>CM022778.1:9559775-10159775 GCA_012411365.1 Ameiurus melas | reverse complement strand
AACTTTCAGCTCAGACAAGGAGAAGACTGATCAGAGATGCAGCCAAGAGGCCCATGATCACTCTGGATGAACTGCAGAGAACTACAGCTGAGGTGGGAGAGTCTGTCCATAGGAGAACAATCAGTCATACACTGCACAAATCTGGCCTTTATGGAAGAGTGGCAAGAATAAAGCAATTTCTCAAAGATATCCATAAAAAGTTTGCCACAAGCCACCTGGGAGACACACCAAACATGTGGAAGAAGGTGCTCTGGTCAGAACTTTTTGCCCACAATGCAAAACGATATGTTTGGCGTAAAAGCAACACAGCTAATCACCCTCAACACACCATCCCCACTGTCAAACATGGTGGTGGCAGCATCATGGTTTGGGCCTGCTTTTCTTCAGCAGGGACAAGGAAGAAGGTTAAAATTGAGGGGAAGATGGATGCAGCCAAATACAGGACCATTCTGGATGAAAACCTGTTGGAGTCTGCAAAAGACCTGAAACTGGGATGGAGATTTATCTTCCAACAAGACAATGATCCCAAACATACAGCAAAATCTACAAAGGAATGGTTCACAAATAAACGTATCCAGGTGTTAGAATGGCCAAGTCAAAGTCCAGACCTGAATCCAATCGAGAATCTGTGGAAAGAGCTGAAAACTGCTGTTCACAAACGCTCTCCATCTAACCTCACTGAGCTCGAGCAGTTTTGCAAGGAAGAATGGGCAAGAATTTCAGTCTCTCAATGTGCAAAACTGATAGAGACATACCCCAAGCGACTTGCAGCTGTAATGCGCGCAAAAGGTGGCTCTACAAAGTATTAATGCAAGGGGGGAATAATTTTGCACGCCCACTTTTCATTTTTAATTAGTTAAAAAGTTTCAAAACCAATACATGATTTCGTTCCACTACACAATTGTGTCCCACTTGTTGGTGATTCTTCACAAAAAATAAAAATTTTATATCTTTATGTTTGAAGCCTGAAATGTGGCAAAAGGTTGACAAGTTCAAGGGGGCCGAATACTTTCGCAAGGCACTGTATATGTATATATATTAGATCAGTCTTGCTCTATCTTTCTTTCCCACTAAAGTATCCCTTTCTCTCTAATCCAGGCAACAGTCACCCATACCTTGCAGCAGCCAGTGCACGTAAGTCCAGTAGATATGATGATTAGATTCAGTATTCCAATAATGTATCTGATGCAGTTTCCTTTAAAAAATAGTAAAACAAATCATTTTTATAAAAAAATAAACAGGGCAACATGATAGTGCAGTGTTTTTTTACTATGCTAAATTGCCCCTAGATGAGAATGAGTGTGTGAATCTGTGTGTACATGGTGTCCTGTAATGGACTAGCACCCCATCCTGGGTTAATTGACCGATGATAGTGTTTTCTAGGATAGGTTCTGGATCCGCCGTGAGCCTGACAGGGTAAACCGGTTACTGAAGATGAATGAATTAATGTGTATTTTAAATGATAAATCTACTCCCTGTTATAACCCCAGACTTGGGCTTCAACTCTTTTTCTAGAAGTTGCCATGTTTGCCAACTAAGTTTTGTTTATAAGAGGCAATTTCAATACTTTCATACCACAGTAATACTTAGAATTACTTGTAGCATAGTAAATAATGGAGTATGTTAAAGGCTAGTTATTATTAATGGCTTCTGTACACACTTTGAGATAGAGTGTGGTATTTTAATGAAAGTAATTCCCTGATATTTTACTACTGATACAATTGCAACTTCTTCTTCAAAAAGCTATGAATTACCATTTATCCAACTACCCTCTTGAACTACAGTAGCACCCTAAAGATTTGTTCTTTTGGCTAAACCCTCAGAGGTTTTATAATGAACCCTAAAACAGAGGTTCTCTCTTTCAATAAACATTTTCAAGTAGAACTTTTTCTAGAAAATTTCTAGAATCATCCATAAAAAAAAATTAAACAAATATAAAAAATATATATATTGCTTCTATCCAATGTTGTCTGAATGCTCATGTTAAACTACATGAATCATTCTGTCTCAACATTGGCTATAGGACAAACACTGAATGGCCAAGCAAAGGGTCTTCATCAAGGTAAGTTGATTCTTTCAATCACAGAATGAGTGTCCCATTTAAATCACATTATTACCCTAAACTCTGAATGTTGCATTTCTCCAAAGTAGTCAGAAGTGGCTCAGCCATTGCAGGTAGATTTCCACCTCGTATCAACCCAGGTAAAACACTTCTCAATTTCTTGAAGGGATTTTTTAAAAAAAACTTTAAGGATTGCTTCAACGAAAATGCTAAATGAACTACTGAAGATGAAAATAGAAAATCATAGAAGGTCATAGAAAATCCATGGTATTAAATCCATACAGCCAATTTTGAAGTCTATCACAGTATCGTCCAGTGAGGGAAGACTTTATAGGTACACTTTTAACAGTGAGGGGTTCCCCCCCCAAAAAAAGTGGTTTGTAAGCTTAGCTAATTAGCCAAACAAATTAGCAAAAAATGGAACAAACATTTTATTTGTGGCATCATCAGGATTCAATTGTTTAATTTCCTTTATTCTACTCAGAGCCTGGACAGTTATTGCCTATGAGGTTGTAGGCACATACTGATTATACATACTCACAAGTTTTAGTATGCACAGTGCCTTTGATCCAAAGCCCCCTGTGTGTAAAATAATGTTTTGTTTTGGTCATAGGTACACGCAGGCCAGAGGCAGGTGCCAATAATAGGAGACAGCCATCAGCTCCTGCTACCTCAGGTTTGCAACTTTGTCAGTATTAACAGTGAAAGGATACATTGAACAAAATCAGTTATTTTAGATATACATATGTAAATACATAAAATATTACCTCTTACTGTATCATATAGGTTCATTGGTAATAAATTAGGGGGAAAACATGTGTTCTCAATCAAATATCTACATCTAAATCATTATATTTAAGGATTTATTCATCATCCACTCTCATTTTTTAATGACACTATAAATAGTAATTTTAATATGAGTCAAAATGTGTTTTAATAAAAACAAGTGCTCTTGTTTGGTGATGAAGTAAATATAGGTTACTGTAACTCTAGATTTGTGTTAGTATCAATTGTAAGGCATGTTATGCGCATGTACCAGATTTATGTGACCCAGTGTCCCAGTTTCCCAAAAGCATTGGAAAGCTCATTTGACAGTTATCTTTATGATACAATGCTTTTGAAAAAAAGCCCCTATTAGTTAAATGTTTATCATTTTTATCATTTAACCTGCTGATGCAGTAATAAGACACAGTCCCACTGGAATTGTTTTCAGATATTTTCACTGCAACTTTGAAATAGAAGTGCCTTCTTTTACCCTGCCATGATCTGCCATACCACAGCAAATGTTGACTTGGAATGTCTGTGTGATATTTCCTGTTTTCATTCTCTATTTCCATTCATTTAAAAAGCTAGAGAGTTAAAACAGTGAGGAATTTTCCAAGCTTCATTCTGAGGCCTGTTGTCAGCATCTGTCCTGCTTGTCTGCTATTGAGTTCCTGATGGGCTGTTATTACCCTTGCCAACAGACCAGTGAATTTCCTTTTTACTGCTTTTTCTTCTTCCTCTCTTGGCTTGCTTCCTTCTGCTTTGCATTGCCGTGCAGCTTTCAGTCGGGTCCAGCCAGTCCAGCCGGAGAGGAACCAGCATACCGTTTCCACCAATCCTGGTAAGTATCTGCATGCCCTGTGTGTGTGTGTGTGTGTTTCCCTGCTATATATCAAACAGCCCATACTGTATGTGTGAATGTTCATGGGTGTCTAAAAAGACTAGATACAGCTGAGCTATTTAAACAGTAAGTACAGAGTTATAACATACATTTGACACATTGTGCAAATTCTTTTGAACTGGATGTTCTCTAAAAATTAGTCCCATGACATGTTTCAGTTATGTGAGATTACTTTGAATTTTCTTATAAATCCAGTGCCACTGTCTGTCAATTTGTTGTAACCACAATATTTCCACAATAAATTCATGTTTTAAGTAATGAAAATACATTGCAAGTGTTTATGGTAAATCTTCAACAAATGAATGGGATGGCCAGAAAGAAGTTCAAACACCTGTGTAGCACAACTAACTTGTCCTGTGTATATACTGATGTATAATTTGAACTTACAGTGCCTTCCACTAATACCTTTGGTAAATATGAGAAACGAATGCTGTGAAAATTTGGTTTATTGTTTAACCTTTTGATATTTTGTTCAAAATTTTTTTTTAAATATGTGTGCCACAATTATTTTAAATATATTCCAATTGATATTTTAAACTTTTTAGTACACCTGGGTGACTTGGAACAGGAAATTGCTTGAAACTATGACTTCCTGTTTCACAGAGGTATAAATATGAGGTAACATATAGGCCAAATTCCTTAATCATTCATAACAGTGGGTAAGAGCAAGGAGCAAGCCGTGATGTGTGGCAAAAAAAGTGGCTATAAGAAAATAGCAAAAGCATTGAAAATGTCCATTTCCACCATGAGGGCAATAATTAAGAAGTTCCAGTCAACTGGAAATGTTAGGAATCAGCCTGGAATTGGAGGTGTGTCTATATTGTCTTCTATATTGCACTGTGAACAGGATGGTTCGAGTGGCCATAAAATCTCCAAGGATCACAGCTGGAGAATTGCAGAAGTTAGTTGCGTCTTGGGGTCAGTAAGTCTCCAAAACTACAATCCGAAGTCACCTGCATCACCACAAATTGTTTGGAAGGGTTTCAAGAAACAAGCTTCTGTTCTCATCCAAAAAGAAACTCAAGTGTCTTCAGTTTGCCAGACACTACTGGAACTTCAAATGGGATCAGGTTCTAGGTTCTGTTCTACGTTTTTATTTAAAGGAGACAGGGAGATAAATCCAAATCATGAAACAGAGGCATAGAAAAAACAGGCAATGGGTCAGGCGATCGGCAAACAGGCATAAATGGTAGGATTTGAAACGCAGGATTCGAAGTCGCGGTCACAGAAAACAGGGTCCAAACACAAAACAAGAAACATGAAGCTATGACAGGGAATTGGGAGAGGAAAACATCAGCGTGGTCCAAGTTAACTAATCTAAAGTTTAAACTAACTAAATCTATCAAGGTATGTAACATTTACTATCTAACTATTTTAACTAAACTAACTATAATACTTAGCAAGGTGTACAGGGAAGCGAGCAGTATATATCCCGAACATAATCAGCGTTAGGTGCTGGCAGCTGAAAACAATAAGTACACCCTCGAACAACAGAACAGGGAGGCCTGACTTGAAGCCCATAGAAAATCTGTATGGTGAACTGCACTTGAGAGTCCACTATTGTGGTCCTCGAAATTTGAAGGCTCTAGAGCAGGGGTGCCCAATGTGTCGATTGTGATCGACTGGTCAATCGCAAAGGAAGTGCGGGTAGATTGCCATAAAAAAAAAGATGTTAGTTGATGTACAGGGCAGCCAGTCTGAGATCTCGTCTTTTCTCTCACCACGCGCGTGCGATCAAGTGCGCCAGTGCTAAAGGGTAGAGAGCGAAATCGCGGGGAGAAGACATTTTTCAGTCTTTTAAAGACTTCATTGACAAAACCCAGCTCCCAGTGTGCAAATTGATATCAGTCAATGGTTGGCAGCGCAAATGGATTCATTGCCAAGTGCAGGGAAGACGATGCTTTCCCTGACTTCCTTAACTACCACTGCATAATACACCATAAGCCTTATGATTAAATATTCTAAACATGAAAGAGATCATGGATGTGGCAACAAAGATCGCCTGTTCTATACGTGCTAGATCACTTCAAAGACGGCTGTTCCGTGTGCATCTGGAGAAGGCGGACTGCGACCACTCTGAGCTTCAAAGCTACAAACTGACGTGAGATGGTTTAGTAGGGGTAAATTCCTGCAGAGATTTCGAGAGCTCTGTCCGGAGATAAGGGAGATTATTTTTGCTGTTAAACATGCAGAATACACCCAACTCAATGATGATAAGTGGTTGCTGGACTTTTTTTAACCGAGCATTTTTAACCGATCTGACCAACTTAATTGGAGACTAAAATTAAAGGCAGTTAATGCCTTTAAATGGAAAATGCAACTTCTGTCCTCAAAGCTGCAGTGACATGATTTTGGGAACTTCCAAAACCTCGTCTCAGATCTGGAGAAGCAGTGCATGGACTTGTGTGCAGTTTAACATTGTATGCTACATGGAGCAGATTGACAGCTGTCTGTCGCTCAGAGTTTTACAGACGCTTTATTGACTTTATTAAAACTTTGCTTTATTGGAGGCATTCGCCATATTCATTTAGGGACAATGTTGAGGTTGATTCACTCACATCGAAAATTGCAACGCTGTTTCACCTGAACTCGTCTGAAGTGGAGGATGAGATTTTGAAACTACAGACTGACATTCAGCTGAAGTACAGGGCACATGGACAGTTTTGGAACTTACTCACAGGGGAAAAGTACCCAAACATGAGGAAATGTGCAACCTCCTTGACTGCATTATTTGGCTCTACTTATTTATGTGAATCAGCCCTTTTCCACATGAAGATTATTAAGTCCAAATAACGTTCCACAATGACTGATCATCATTTGGAGTCCTGCTTGAGGCTGGATACCAGCAGCTACTGGCTGGACTATGCAACCCTGACTGATTCTATTCAGCGCAAGTCATCAGAGTAAGGTATTGACCAAAAATGTACTGAATTGTAGTGTGCCATAAGGGTTCATGCAGTTATGCAAGGTACATGAACATATATATTGTATGTGTATATATATATCTCAAGTATAGTATTTAATATATATATATATATATATATATATATATATATATATATATATATATATATATATATATATATATATATACACACAATATATATATATATGTTTAGCATTTTTAGTGTAGGTAGATCTCTTTGAATGGTCATGTTAAAGGTAGCTCGCAAGTCAAAAAAGTGTGGGCACCCCTGCTCTAGAGAGATTCTGTATGGAGGAATGGGCTCAGATCCCTTGCCATGTGTTCTCCAACCTCATCAAGCATTATAGGAGAAGACTCTGAGCTGATATCTTGGCAAAGGGAGGCAGCACAAGGTATTGAATTAAAGGTTGCCAATAATTGTTTAATTGTCTATATTTAACAACGTTGCATGTTTAAAAATATTTTTTTGTATAAACCTGTGTTTTGTTTGCAATTGTTTCATATCCAGGAGAGCGGAGTATTTTTGTGAATTTTCTGAAAAAAAGATGAGTAGGTTAAACAATAAAGACAATTTTTCACAGGCTGCTTTGCTCATATTTACCAAGGGTGCCAATATTAGTGGTGGGCACTGTAATTGCTGACTAAAGTACCCAACTGATTCTTCCATGGAATACAAAGAAAATGCAAATGTTGCAAGTTTATTTCATTTCAAGATAAACTTTATAGTTGTGTTCTTTCAAATAAGAATGATATGTCAAAACTCATCTGGGACAATTCTATATGAGTTAAGAATGTAAAGAATATGTCTCATGCCAAAAATACCATTTGTATGGCATGTATGCTTAATCTGCTTTGACCTTGGAGCATCTTTTCAGGAACGGTACATAAAAATCGAGGCAGCTACTTACACAGGGAAATGAACCAGTGTTCAACAGCATCCGCGTCCCATTTTAGATTTAGTGGTTTTAACCACGCTTGGTTGGAAAAGGACCAGCAACCAATGGATCTCCAGATTCATGCTTTCAGAAAATAGCCATGAGCTTTAACAGAAAGTACATAAACTGAGAGACATGCAAGAATGTGTCCATCTGTAAAGCAAGCTTTTTTAAAGCTGACACAGCATTTTAAAGATTCCCCATTTTCTTAGCCATGGCAACACCAAGCCCTGTCCAAGCAGCTTAAATCCTTTCTCATGAGCACAATGGCACAGAAGCAATCTGTATCAGAGCCTCAGTTTTGGTATGGTGCCAGTGAAGCTCAGTGTTTTAGTGTGCAGTCAACACAAGAATGAATTGCTTATCTGCCTTTGGACAGACCTCCTTGATTGCCGTTGTTTTAAGACTCACCAATATGAAAACCAAAGAGGGCATGGAAGGGTTAGTTTGGGTTAGTTTCTAGCCTGATTGGATGTTGTGGGACTGAGTTGTTATAAGAGACATTGTTGCAGATCAGTCTGGTTCATTAGGTTTGCATCTGTGGAATTTGTTATATTGTGGCCTTAGCTTTATCAAACAGTCAGAAGAAATAAATGACAGGAAGTTGACTTTACTAAAAATTGCCCTTTGGAATTGTTTGCCAAATTCCCATGAAAATTTCCAGTGGCATCCCATGTTGAATTAATACTAATTACATATGGGATTTTAATGGGAGGGTTTATTTGATGATTATATGATAAGCTTACATTCCACTTGCGTTTCAATGGGCAACAATTGGAATTATTTGTTTTTAATGGGGTTTCTACTAGAAATGTAGTGATTAGAAAAATTTATTAGATGAATTGTATTACATTATATAGAATATCTGTATATTACATTCTAAATATATTGCATCTTTTACAAATGTAATTGTTGATTATCAAACTTTAATCAAGTCCCATGGCATCCTACTGGTTTTATGGGAATTTTATGGGTGCCACGTTAATCCCAAAGACATTCTGGTCTATAGGTATTCTTCATGGCAAGCTAAGTGGGAGTACTTTTCATATAACTCTTTGAGTTTATATGAAGTTAGGAACTTCATAAACTTCATCGATTCCAATGGGAATTCTCCTTAAGACAAAAGGTGTCAGACATAATTTTAAAGCTGCCTGGAATTAAACAATAAGGAAGCAAAAAAACAAGATGAGACAGGTGATGAGACTAAAATGTTTTACATCTCTGTTCACTAATGTGGCTTTGTGCATTCTTAAACAAGAGAGCTCAAATCATGCTGTTCAAATTATAGATCGCAGAATTGTAATTTTAGAATGTGGCATTGGTAAAAGACATTTGGGTGTTGGGTCTTGCCACTAATCACCTGGGAACTGTAAGTACATTGTAAGTATCTCTACAATCTCTCCATTTAGCCCTTGTTCGGAGAAAATGGCCACATCCTGTCTACGCCCAACCCAATAGGTTTTCTGGTCCAAAGAGTCCAACAGGTATTTCTCAATTTCTTCACACAGTACATCTCTGAATGCCGTTCAGTAACAGTATGTCATACCAAGAATGTCATACAGAGACATTCTATAGTTGCAAATTATGATGTTAACTCTCTCTGTTCAGATGTTAGTAACTCTGAGCCAGATACAGGCTACACGTGGAGCAATGTGGACACTGTTGATTCTCCAGGTAAGATACCATGTTATTCATGGAGTTGGGAAAAGAGGCATTAAATCAACATTCATCTGCATCAGTGTCTGTATGTCACTGTGGTCAAACTTCATCCATGTAGATCTATCTGTTGCTCATTTGGACTGTCATGTTGTAAGTATGTTTTCAAGGTGTCTTAACATACCTCTGCCTGTGTGCTGCCCATATAACTTCATGCTATATGCATATACATATGCTGCTTCTATTTAACATGAGCCATATGGGTTTATTGATGATTCATGTAATTGAAGAGCAGGTATGGAAATGGATTTTAAATCCATTTTTCTATTATTTGTAGTTTTTTCTTAAAGGTCATACATTCTACCTTTTTGGTCCACTTATTGTAAATCAAAAATGTTTTTTAATGTAAAAAAGTCCTAAATGTGTACATGACTACTTGTCATGACTATCCCTCTAAATTAAACAGCCTGTTTTTGTTACTGTCCATTTAAAACTGTTATATGTAAATTACTATTCTAATTGAATAGTTGCCTTTGAAAAAAAAAGCTCAAAACTGTTAAAAAAAACTGTTTAAAACAATTTAAAAATAAGCTAATAGTAATTCTACAATTATTGATTGATGACTAGCTAGCTAGCATTAGAACATTCAGAATGGTGCATACTTTGTAAGATAAAGCTGCCTCATAATCAGTGGTCATAATGAATAACCATAAACAGAAAAAGTATGAAAATTAAATTATAGTACCTTTGGAATGTGGGTCTGCTGTCTGGTAAAAGGTTGTAATTGCCTCATCATTTTTGTCATAACCTGTCCTGTATTGTCCGTCATTGAAAATGCAGCTCACTTTAGATTTTACATTACATCATTTGAGTGTCTGGAACTGGCTGGAAAAGTGAATGCGTGGGGCTGACCTGTTTTAAAGTGAAGGAGTCTTTATTGATCACACAGTGAAATTCTTTTCTTTGTATACCCCAGCATGTCAGGAGGTCAGAGTGCAGGGTCAGCCATGATACTGTGACCCAGGAGCAGACAGGGTTAAGGGCCTTGCTCAAGGGCCCAAAAGTAGCAGCTTGGCAGTGCTGGACGGCTTGCAGGGTAGTGGTACCATAATCAGGTTGTTCTTTTACCATTGTGTGTAATGGGTAATAACACAGTGTAAAGCGCTTTGGATAAAGTGCAGGGTCAGCCATGATACTGTGACCCAGGAGCAGACAGGGTTAAGGGCCTTGCTCAAGGGCCCAAAAGTAGCAGCTTGGCAGTGCTGGGACGGCTGTGGCGCAGGTGGTAGAGTGGGGTATCCACTGATCATAGGGTTGGCGGTTCGATTCCTGGCTCTGCTACCATTGGTGTGTGAATGGGTGAATGAGACACAGTGTAAAGCGCTTTGGATAAAAGTGCTATATAAGTGTATATATATATTTACCATTTAACCCCCAATGGGCTGATCAGTAACCCAGAGCCTCAACCACCAAGCCACCACTGCTCCACCTTGTGGTGTAGCTAACCTGCTGTTGAATGAATGTGTAACATTTGTTTGTTGCTGTGACATTGAAGAAGCAACAAAGCCAAAATTAGTTGTTTTTGCAGCTTCACAAATCAACCTTATGGACTGAGGAGTGAGTGGTACATTTTAAAACAGGTTTAAGCTCTTTTATTTCAGAAAAATTTGGGGCTCCATGAAAGCGGCCCTTAAATCAGATCAGTCACTTTTTGGGCATGTTTCCCCCAGTGCACAAGGCTGAACTGTGTCTGAAATACCTGGCTCTTTCTTTACAGCTTCAGACCCAAGACCAGAAATATCAGAGTATGAGCGCTGGTACTTTGGACAGTATCGTAAGTGATCTTTCATTTTTGAGTCAAAAAGGTGTTTCAGTATAAAATAGTTAAAATATTACAGAACCGTGTAGAATATTGTTTGGCTTGAACATTTATTTAAAGGAGTCATATCATGATTTCTAATGTTTTCCTTTTGTTTGTGTGTGTAATGTATCTGTTTCTGCATGTATTAGATCTGTAAAGTCACAAAGCTCATAGTCTCCCCCAAAGGGATTTATTTTATCTAACAGAGAACACTGCTCCAGACCTTTCCAAAACGTGTCGTATTAAGTCTAGATTTCACTTCCGTAACATGTCTTCATCACAGCGTGCACTATCAGCATAATCCCGTCCAAAGGCAGTCACAAAGAAAGAAGGCAAGGCTTCAGTGAATTCAGGCACCATGTTGCAGAGACGCTGTGTTTTTCAATGTGAAAGCAAAACCTCTTTGTTTAGCCCTCCGACAATGGACAAAATTAGGAATCAGTGGTTAATGTTTATTTATAATGCTGTTCCTGAGCATTACAACCCGAACGTTTGCTTGTGCACAGCACAGCAGAGGACAGTTTCCTGAAGCTGGGTGAGTACAAGGGAGGCTATACACGAAGGCTGCTCCTGAAAAGTGGAGTGATTCCCACTTTGCTTGGACAATCTTGTGCTTCTGAATCAGAACCTGTAAGTATGTTTGATTATTTTATGAAGTATCTGCTATTGACGGTCCAAATATGGAGTTTTGTGTTGTGGCCCAGGGCTCAGTTGTAGATCTCTGCTAACGTGCTAGCTAAAGTTTGCTAAGTTGCCTAAGTTTTTTAGGGTTTATTTATATGTTGGTGGTCCGACAGAGATGTTGATTGTAGCTTCTTTTGTGATTATATCTCAAAACGGGTTTATATCAATTGAATCACAAGAATCTTAACTTTCCAAAGATATATCGCATGAGTACCTACATACACACAGAAGCTATGTATAGCACAGTTTATCCTGCTGGTGGGGTCGGGAAATTACATCATATCTGAAAGGTAAGAGAGTTACAAAATAAAACCTTGCCACTGTGAAACTTTCTGCTCAAGTCGTGTTTGTAAAGTTGGTTCCGCTTGATCATCCACGATTTCTGAATCTGACATGGGCTCGAACTGAGACAGTAAAACCCGCGACATGTTGCTTAGGAGCTTAGAATTGCTTTAGAAGCCTTGGGGGCTGAATAACCAAAGGCGCGTTATATTTCCGACACACAACTGAGGTTTTTGGCCAATCACAACGCAACAGGTCAGCTGGCCAGTCAGAGAACTCTGGGCTTTTTGGAAGGAGGGGCTTTGGAGAAATTGGAGCATTTCAGGCAGCCTGGGAATAGAGGTACTACAATAATGTACAGTTTGTGACTTTTTTTAACATTAAAGCCTGTTAACCTATTCTATTACTCCTAATAAACTAAATAATTAATGTTTTAAAATGTTTAAAAATCATGATGTGACTCCTTTAAGCAATATTCATCATAAAAATGATTATGGATTTATGGTGTTTGAGCATACCTCTTTCTGAAAAATGTCTGAATGAGGTACATATATGTACCTGTTTAAATGTATCCTGGCAACATAAAAACAGTGTTTGCTAGTATCTTTGATGCAGTGTTTTCTTTGATACTGACTTTAAATTAAATGGTGTGCAAACACCCACCCAAGCATATCTGTATTTTGTTTGGCTTATTTTTAGCTCTGAATGCTTAGCACTTAGTAATAAACACGCTATAAATAATAAACAAACCATAAATGCACTCTACCACCAAGAGGCATTGGTAAGTCCTCTTAGTGTTTAGTTCTTCTAAATTAAAGGGCAGGATGTACAGCCTTTGTGATACTGCCAAGCCATCCAAGCTACAAGGATCTGAGTTTTGGAGCGGTAAACACTGGCACTGTTTTTGTGCACACGCCCCTGCACATAAACTGTTAAATGTGCCAAAGCAGAGGAGTAGCCATCTTGTTTCAATTGAAGAAACAAGACCAGGAGCGTGTAACACCTTTTGGTATTTTTGCATTCCTTATACTTGCATTTCTATTCTCAGCTCCTCAACCAGCAGATACAGACAGTGGTCCCAGGCATCTCCCTGAAACTCTCCATACGAGAGGTATGTGACTGTGTCACCAAAATGTTAAAAATTGATTTCCTACACAAGTACATCTTCCCTAGAATTGTGTATTACTCTCTGGAGCACAATTCATAAACCAGTTCATAAAGGTCAAATCTGCGTGCCTGTGAAAATCTGGGGAAACAGGTGTGGTCTTGTTTTATACATAAGTCAAAAAGTGAGTCCTACTGCATTTTATGGATGAGTTATGGCATATGCATAAAAAATAATTCTACTTCATTTTCACATCATTATATCCACATTGTCACGTGGCATGCAGCGAAGAACGGTGAACTTTATTTACAGTGCAAAACAAATAAACAAACAAAACCAAAACAAGAACACATGAACTAAGATGGCTATGCTATGAACTAGACTCACTGGGCTAATGCTAATGCTATCGCTATAGCTAATACGATGACTATGGAGTAAACATGACAAGAGACTCGGTCCCCAAAACACAAAGGTCGCACACTCAGTCCTTCGTAATTTTTCTGGATACAGACAGTCGAACCGCGCCATGTGGAGCACAGCACACGGTATATAAAGAGCTCCCGTCATCAGTCAAATGAGCTCACAGCGGTGCGTGATTCACACACACACCCACACATGATCCTATGACCTGACGGGACGAAGACATGACGTCAATGCGGACAATGTCCGCGCATGCACAGTGGCGTTCGATGCGCGCCACTGCTCCAGGAGGGCCGTGACAACACGGAAGGAGTCTGCGCATGCGCAGTAGCGCTTGCTGCGCGCCACTGCTCCGGGCGAACTGTGACAAGGGTCCCCCCCCCCAAGGGCCAAGAGACCTCCCCCTTCCATTGGTGGCCCCGGGCCCCTGGGCAGTATGTCCCATGCAGCGCCAGGACGAAACTGCCCCATGTTCTTGGCGGAGCTGGGAAGCGGAGCGACGTCCTCAGGAGAGCAGAAAAGCAGAGCGGCGTCAGCTGAACAGGGAGGCTGAGCGGCGTCCTCAGCTGAACAGGGAGGCTGAGCGGCATCCTCAGCTGAACAGGGAGGCTGAACGGCGTCCTCAGCTGAACAGAACAGCAGGACAGTGTCCTTGGCTGGCAGGAGCTCCACCATTAAGACCTCCCCATAGGCCTCAGGCTGGAGCCCTGCGGTCCTCATTGCCCCCCCAAAAAAATCTCTGGGATAGCCTTCACCTGGACCTGAGGCATGACATGGGCTAATGACGTGGCTAGAGGCATGGCGTGGGCTAGTGACATGGCTAGAGGCCTGGCATGGGCTAGTGACGTGGCTAGAGGCATGGCATGGGCTAGAGACATGGCTAGAGGCATGGCATGGGCTAGTGACGTGGCTAAGGACAGGGCTTGAGATTGGACTTGGACGTGGCCTGAGCGAGGGACATGGCCTTGCCATTGGGAACGTGAGGCATGGCTGTGGTGTCGGGAACGTGAGGCATGGCTGTGGTGTCAGGAACGTGAGGCATGACCGTGGTGTCGGAAACGTGAGGCATGGCTGTGGTGTCGGGAACTGGGACAAGGGCCGTGGCAGTGGCTGGGACATGAACCGGGGCTGTGACTTGGACATGAGCCGTGACAGGGACATGGACCTGGGACTGGGTCTGGACTTGGGCATCGTGAGCTTGAGACTGGGTCTGGACTTGGGTATCGTGAGCTTGAGACTGGGTCTGGACTTGGATGTCGTGAGCTTGAGACTGGGTCTGGACTTGGATGTCGTGAGCTTGAGACTGGGTCTGGACCTGGACGTCCTGAGCTTGCGACTAGGTTTTTCCCGCTCAGACAGAGTGCTGCGTACACCCTCCTGTTCCAGCTGCAGTTGGGTCACCTTTTTCTCTAGTTGCCTCCGCATTGTCATCAAAACTCGTTTCCGGATTAACTCTTCTTTCAGCAAGACCAGAGTGTCCCGTAATTCGGCCTCCACCGATGAGCATTCTTGAGTAGTTTTGACCCAAGACATTGCAGGGGCTGGAGACATGGCGGTGGCTGGGACAGAAGACATGACTGGGACTGGAGACTTGACTTGGACCGGAGACTTTGCTTGGACCGGAGACTTGGCTTGGACCGGAGACTTGGCTTGGCTGGGATGGGAACCCTGACTGGAGCCTTCTCTACTCTTCTCCCTACTCTGTTTCACCTGCTCATAGTACAAATGGAGAAGAGGCTCAGCATGAGTCCTCCCATTACCTTCCCACAGCACAAATCTCCTCCAAATATTGCAGAGTATGCATTCATTTCTGCAATAGCAAAATTGCAAAATCCTTGAGGTACTGAAGAGCATTTCAATAACACACAAGCAAAGTGTTAATACTTTACCCAAAATAATGTCTAAGTATAGTAACAATGTATAATAACACTAGTATTTTCCACTTGTGCTGATAAGTATTGACTGAGTAAAATTAATTATTTGTTTTTGATATGAATCTTGGTAGTGGACTCTTCACACCCCATATTGTAGCATTCAGCTTGTTGGAATTGCAAAGCTCTACTCATTGGCTGAATTAAGTGTTAAAGAAGCCACAATTTATCATGCCATGTCTGAAACTATGTAGTGCTTTACTTTGGGAATCAGTTTTTTTTTGTTGTTGTTGTTGTTTGTTTTGTTTTGTTTCATTTTGTTTTTTGTCCAGAAAAATAATGGAGTATAATCAGTGCATGTTTTGATGCACCACTTGCATAGTAAATAGTGTATAGATTGGATGTTTCAACACGACTAGCGTTGCAGAATAATGTATGCATTCTGAAGTTCATGAAATCATTTACACTTAGTAGCCCTGTATTAGTGTCCTAGTTCTCCTAAGACTAGTATTAGGACTAGTATTCCTAGTATTAGGAATAGTGAGTGAGAAGCAAAATCAGATATAGTGACAGTGTTTAGTTTGTCATTCACAGTTGTACCAGTGTCACACTTTCATGTGAGCTTCTGTTGAGATATTGAGAGCTCTATGCTTTTGCTTTATTGCTTGGATGCTTGGTGCCATGATGTGATCTGTGTGATGTTAATGTCACAGTGGAGGCAGTGGAGCTGTGGAAGCCAGAAAGGAACCCGTTTGATTTAGGTGAGGCAGTTCGCTTGGTTTGCTTTCTCTTTCTCGCTCACTTACTGCAACATTTTCCTTCTGGAAAGACCCAGAGCTGATTCCAGGGATTTCATATCATGTAATTATAACTCATTATAACAGGTTGAGTTGCTCCTCTAATGTGATAAAAAATAACCAAACTGATCTCAATACATTCTGCATTTGTGTTAATTCCACATTAAACATTCCTCTTCCTCCCTAGACCTCAGTGACCGAGGGAAAGACCCCTTACCCAGAGTTCCAGACACTCAGGGAAACACAAGTAGGTTCACTCTAGTCCTTTCAGTACCTCTGAATTCCTGTAACACATGCATACTTACATGGAATGCCTTTGATGTTGACCCTCAGTTACAACAACAATAAGATATTGAACACTGCAAACAGACACCAATGAATTCCTGTATAATTGGATCATTTATTTTTTTAAATTGTGTATTAATGAAACAGCCTGCAGCAGGAACCACTCTATTCCAAAAATCCATGCCATCTATCCAACCATCTAGTTATCCATCCATCCATTTTAACTACTTTTTGCTATATTTATACATTCAAGGTTAATCTTAAGTTGCTCCACTGGCTGAAACGTTTCTCAGAGTCCATAGTACATGGATATGCGTGTATCTTTTACTGCAGACTGTAAAGTTGACATCGCCTTCCTCATGGATGGCAGCTGGAGCATCGGCAAGCGTCGTTTTAAGATCCAGAAAGACTTCCTCTCTGAGGTTTCCCAAGTCATTAATGTAGGCATAAATGGCCCAATGATGGGGATCATCCAGTATGGGTAAGCCCCTTTTTGTCTACAAATGAAAATGTAAATATTTAGTGAGAATATGAAGAAAATATTGGCAAGAGAACATAACGTGGTGCTTGAAAGTTTGTTAGAATTTTCTATATTTCTGCATAAATATGACCTAAAACATCATGGGATTTTTAAACAAGTCCTAAAAGTAGACAAAGGGAACCCAATTAAACAAATGAGACAAAATATTATACTTGATCATTTATTTATTGAGGAAAATTATCAATATTGCATATCTGTGAGTGGCAAAATTATTATCAGATTATTAGTTCATTTGAAATTAGAGTCTAACTAGCATGCAAGTTATTCTACCAAAAATGGTTAAAGAAAAATAAAGTTAATGTTTTGGAATAGCCAAGTCAAAGTCCTGCCCTGAATCCAATAGAAATGTTGTGGAAGAACCTGAAGCAATCAGTTCATGTGAGGAAACCCACCAACAAAGGTTCACATACTTTTTCCACTCACTGATATATAATATTGGCTCATTATTCTCAATCAACAAATGATCAAGCATTATATTTTGTCTTATTTGTTTAATTGGCTTCTCTTAATCAGCTTTTAGGACTTTTAGGACATCTGATGTTGTTTTAGATCATATTTATGCAAAAATATAAAACATTCTAAAGGGTTCACAAACTTTCAAGCACCACTGTACAGTATATTAGTTCTTTTTTTCTTTCTGGTTCACAAGGGATGATCCAGTGACAGAGTTCAGTCTGCGCCAGTTCACTAACTCCAAAGACCTCAAACCTGCCATTGACAAAATTACTCAGAAAGGCGGGCTCTCCAATGTGGGTGAGTGAAACATAGATCTGATTTTAATTTAATAAAGCCGCTACTCGCGTCACATAGCAAGCAACATACAGTGGTGTGAAAAAGTGTTTGCCCCCTTCCTTATTTCCTGTTCCTTTGCATGTTTGTCACACTTAAGTGTTTCGGGACATCAAACCAATTTAAACAATAGTCAAGGACAACACAAGTAAACACAAAATGCAATTTGTAAATGAAGGTGTTTATTATTAAAGGTGAAAAAAATCAAACCATCATGGCCCTGTGTGAAAAGTGATTGCCCCCTAAACCTAATAACTGGTTGGGCCACCCTTAGCAGCAACAACTGCAACAAGCGTTTGCGATAACGTGCAATGAGGGCTTTTACAAGCGTCCTGGAGGAATTTTGGCCCATAATCTTTGCAGAATTGTCCTAATTCAGTTACATTAGAGGGTTTTCGAGCATGAAGGGCTTTTTAAGGTCATACCACAACATCTCAATAGGATTCAGGTCAGGACTTTGGCTAGGCCACTCCAAAGTCTTCATTTTGTTTTTCTTCAGCCATTCGGTGGTGGACTTGCTGGTGTGTTTAGGATCATTGTCCTGCTGCAGAACCCAAGTTCGTTTCAGCTTGAGTACCGAACAGATGGTCGGACATTCTCCTTCAGGATCTCTTGGTAAACAGCAGAATTCATAGTTCCTTTTATCACGGCAAGTCTTCCAGGTCCTCAAGCAGCAAACACCCCAGACCATCACACTACCACCACCATATTTTACTGTTAGTATAATGTTCTTTTTGAAATGCAGTGTTCCTTCTAACCGATATACTTGGACACACACCTTCCAAAGAGTTCCACTTTTTGTCTCATCGGTCCACAGAATGTTGTCCCAAAAGTCTTGGGGATCATCAAGATGTGTTGTGGAGAAATTGAGACGAGCTTTGATGTTCTTTTTGCTCAGCAGTGGTTTCTCCTTGGAACTCTGCCATGCAGGCCATTTTTGCCCAGTCTTTTCCTGATGGTGGAGGCATGAACGCTGACCTTAACTGGGGCAAGTGAGGCCTGCAGTTCTTTGGACGTTGTTGTGGGGTCTTTGTGACCTCTTGATGAGTCGTCGCTGCGCTCTTGGGGTAATTTTGGGCAGCCGGCCACTCCTGGGAGGTTCACCACTGTTCCATGTCTTCGCCATTTGTGGATAATGGCTCTCACTGTGGTTCGCTGGATTCCCAAAGCTTTGGAAATGGCTTTATAACCCTTTCCAGACTGATAGATCTCAATTACTTTCTTTCTCAATTGTTCCTGAATTTCTTTGGGTCTCGGCATGATGTGTAGCTTTTAAGGATCTTCTGGTGGACCTTACTGTGTCAAGCAGCTCCTATTTAAGTGATGCCTTGATTGTGAACAGGTGTGGCAATAATCAGGCCTGGGTGTGGCTAGAGAAATTGAACTCAGGTGTGGACAACCACAGTTATAGTATGTTTTAACAAGGGGGGCAATCACTTTTTCACACAGGGCCATGATGGTTTGGATTTTTTTCACCTTTAATAATAAACACCTTCATTTACAAATTGCATTTTGTGTTTACTTGTGTTGTCCTTGACTATTGTTTAAATTGGTTTGATGTTCCGAAACACTTAAGTGTGACAAACATGCAAAGGAACAGGAAATGAGGAAGGGGGCAAACACTTTTTCACACCACTGTAGGTACTAAAAAGCAGGCAGTATATATAGTTGTACACTTAGTAAGTAAAGCAGTAGTAAAGCAAAATAAATTGTGTAATAATTATTTGCTAATAGAATAATAACATTATTAATATAGCAAGGGTGGTGCCTTGTGCGATTAACTGATGAATTCGATCACGTAGTTTCCCACAAAGAAGCTGTCATGGCCCTCTAGGATTTGAAACCATCCATCCATCCATCCATCTTCAACCACTTATCCGTAATCGGGTCACGGGGGTAGCAGCTCAAGCAAGGGACTCCAAACTTCAGCGTGGAAATATAATCTCTCCACCTAGTCCTGGGTCTTCCCCGAGGTCTCCTCCCGGCTGGACGTGCCTGGAACACCTCCCTAGGGAGGCGCCCAGGGGGCATCCTTACCAGGTGCCCGAACCACCTCAACTGACTCCTTTCAACGCAAAGGAGCAGCGGCTCTACTCTGAGTTCCTCTCGGATAGCCGAGTTTCTTACCCTATCTCTAAGGGAGAGGCCAGCCACCCACCTTAGAAAACCCATTTCGGCCGCTTGTACCCACGATCTAGTTCTTTTGGTCACTACCCAACCTTCATGACCATAGGTGAGTGTAGGAAAGAAAATTGCCTGGTAGATCGAGAGTTTTGCCTTCCGACTCAACTCTCTTTTCATCACAATGGTGCAATTATCACTTGGATTTCACTGACACTGCCCATATCTACATATGCAAGGTTGAATTAAATCTAAAATTGAAATGGGAACTGTTAAGTAAATTACAGGGCTGACACTAAACACTGGTGATTTTGTTTCTGTTGACCAAATGTGGATTTTTTTCCACTTACTTAGCTTACATCTGACATTGTGTTTCAGACATTATGTCCATGTCTCACTTTAATATAAGCAAACTGTGTGGTTGTTTTCCCTGATATAAATTACCTGCTCAGAACATCAACAAATAATGAGCTGAATCAATCAGAAGTAGGGAAAACAGTAGAGAATCTACTGTCTGGTAAACACAGAGGAGTGGAGTGTGATATAAGTATTGTTCAGTTAAGCTAAATTATGGCACTACTAAGTGCCTATGAACTTTATGCCTATATTAGAACATGCACATTATTGTTTATTCTATTGCAGCTATGCACTTTTCTGTTTGTTGCGGTGCTAAACAACTCAGAATGGATCTTACCAATGGGCTCATTAATAATATTTTTAATATCGTTCCCAGTAGTTGCTGAACACTGTTGGGTATCTTAAGCAGCTATTAAAAAACTTTGAATGTTTTACATGGTGGCGTAGCAGGTAGCATTGCTTCATCACAGCCCTAGTTTCCCCAGTTTGATCTTGAGCACAGGTTGCTCTCTCTGTGCAGCTTTACGTGTTCTCCACATGTCCATGTGGGTATCCACCGGGTTCTCCAGTAGAACAAGTAGGTGCAAGTAGGTGGACTGGCTACTCTAAATTTTTCCTAGGTGTAAATGATTGAGTAAATGTGAGTGTGCTCATGGTGTCCTGTGATGGACTGGCATCTCATTCAGCATGTGTTCCTGCCTCGCCTAGTGATCATTGGATAGGCTCAGGATCCCCTGAGACCCTGATCGTAATAAAGTGGATACTGAAGATGAAGATGCATATATTACACATTGGCTAGTGGAAACATTACCAAGATTTAATTATCAAAATACAACTTTAGAATCTTTTTCACATTAACAGAATGTTAGATTTATTGTAATGTTTGCTTACTGTGAAACATTTGTGAAAAATCTTGCTACCTATGATTCAGTGCTTTCCTCTCTTTTTGAGTTAATCATTTTCCAGTGCTATGGACCTTCAAAAAACAACGACAACCAACCAAACAAAAACCATACTGCTCCTCATCTGAAACAACAGGTCTGTGTATTCAGACTGGTATTGTATTGATTGGATATTTGCTGCCTCCTTGTGGTGATATAGGGACTGCCCTCTTTTACGTCAACAAGCATTTCTTCAGCGATTCTAATGGAAACCGAGGTGGGGCACCCAATGTCGTTGTGGTGCTGGTGGATGGCTGGCCTACAGACAAAGTGGAGGAGGCTTCAAGATTGGCACGGGAATCAGGCATCAATATCTTTTTTGTTACCATTGAAGGCCCAGATGACAGCGAGAAACACAATGTGGCTGAGGCCAATTTTGTGGACAAGGTAATCTACATCTATATTAATGGCATAATGTAACACTACAGTTTGTATCTGTTTAGTGCTCCAAATAGTATTATCTGTAATCAGATTTAAACCTAAAGAGGTTGTTGCCTAAACCAGAAGCGTTGTTTTGGGTTTTTTTGTTTGTTTGCTTGTTCTGGATCTACTGGATCTAACAGGTAATGGACCTCAGCTACATCACTTGAGTTCATAATTGGTTTCAACCAGAGAACATGGACCAGTTTCTTCAATCACGCTAAGCAATTATTATTCAGTCCCTCCAGGATTTTGCGATAGAAGAAATGAATGCAAAATCAAGGAAACTCTATAATATATGCAAGAGCTTGCAATTTTTCTAAATTACCTCAGATTTTCCGACAGATTAGGCCCAAGATGCGTCATGTGACATCATCACAACGCGCCATGTGACGTCATTACAATGCACATTCAGCCAAAGGCACCTTTGATTCATGTGCGTCAAACATGAGTACATAACTGCCAAAAACTATGCAAAGCAATTTAGTGCAATTGCAGTTTCACCAATTCAATTAGTTTTATGCAAAATAGCACACAAAAAAATATCAGAAATTGCATCACAAATTTTAAAAAAGTGATCTTATTCATAAGTTTTAGTGCAGAAAAAATTTCAAATGTCATTATTTTTATGTTAAATTCTATTCTACCAGGCTGTGTGCAGGACCAATGGCTTCTTCTCACTGCCAGTGACCAGCTGGTTTGCTCTACGTAAGGCAGCGCAGCCTCTGGTGAAACGTGTGTGTGACACAGATCGGCTTGTGTGCAGCAAGACATGCCTGAATGCCAATGATATCGCCTTCGTCATTGATGGCTCAAGCAGCGTAGGTACCGGCAACTTCCGTACTGTGCTGCAGTTCGTGGCCAACGTGACGCGTGAGTTCGAGATCTCTGACACGGATACACGCATTGGTGCTGTGCAGTACACTTATGAGCAGCGACTCGAGTTTGCCTTTGGCCAGCATAACACCAAGGCTGATGTCCTAAATGCCATTCGCCGCATCAATTACTGGAGTGGCGGTACTAGTACGGGTGCTGCCATCACTTATGCTGCTGAGAAGCTCTTCAGCAAGTCCAAGCCAAACAAGCGTAAGATCATGATTGTCATCACAGATGGGCGCTCCTATGATGATGTTCGTGCACCCGCTCTTGCAGTGCACCGCTCAGGTAAGTGTTACAGAACACAGAGTACGTTTTACAATCTATGGAATTGTATGAAAACCTACTATAAGCAGCTGCTAGTGAAGATTCCACAGTTTTGCCCAATGCAAAATAACCATCTGTATCTGTGTAGTGCTCCAAATATCCATATTTGTATATGATATTGTGGTTTAGGTTTCTTTTTTTAATTAATTCAATAAAAAACCTAGCACTATGCCTCTGGTAACACTGGAAAACACCAGAGGTCGAAATGCCAGCACTGTCATCATGGTCTGTGATTTCTGGCTCTGACGGTACTTCAACCTGAGCTATATCACGCAATTTCATAATTGGTCTCAGCAAAAACAATTATTTATATATGTACCTGCTCCTGACCGCTCACTGTGGCTTAGTGGTTAGCACGTTCGCCTCACCCATCCAGGGTTGGGGATTTGATTCCCACTGTGGCCCTGTGTGTGCGGAGTTTGCACGTCCTTCTTGTGCTGTGGGGGTTTCCTCTGGGTACTACGGTTTCCTCCCCTAGTCCAAAGACATGCATGGTAGGCTGATTGGCATTTGCAAAGCGTCCGTAGTGTATAAATGGGTGTGTGAATGTGTATGTGAGTGTGCCCTGCGATGGATTGGCACCCTGTCTAGGGTGTACCCCGCCTTGTCCCCGATGCTCATTGGTATAGGCTCCAAGTTCCCCATGACCCTGAAAAGGATAAGCGGTATAGAAGATGGATGGATGGGCTGCTCATGACCTTTTTAACTAATTTTTAAGGTTTTGTTTCCCAAAATGTAAACACACTAGTTGTCTAATATGAACCACCAAGACCCTGACCAGGCAGTTAATAACCTGTAAATGTATTACAAAGCTATGTTAATTAATGTGATCTATGTTTATCATTCTAGATTCATATCTGACTGCTCACTTGTGCCCACATGAAAATAACAACATCCGGCTTGCACATCTTTTTTGGTTGCACACCCTTAGTCTCAAACAAATGCCCTGTGAACCTTTAAAAAAAAAAGTTAATAGTGTGCCTCCAATATATATCTATATTTGACACTTTTGGTTTTGTTATTTATTTACATACATAATGTCTATTGACTTTGCTCTTATAAATATGAACACAAAGTATATATTCATAAGCATGAACAAGCATACATAATGCAAAAAAATTTTCATACTAAAAGATGTTGCCATGGGTTGGGAAGATTTCATGCAACATGTAGCTTCCTAAAGTTCTTAGGGACAGCATTATTAAACAACACTCTAATGGAAAAAGCTGCAGAGCCATAGCAAAGACCTTAAACATCCCTATCATTACAGGTAGTTTGATAAAATGAATGTGGAAAGTTAATGGAACCATAACTAACCGTCCCTGACATGTTCGGGTAAGACTTCAAAACGCGCACTCAGACTAATGATAAAGAAGGAAAAAAGAGAAGCCAGCAATCACTCAAAAAGTTGCAAGACAACCTGAAAGTAGCAGGAACAGCAATTACGAAGAGAACAATAAGCAATGAACTATAACACAATTGCCTCCATTCAGAGATGCGAATCTAAAAATTGCACAAGAGCATTTAGACAAATCAGAACTCTTTTGGAACAAATAGAATTTCTCTGGCAATAATTCAGCTAGTCATGTTTGGAGAAAGAAAGATTGTGTACATGATCCCAATAGCAGTGAAGTACAAAGTATCATGGGGATCTTCACTGCAAATGGTACTGGGGAATTACACATCATTAAAGGAAACGTGAATGGAGCGATGTACTTGGAAATATTAGAGGAGTTTTGGCCAAGAAACTGAATATTGGGATGAAGATTTCAACCAGACAATAACCCCAAACATACAGCCAAAATAACAGGATGAAGTGAAGTTGTTTGCATGACCAAGCCAATCTCCTGACTTTATTTATGAAGTATTCTGAAATTGCAAGTGAGAGGGGCCCTCATAACCTTGGGGAATTAAAGATGAATTGCCAAGAGAAATGGGCCAAAATTGAATCACACTGCTGCAAAAAGCTAATTACTTCTTAATGCAGATTCCTTGATGCTGTAATTGCCAAGAATGGCTTTGCGACAAAGTTCTAATGCTGTTAATTTGTGGTGTCTGAACACGTTTTTCCCTAATAATTTAGTTTTTTAAACATATCTTTGTTTATGCTTAGGAATACATACTTTTTGTTCATATATACTGTATAAGTACTAAGTAAGACATTATGTGTGTAAATGTAAAGTAGATATATCGACTGGAAGTCTATTACATAACAAATAAAATAGTCTAAATGCATATTTCCCCTCACTGTACATGAATGTTGCTTGTATTTAGTACTTGTATTTGGTTCCAAACTTACTCAGAAAGACTTTGTGGTAAAACAAAAACAGATGGCAGGTTTGTTTCAGGCCAAAACCTAAACTAAACTTCTGAGTTCTGAGACTCAAACCAGGACCCTTTAGTAGCCAATTTCAAGACAAAGACTCTATTAAGCCTTCACTAAGACTCTAAATGCATATTCCGAGAACAATTATTTTTAAGTTTAGAGACCCATGGCATGACTCAGACATGGGGACCCAGTCAATGTCTATCCCACTTTAGAGGCTGACTTCAAGACCATAACGACTTATCCACGGAATATCAGTTCTTGAGACTCTGGCCTAGACTGAGTTTTGCCCCCCAGAAAGAAGACTCTGAGTGACTCATAGAGACCATAGTGATTCCCTGAGTGCTATCGATATTTGAAGGGTCACATGCTTTATTACTTTAACTGATTTGTTAAGATAACAGCACAACTGAACACTGATCCACTATACCGTACAGAATCTTAAACCTCCACTTTGGTTTTGATTTCCGTAGAGATACTAAAACTGTACTCTACACGCTGGAAGATTCTGTAATTGAACGTGTTTGTGGCATTGCGAATGAATTGCAATGCCAGAATGAAAGGATATGTCATAGTATGTCTTACTTGAATTTGTTGTGTACTTTGGCATGTACTTGCACATAACAAGCCCACATATATTCAGGGTTTGTTTGAAAAGCATCTCTTAATGTTTAACTAAATGGAAGTGTTGTAACTGTTTGATCAGGTGTGATTGCTTACTCCATCGGCATTGCCTGGGCTGCACAGGATGAGCTAGAATACATCGCCACAGACCCAGACAAAGATCATTCCTTCTTCGTGGATGAGTTCGACAACCTCTACAAGTATGTGCCCAAGATCATACACAACATCTGCCACGAGTTTAACTCTCAGCCACGGAACTAAGCCAGGCATGGACAAATGGGATTGGATCAACTAGAAGCCTTAATTCCACCAGAATTATTTTATCATGGTATTTGCAGTAATTTTACCATTAAAAACAAAAACAACAACTCACATAAGGCCTTATTTGTGCTATTGAGGCAATATTAAGAGAAGATTTGGCCAGATTCCATTTTTCCAAGGATGGTTTCTTACAGCACAGAGATTTGGGACATTTGATATAAAAGTATGTATTCTAAAGAAGCTGTGTAGCATGCAAGACTTCAAGGAAGTCAGTTGTCAAGATGTGAGGGATGTGAGAACTTGGTTGTTAGATAACATATGATAGAGTATATATTTAAATAAAACAGTACTAATATAACTATTACACCTCTACGATAAAATCATAAAACAAAAGTTTTGCTAGCTTCATATACATATGATACAAAAATGCTAATTTCTTTTTGCAAACAATTTACCTAAGTACAAGATTCTTGTGATAAATATGATATAAAGAAAAGTCTTGTGATGTAAGGTTTAATATGTAAGTATAGGTTTTTGAAAGTTATTTTTGTATTATATATGGCTCTTTCACATGTCTAGACATGTTTCTCTTCTACTCATGCAGTTGATAGATTATAATACTTTATGCATGTTAAAACTGAAAGACAATAATGCAAGATGCAGTATATGTTTCTAATTACAAAATCAACCCAGTTTCAACTAAAATTAATAGCCATTTGGTTGAATGATTGATGATTTGACTAAGTGATTGATGAATTCTAACATTTCTGTTAATCTGCATGACTGTAAATTTCTCTAGCTTGTAATTCAAACATACAATATTTTAAGATAAGATTATAAAATTTTTAATTTTCACAGTTCTGTTTGTACATATGCATATTAAAATAGAGCCCATTGCTGTTGACTGTGTAAGTGGCAGAAATTCCTATTTTAATGCAATTTTTAATAAAAGATGATATTGAAAATCTGCAAGGGTAGCTGCTTCATGTATGCAGTATTTTTATTAACACTGACGTTATATATGCCAGTAGTTTTTTTTTTTAAGTGTCTGTATTTTCTTTTAGCGATAATAGAGTGTTAACCAAAAATGGCAGTTGTTTAATGTAATCATACATTTTTACTGGTATTAAATTTTATTGAGATTTAGTAGTATTTTAAAAAAGTGAAACAAACTCCGGTGAATTAGTGTTTGATCTCCTTATTGCTGGTACCTGTTGTTTTCACACTTTAGCGTAACCAAGGCATGTTTGTTGGTGCCAGATAAGCTGCTTAAAGTATTTCGGAAACTGTTGATCTCTTGGCAGTTTCACACGCAACTGTCTCTAGAGTTTAGACAGAATGGTGTAAAACATCCAGTGACTGGCAGTTTGGCAGGCAGAAATGTCTTGTTTATGTCAAAAGGTAAGAGGAGGATGGCTAGACAGGAAGGCTACAGTAGCTCAAATAACCAGTGTCTACAACCACTGTGAGCTGAAAAGCATCCCAGAACGTACAACATGTCAAACTTTAAGGTGGATGGACGACAAGGGCAGAAGACCACATCGGGTTCCACTCCTGTTAGCCAAGAACTGGACTCTGAGGTTACAGTGGACACAGGCTCACCAAAACTGGCCAGATGTAGATTGGAAAAATGCCACCTGGCCTTTTTATGTTTAGTTTCAGTGTTAGTATTTGTGAATCTATATCCTGGGACAAGCCCCCAGAAAACTGTTAGGATTTGAAACTAGAGAATCAAGAAAATACAAGAAAGAAGGGGCCTTGCTACACACTTCTCACACCAAGGCCTTGGGAGAGACACACAAACAGACACACAAAGTTCAAATGGCAAGATCTCTACTTATTCCAAGATTGGCCGAGTGTATGACACACAACAGAGACAATGGGTTAACTATTGATTGGTTAGGTCATTCATCTGTCAACACCTGAGTCAAAAAAGAGAAAAGGTACCAACACCGGTGTTCACAGAGAAAGGGGGTTGTTCATAGAGAGAGGAGAATGTTAACATCCATCCATCCATCTTCTACCGCTTATTCCTTCTTCAGGGTCGCGGGGAACCTGGAGCCCATCCCAGGAAGCATGGAGCACAAGGTGGGGTACACCCTGGACAGGGTGCCAATCCATTGCAAGGCACAATCACATACATACTCACACATCCATTCATACACTACGGACAATTTTAGACACGCCAATCAACCTACCATGCATGTCTTTGGACTGGGGGAGGAAACCGGAGTACCCGGAGGAAACCCCCGCAGCACGGGGAGAACATGCAAACTCCGCACACACATGGCCCCGGCGGGAATCGAACCCCTGGAGGTGTGAGGCGAACGTGCTAACCACTAAGCCACCGTGTGACCAAGAGTGTTAACAGTAAACTTATAATTTAGTCAAAGTCACTAAGATTACATTTCCTCCATTCTTTCTGATGTGAACATTAATTTAAGCTTTTGACCTGTATCTACATTATTAAATGTTTTGCCCTGCTTTCACATGATAGGTTGATTGGATGTTTGCATAAATATTAGGTATACAAGTGATCGTAATAGGTGTTTGTAATGTTATTGTCACAACTCGTGACGGAGCGGATGAAGGAAGGAGGTAAGCGCACTTAAGAACGAGTGTAGTTTATTTACAAGAGGCAGGCAGACAAATCCAAAACGTAATCCAAAGGCATAGTCAGAAAACAAGCGAAGGTCAGGCGAACGGCAAAAAGGCATAAACTTGGGGCAAGGCAGATATCAACAACGTGGCACGGAAAACAGGGTCAAGAAACAAACATAAGCATAAACATGAACGTGAGCTATGACAATGATCTGGGAGCGGATAACCCAACGTGAACTATAACTAACCAGATACGTGATACTATGTTTAATTAACCGCGCCGTGTGTAGTACGGCGCGTAGTATATAAGCCGGCATGAATTAACTTAAAGAGTGTTCAGCTGGAACTAATATGGACACACGTGGGCATTCAACCTATGACAGACATGGGGCGGGGACATGACGACATGAACAAAACACACGTGCCCTCCCAGCTAATGACAGAAACAAAAACAAAGAGCACATGTTCAAATGTCACAACACGCATGCGCAACCGTGCAAGAGCATGCTGCTTCAAGGGGGAACCGTGACAGTTATACTATATGGCCAAAAGTATATGTTCACCTAATCATCACAAACATATGCCAGCCTTCTCCAAACTGTTGCCACAAAATTGGAAGCACACAATTGTCTAGAATGCCACTGTGCATGACATGGTTTGCCATGGTTGGTGTGGATAAACCCAAGTGGCCTGAACAGAGCCCTGACCTCAACCCCACTGAACACCTTTGTGATGAATTGCTACACCAGCTGCACCTGACATCAGTGCACAAGATCACATGTCTGAATGGGCACAAATCCCCACAGTCAAGTTCCAAAATCTAGTGGAAAGTCTTTCAAAAGATTGGAGCCTTCAGTAAACTATTAAATTGGACCAACTCCATATTAATGGGAATGGTTGTGTAATGGGACTACCTATCTTCCTATCTACCTACCTATCTATCTATCTATTCCACCATCCAACCAACCAACCTTGTGTGTAGATTAACCGGTAAGCTGAACCATTATATTTATTCACTAAGTGAACAACATACTTCTTTATATGGATCTAGCAAGCAGAACCTAAATCTTTGAGTGCAGGAGAACCCTGCATAAATTTTGCCTTGGTCAAACATAGAGTTTTTACATTACTTTTCTCTTGAACAGTCACTCTTTATCTGGCTTCAGTTATACATTATTGTGTAAAACATAATTATAATTATCATAATTATCATGTAATAGTTTGTCAGTGGTGCACTAATTGACTGAAAGGTTACGAGTTGGCAACCAGTGACTCATTGCTGGACCCTTTGTCAAACCCTTATCCCCAAATGCTTGGCAACATGCTTAGTTGCATTTAACTAACTAAATCAAAACTAAATCTAAATCTCATTAAACTAACGAGTCAGAACTATTCATAAACTACTCATATAAGTGGGTTAATAAGAGAACGGCGTCCTCTACAGCTGTGTGTAGTCACTTGAGTAGGATCAGAGAAGAAGCTCCCAGGAAATTTGAGGAATGTTATTTACAAGTGAACAAAAAGAGGTCTGTTGAGGGGGTAGTCCATGTCCTCAGTTATACTGAGACAATAACTTGTCTTGATTTTATGATTTTAGAACCTAGAATGTTGCAATGGACATGTAGCAGTTATTAGGCCTTTAATTAAATGAGATGTTGTTTATTTTATTTATTTAGTCACTATGCTTGATTGGTGTCCATTCAAAAACATTACCTTATAAAGTAAGGTAACATAAACATTCAAAAACATTACCTTATAAAAACATGTTATCTTCACAAATGATATATTTTTATAATATAAAATATATACTATATATTGCAAATGGTTAAGGATAGTTCCCAGTTATGTCCACTGTCATATAATTGCACAATTATTAGTCTAAATTCTATTGCTTATTAGAGGTAATATATAAATGTGTACATTATTAACATTTTATTCAGATTACACAATATTATCATTAATTCAAAGTGGTCCACAAAGCACAGGCCTGAACATCTGGCAATCAACATCTGTAACAACTTAAACCATCATAAATGCCTTTGGCTATGAGAGCCAGCTGTATCATGTCTCTTCACTACTCCAGTGGCTTTGCTTACATCCTCTCATTGCCCCTTATCCTCTCTTTTTCCATGTCTCTCTCTCTCTTTTCCGATTACAAACCTTACACCATTTCCTGTTTCCACAATATAACTGTGTGTTGGGTGATCATGCAAAATTTTCACATATTACAATAGTCAAAGGTTACTATTCTCCTCTTCTGTGGTATTTGCAGTGAACTTTTGGAATGGCACACACATACACACACACACACTCCCAAACATGGTGTCTCAGTCTCCACCCCGTCCTCTATTCTTCCCACTTTTTACCATCCCCCTTTTCCCGGTCCCCTCTTTGCTGTTGTGAAACACTCTAAAATCTACGTACCTCACCCACAGACAGTTGAAGGTATGTTACATTTAAGTTACTTCCTAATGCTAGAAAATATTATTGTAGTCAATATGTTTTTGTTGGGATTGTGCAGATGTGTTACATATTAAATGTAGTGTGTAGGGTCATGTCTGTAATGTCAATAAGTGAACTCAAAATTAGACACATCCTTGAACAACTCTGAAGCAAAAAACTGAACAGATTTGCATGAACATGAAACTCCGATGAAACTCATGTGATCATAAACTTTTAATGTTGTACTTACTTATCATCAACAATATCTTAATCAAAAAACAAATAATCATAAAAGTTCTCTAAAATGAGGATAAAAATGGCATAACTTCCTACATTAATGTCCGTTCATGTTCAATAGTTGTAAGAATTGCACATATATAGGATAATTTTGTTAAAACAGAAAGACCTCGAAGATACAAGTACAGATTTTAGTTGTGCCCTCCTGATCTAAGAAAGGAGGAAAATTAGACCTGACCCTTTGCATCCTGGTCACCAGAAATTTCTTCAGGTTACTACAATGGCAAGAAAAATTATGTGAACCCTTTGGAATTTCATGGTTTTCTAAAATAAATTTGTCATAAAATGTGATCTGATCATTGGAATTTCATGGTTTTCTGAATACATTTGTCATAAAATGTGAAGGGTTGCATCATTGCCCTGTGTGGCTGTAACAAGAGAGTACTGACATTTTTACTTAACACTATCTTCACGAGTATGTAGTACCTGGTTTTTGTAGGGTAGTAACTTCTCAGATTAAACATGCTTTGTGTGCATAATCTCCTATCATGGAACACCTCACCCAGTGCCCTTTCCAAAGTCTGTGACTAGTGATCAACCCAATACAAACATGTGCACAAAAAAAACTTCTACATATGTACAGTTGGGGAAATAAGTATTAAACACATCAACATTTTTTTTTCAGTAAATATATTTCCAATGAGGCAATTCACATGCAATTTTCACCAGACATCAGTATTAACTCAAGAAATCCACACATATAAAGAAGTCTAAATGTTAAAGTTAATAAATAAAAGTTCTGTAATAAAGCAGAATGATGCGGGGGGAAAAAGTAATGAACACGTTAACTGAAATTTATTTAATACTTAGTGGAGAAACTTTTGTTTTTAATGACAGCTTCAAGACCCTTCCTGTCTGAAAAAATTAATGTGCCGCCTTATTCAGGTGTGATTTTGGCCCATTCATCCAAACATATTGTCTTTAAATCTTGTTCAGTTGGATTCAAGTCAGGTGATTGATTGGGCAATTCTAACACCTTGATTTATTTTTCTCTGAAACCAACTGAGAGTTTCCTTTGCTGTATGCTTTGGATCGTTGTCCTGCTGGAAGGCCCACGCATGTCTCATCTTCATCATCCTGGTGGATGGCAGCAGATTCTTCTTAAGAGTCTTCTGGTAACGGGCTCCATTAATCGTTCCTTCAATTATATGAAGTCTGCCAGTACCATGTGATGATAAACAGCCCCATCACCATGATGCTTCCACCTCCAAATTTCACTGTTGGTATAGTGTTTTAAGGGTGATGTGAAGTGCCATTTTTTATCCAAACATGGTGTATGGTATGAGAGCCAAAAAGTTTTGAAAAAAAATTTTGGTGAAAATTTTGCTCTCGTCTGACCAGACTACACTCTCCCAGCATTTCACAGGCTTGTCCAAATGAGTTGTAGCAAACTTTAAACGAGCTTTGACACGCCTTTTCTATTGTAATGGAGTCTTGCAGGGTGAGCGTGAGCAGTGGAGTGCATTGCCTATTGTTTTCACTGTGCTGATGGCACCAAATGTTTCTGGAGCTCTTTCTGAGTGGTCCTTGGCTCTTGGGTTACTCTTCTGTCTATTCTTCTGAATCCCTGGTCAGAAATCTTGTGAGGAGCTCCTGTGTGTGGGCGGTTGATGACAGAGTGATGTTTCTCCCACTTGTGGATAATGGCCCCAATGGCGCTTAGTGGAGGATTCAGATGTGTTGAAATACATCTCTATCCGATTCCATCAATAAGTTTTGCAACAATAAGGTTGTGAAGGTCTTGGGAGAGCTCTTTGCTGGTAAAAACCCAACACGAGATGTTTCTTTTGTGACTCCCTGGTAACTAAAAGCCTTTTTATAGACCATCAAGTTACTAACAAAGCTGATATTAATTTGTACAGTTAGGGGGCATAATTACTTATGGATTTCAGCTGGTTGCTTCCCTTACCTTGCCTTGGAGAACTGCTTTTTCTTAGCATGTTCAATACTTTTTTCCTGTGTCATTCCACTTTATTACACATAACTTAATTTATGGACTTTAATGTTGTGAATTCTTTATATTTCCATATTTCTTGAGTTAATACTGATGCCTGGTGAAAATTCCATGTAAATAGCCTAATTGGAAATATATTTACCAATATTTTTTTAAGTGCTCAATACTTATTTCCTCCACTCTATATCTCTTAAATTATTTATACTATGCAACCAATTTGTAGAGGGAAGATGAGCAATTAATCAGCCAAAGAAGATATCAATGAATAGTCATCGCAAAGCTAAAAACTAAAATCATTAAAAGTTCTTTAATAACCCGAGGTAACTATGGAGGAACAAATAAATTGTTCATCATTAACACATATCTTATTCTTTCTAACTATGAAGTACAACTAATTAATTACTCAATACGTTTTAGTAGGAGTTAATTATTAACTAAGCAGTAATTACTTTGTCTTTCAGTATTTCAGTAATTTCTCCGGCAGAACTTCTGCAGAACTACTATCTATACCATCTATGACTGACTTTTAATATAACCACTTATTAATTACTGATCACATCAACATTCGTTCCAAAAAGCAAAACCTTAAATTCCTCCTGGACATTTATGAATATATACCCTCACTGGTAATTTTAATAGGAAGACCTGTGCACCTGCTCATTTATGCTGTAATCCAATCAGCCAATCTTGTGGCTGCAGCACAAAAATCATGCAGATAGAGGTCAAGAGCTTCAGTTATTGTTCACATCAAACACTATAATGAAGAAAAGGTGTGATCTCTATGTCTTTAGCCGTGGTATGGATGTTGGTGCAAGATGGGCTGCTTTGAGCATTTCAGTTACTGCTGATCTTATGGTATTTTCACACACAACATTCTCAAGAGTTTAAACAGAATGGTGCGAAAAACAAAAGTAAGTGACAGTTTTATGAGAGGAAACGGCTTGTTGATAAGAGAGGTCAGAGAAAAATGACCAGACTGGTTGAGTTGCCAGGAAGGATATAGTAAGTCAAATAGAATGACTCTATGACACCATTACAACCATGCTGAGCAGAAAAGCATCTCAGCATGCACAAAACATTGAACCCTAAAGTGGATGGTCTACAACAGCAGTTGAACAACTGTTCTTATCTGACAGGTCTGTGGAACCTGAAGAGGTCTTCTGCTGTTGTTGCCCATCCACCTCAATGTTTGATGTGTAGTGCATTCTGAGATGCTTTTCTGCTTACCATGGTTGTAAAGAGTGCTTAAATGAGTTAGTATAGACTTCCTGTCAGCTCACACCAGTCTGATAATTTTCCTCCGATCTCCCTAATGTACAAAGTTTTTCAGCCTGCAGACCCTCTGCTCACAGGATATTTTTTGCACTACTCTCTGTAAACTCTAAAAAATGTTAAGTGATTAGATAAGTGCATGAATGTGCAGTTGCTCCTAATGAAGTGAACAGTTAGTGTACCTTAACCAGTACCAAATCTCAGTGTTTAAAATGTTCTCCTCAACTTGTTTTGTGAAAATCTTCACAGAGATGGATGCAAATGCAGGTAGTGAGCCCACACAGCTGATGGAGGGACCAAGCACACAAACTGCAGGAGGCACTAAACCTCTGCACCGCTTCCTCAGAGGAGAGCCAAGAACTGTTGGGGTGAGAGAGAAAACACCCACATATTCCTTATTGCACCAATTAAATTTGAATATATTCACAAGGTTCTCCAGCAAAATGATGCTGAAAATGATTGTGTTAAGTATGAGGCAGAAAGCTGGATCCAATGCAGGGTTTTTTTTGAAAATCACAAAGACATATCCAACTCATAAACTGACAAATGATAAGCAATTATCAATTCATCACTAGTCTAAACCGTTATCAAAAACCTGAATGGGATATGTGTAAAACAACCCATTGGACCACAATATCATGGTTGTGAGGAAGGTAACATGCAATGATAGTGGTTAGGTAAGTTAAAGTAGTATGATGTCATTGATGATGTCATCTGACCAACTAGAAGAGACCAGCAGCCTTAAAGAAGGGTCTCAGTTCGGTGGCTGGGTGGTTTCATTGTGGTATCCTGATGTTAAGCTCACTGAAACTCACAACTTCTCCATAAAGGAGCTCCATACACTTGGGATGTGAATTCAAAATTCCAGAATTCTAAAGTACATGAACACGTGATTGAATAACAGCTCAGCAATCTTGAAAGTGGTGAGCAAGGCTGTTAGGGGAATCAGTCAAAGAAATTGATCTATCATGACAAGATGGCAGTGCAGTTCTGGGATGGAAAAGTGGGGGTTTGTTTGGTAAGAAAGAAACATTGATTATTACATGTTTGGACTATTTATGGTCAATGGCTAATAGAACACAGACAAAAGGGAACTATAGGAAATATAGGTTATGTTGTCTCTTCTGTGGGTAGAGTGAGATGGAGGCATGAGAGTGTGTCAGCCTTGGTATGGTATGAAGTCATGAAATTAATGTGGGAGTGAAGGAGAGCCTCTAGTCATATAGCTTGTCAACTGCATACCCATTTTTAGGTATTCAAGATTTTTGTACTGGTTATGCTACTAGTAGTCTGATGGTATGGTATAACAAGCAAAAAGCTTTTTTTAACATATTGAAAGCTGCCACCTTTCATGTGTTTCTGCTTTTCCTGACATGATTAATTACGCTTACCAGACACAGGAATCTTTTCCTTTTCTTGCAGTATGGTAATGTGGGTATTTTCCAAATGCAGAAGGTTTTTACACTGTAAATTCTTTTGGATGCGTAGAATACAGTGAATTTATGAAAATACCTACTTAGAACAAGCGCAATCATATCATTCATTGTTAGCTGGAACTCTTCTCTCTCTCTCTCTCTCTCTCTCTGTCTCATAGGATAACCTAGTCTGGTTCTGCCTGGTTGTCAGTTTTCACTGTGATAAGAAAGTATCTGATTATAGTTTGGTCTTTGCAGTAAACCATGAAGGGATTTTTGAATGTTTTGTTCATGAATTATTAGAGAGGAAGCTAAATGGCCAGAATAAAAACAAATTTACTATCATGTCTAACCCCAAACCATTCATAATCATTCATAACGTCATAAGAGCTGGGTTGAATTCTTACACATTTTAAGTCACATCACTGCATTTGGGTGAGCAAGATTTTTTATCATACAACTTATATCATACAACCTTTAAAACTGTTAAAATGAAAATCCCCACATTTCAGAATTGACCTATTTTATGTTTTCGTGTTCCTTATGTACAAGATTGTGCTGTTGTTCCTTGGCCTTTGTCTGTTCTTGTTTGGGATTCCTATGAAGGGGGACGTGGTGGAAACATCAGGAGAAAGCTATAGCCCTTTTTGGCTGGGCATCTTGGTAAATGTGTGTTGTTGTTTTTTTGCATGGTTGACAAGACAGGTACAAATAATAAACATAAACACATCTAAAACTATGGAGCTATAATGAAATTAAATCATATTAAATCTGTAAAATAAATAAATTAGGAATGTATTTCATGAAACAGAATTCTGAATTATTCCATTAATATCAATATATACAGTTGCAATCAAAATTATTCAACCCCCATTGCAAATCAGGTTTATTGAAATAGTTCAACACAACGAATGCTTCAAGTGGATTCCCCAAATTCAACTGAAAATACAACTTATAATGATTTCTCCAGTTTTAAAATTGTTTAACCCCCTGAATAGAATCCCTCACAACAGCACAAATATACAAAACAGGTGTTGCCTCAAATATAAAAAGGTGTTGTCTCAAGCACATATAATGGAACTAATCCAGGACTTCATTAGTTGCCCCAGGTGTGCTTGAGCTAGAACACATGAAATACCTGAAACGTCTTTTGGCAGGAAATACATAAAATTCCTGGACGGGACAGAAAAATGACGCTATCAACTTCTGCCACCATATTTCTGAGAAGGCAGGTTGTGAAAAACCCTTGAGTGACTGCAAAAGACCTGCAGCAAGACTTGGCTGCAACAGGCACTGAGGTTTCAGTACGGTCACGGTAAGGCACGTAATAAACGCACAAGGTTTCCATGCCAGAACTCTTCCATGCAAGATGTACGCCACTACTGACCCAAAAGCACAAGAAACGTCAGCTCAAAATCATATAAATAAGGCACAGAAGTTTTGGGATTCTGTTCTGTGGAGCAATGAAACAAACAAAACTGGAACTTTTCAGCACGATGGATGAGCGATATGTCTGGAGGAAGAAGAATGAAGAAAGAACACTCTGTCCACAATCAAGCATAGTGGTGGCTCGGTGATGCTCTGGGGCTGCTTTGCATCCTCTGGCACTGGAAACATGCAGCGTGTGGAAGGCAAGATGGATTCAATGAAATATCAGAAAATACTAGGAGAAAATGTAATGCTGTCTGTGATCATTGGACCTGCCAATAAGACAATGATCCCAAGCATACCTCAAATTCCTTCAAGGCTTGGTTAAAGAAGAAGTCCTGGAAGATTCTACAGGTGGGATTTGAAGAAGGCGGTTGCAGCACACAAACCCAAGAATATTACTTAACTGGAGGCCATTGCTCATGAGGAATGGGTTAAGATTCCTCAGGAAAGCTGCCAGAAGCTGGTGTCTGGCTATGCATCTCATTCACAGCAGGTCATAACAGCAAAAGGGTGCTCTACTAAGTACTAAAGGTGCTTACCATTAAGGGGTTGAGATTGGAGAAATCATGTTCATTTTCAGTTGAATTTGGGGAAACCAATTGAAACATTCATTGTGTTGAACTATTTCAATTGCTTTTGTTTGATTTGGTCATTGCAAACAGCTGAAAGTCTCTAAATTTTGACAATAGACCTGATTTGCAATGGGGGTTGAATAATTTTGATTGCAACTGTACTAGTACAGCTGAAATCACTAAAAAGGTGCTTAATTTTTTTTCCAGTGTTCAGTGTGTCCCATGAATGTAATGCAAGTTGTTTTAATTAAGCAGATTTCTAACAAGTAAAACTCAATTTCTATAGTTTTGAAAAACCACTTTTGTGGACTAACAACAATCCTCATAAAAAGGCCATTTTATATTTAAGCAGTTTTCAATAGATTTTATTGTATAATGTAAGTGTCTGATTTAACATTTAACTGCTGCAGATGTGTTACTGTATATTACTCTTATTTTACCAAAAACTTATACTAATACTGTGGTGTGTGCTTATTACCATTTTCCATACATTTTTCATAATTTATCCAGTTTATATAAAACACTTCTGCCTGATTGTGCTTTATAAACTATTTACATGATGATGATGTAGAGGTAGCGCTGAATTTATCTGCATTAATCTTTCCTACTTTACATAGTCATTCTTAAATATGAGCAATACAAACTTATCTTAGTTCCAATGAGCAGGATTATTTATAGATACTAGTAAATGAATAACAGACGGCGGGAGAATAGTATAAGTATTAGTATAAGAGAATGGCAGAAGGAGGAAGCACTTTTACGCTTGTAACACAGGGAGTTTTGTTTATGTTTGTAAAGTGATTGTTTACAGTGATAAATAAAATGGAGCCATTACTTTACAAATGACTTACTGGGCATTGTAATTAAATTATTTTTTTTGAAAGTTTTGTCTCTTGAACTCAAATAAGTTATTTATGATCGTACATTTGGCAGAAGTAATAACTGTAAGTAGAAGATCATTTAATCGAACACTTATCTGTGTGATGTGCTTGAGCTCTTACTAATGTGTATTTTTTGTTTTGCAGTACTTCATTTGTGGTATTTTGTACATACAGTCAGAACGCAATACCACAAAAAAGATGGTAAATGCTCTAAGTTTATGTTTTATGATATAGTCTTGACCCCTTAAACTTCCAGGACATGTCACTGACTCTGGAATTACATTCCTCCCTTTCATAATTAAAAAAACATTTCTATTAGTTTCACTGATGTTAATGAATAATATGCTTTAATATGATTAAATGTATAATAATATAATTTCATTAATTATTAATTAAATGCAAGTTCATTAATATGAAAATTGTTTCCCCTTGCAGGTCACAATTAGTCTTGTGTTTAGTATCCTCGCAATACTGGGGACTATAATTGGTGTAATAATCTTCAGCAAAGTTTTAGTCACTCACCATCATTATATGATATATCAAGATTACAGCGACAATGAAACAGAAGTGTCCATGGAACATTCTGTAAGTTATCTTCAACAGAAGACTTGTGGATAAGAATAAGATACTTCTATTTGTAGATAAGAATGATTAAAAAAAGGAAATCTAATTTAGTGTAACATGAATTTTTATTTTTTGCAAAAAACTTTTGGACAGTATGTTTTGCACAGTAATGTAGAGTAACCCCAGTCCCTCTCCTTGATGAGGGAGATTAACTACTCAAATACTTCCTTCAAGCATTTCTTAAATGAAACAAATTGATCTGACATTAAGATCATTGATATTAAATACTGTTCACGTTCTTCAGATGCAGCTCTACAGCCTGGAAGCCGTGTTCCTGTTCCACAGTTTGGTGGCGGGAGTGATCCTCATTGCCATGTCTGTATTTGCCCGTCTAGCGCTGCACTCAAGTCATACGCAGGTAAAAATGTGCTTCCTTATTTTCCTGTCACTTCTCCATCTAATACATTGCTTTAGCTCAGCTATGTTGTGGATTAGGATGCTATAATTATAACATTATTTTAAAGTAGTTACATCCTAAATAGTTCCTATATGTTTCAAAATAAATTGTCATGTGTTATTTATGTACTATACAGTGAGAGAAAGAAGTATTTGATCCCCTGCTGATTTTGTACGTTTGCCCACTGACAAAGAAATGATCAGTCTATAATTTTAATGGTAGGTTTATTTGAACAGTTAGAGACAGAATAACAACAAGAAAATCCAATAAAATGCATGTCAAAAATGTTATAAATTGATTTGCATTTTAATGAGGGAAATAAGTATTTGACCCCCTCTCAATCAGAAAGATTTCTGGTTTCCAGGTGTCTTTTATACAGGTAACGTGTTGAGATTAGGAGCACACTCTTAAAGGGAGTGCCCCTAATCTCAGCTTGTTACCTGTATAAAAGACAGTTGTCCACAGAAGCAATCAATCAATCAGATTCCAAACTCTCCACCATGGCCATGGATCATCTTGTCAATGATCTCAAGGCAGCTGGGACCATAGTCACCAAGAAAACATTTGGTAACACACTACGGCATGAAGGACTGAAATCCAGTGCCCGCAAGGTCCCCCTGCTCAAGAAAGCACATATACATGCCCGTCTGAAGTTTGCCAATGAACATCTGAATGATTCAGAGGACAACTGGGTGAAAGTGTTGTGCTCAGATGAGACCAAAATGGTGCTCTTTGGCATCAACTCAACTCGCCGTGTTTGGAGGAGGAGGATTGCTGCCTATGACCCCAAGAACACCATCCCCACCGTCAAACATGGAGGTGGAAACATTATGCTTTGGGGGTGTTTTTCTGCTAAGGGGACAGGACAACTTCACCGCATCAAAGGGACGATGGACGGGGCCATGTACCATCAAATCTTGGGTGAGAACCTCCTTCCCTCAGCCAGGGCATTGAAACTGGGTCGTGGATGGTTATTCCAGCATGACAATGTCCCAAAACACACGGCCAAGGCAACAAAGGAGTGGAGTGGCCTATCCAGTCTGCAGACTTTAATTCCATAGAAAATCTGTGGAGGGAGCTGAAGGTTCCAGTTGCCAAACGTCAGCCTCGAAACCTTAATGACTTGGAGAAGATCTGCAAAGAGGAGTGGGACAAAATCCCTCCTGAGATGTGTGCAAACCTGGTGGCCAACTACAAGAAATGTCTGACCTCTGTGATTGCCAACAAGGGTTTTGCCACCAAGCACTAAGTCATGTTTTGCAGAGGGGTCAAATAAATATTTCCCTCATTAAAATGCAAATAAATTTATAACATTTTTAACGTGTTTTTCTGGATTTTCTTGTTGTTATTCTGTCTCTCACTGTTCAAATAAATCTACCATTAAAATTATAGACTGATCATTTTTTGCCAGTGGGCAAATGTACAAAATCAGCAGGGGATCAAATACTTCACTGTACATTGGAGAAGAAACAAGAAGACTGGATGATAATTAATAATAAGTGCATACTAGCAGAATTTTCGCCCATCCCAAAACCATATTTATGAAAAAACATGGAGGTGAGATTTTGCTGAAATTGTTGAACCTTCCATGTGTCTGCTTAATCATAAAACTGTAGCATTACCAATAAAGAAGCTAAGAAGCACAATGCACTTTATCATATGTATCATATGTCAGATTTGGAGCACTGTGACTCTGGGATATACTATGCTGTGTGTGACAGCATCCATTAATTTCTTTCTCTCTCTCTCTCTCTCTCTCTCTCTCTCTCTCTCTCTCTCTCACTCTTTCTCTCTCTCCCTGTAGATGCTTGTGGTCATGCGTTACCCACCCTCAGCAGAGTAGGCCTCTTTAGAGAGACCATGGATGAACTCCAAACACTAGTCGGTGATACAGAGCTCTTATTAGAATTCATTCTAACATGTAGCTGTCGTCCAGTAAAATTAAAAGAACAGGTTATTTGTGACAGTGTGCGCAGGAAGGAACTGCTAATTAACTCAGCTATTCAGGCCACACTGTATGATTGCTAGAAATAATTACTGTGAAAAAGTCTTGTTAGAATGGATTCTCTATGTTCTAGCGTTTGGAATGGAGCACGGTCCTATCTCACCATTATTTTCCTTCTGGGTATAAAAAAAAACTGAAATGTGAAACATTTCACAATAACCTACACATAAACATTATATTAATTCACATATGGAAATGTATATTGCCAAATAATCTTCTTAATTTTGTATTAAATAAGTTAACAAATCAATAATGACATTTTGATGTAAAGAGCCATGTTCATTTGTATGTTCAATGTATGTTTGTATTTACAGCTAGTTATTATGCATCTCATGCATTGTTACCAGTTGTTAAATAAATGACAGTATAGCTTTAGACCAATAGCTAGCTTCTAAAACTGTCTAAAAATCCCCATGGCCATGGAGACTAGAAGATCCTGGCTTCAGCCTGCAGAACGGGGCTGATCACTTTTGGCGGGGCTTCATGTGTCACTCACCCATAACCAGTCTCACTGGTTAATGGCAATGAGTTGACACCACAGCATGTTCTCATTGGATTGTATACACTGTTACTTCCACCTTTAGTCCCAGTGGCTAGAACAACTTTCATTGCTGCGCCAGAAGCTTTTTACACTCACTGCTTGCAAGATCTTGAATGGATTATTGTGAACGATATCAATCGCATTATGAGGTTGGCATCTGTCATTCCCTAGTAAGAAGGAGAATGACTTTAAACTGTATGTTTAACACACAACTTTGAGGGTCTCAGGCTAACAAGCTAACTAGCTTTGTTTGTGACAGTTCATACTCTAATACATTTCATTTTCTATCTAGTTAATGCTTTTTAAAAATTTTTAAATATATATATTTTTTTAGATATTCTGGTTTTATAGTTGATTGTTATATCTCTTTTTTTAAACAAAAACATATTCATATGTGGTATCTTGTCTTAATACAGTGCTTACTTAAATTAATAAAAATGTTGTATAATACCAGCCTGCTCTTATTTACTCTGCTGCACTGTTTTGCTCAACCGAAAACAAAAAAAAACCCTAAACTGGGAAATTATGGAAACTAAGGAAAGAATTCAACTTTGAGGATGTGTATACAGTGGTGTGAAAATGTCCCCCTCCTCATTTCCTGTCCTTGCATGTTTGTACACCTTAAGTGTTGAACACAAAAATTAAACAATATAAACAACACATAAACACAAAGATTTGTAAATGAAGGTTATATAAAACCAACACATGGTCCTATGAAGGATGCCCTTTAAAACTATACTGTGGTTGTCACACCTATCATTTTAGACACCGGTTAACATGTTCACAACAAATCACTTAATAACTTGACAATAGAAAACTTAAATAACAAACAAAGAAATTGAGAAGAAAAATAAGGAAGGTTATACTTGAATCAAATAGAATTAACAAACAGGAACAGTGGTGCCCAGGAGGGCACAAATTACCCCAAGAAGCACATAGAGGTCACAAAAACCCCACACATCAACGCACCTCACTTCAAACATATACACAAAAAATGAAACATGGCAAGTTCAAGGAGAAAACCATGAGCAAAAAAACATCAAACTGTCTATTCACACACACTTGATGATCCCAAACTTTTGGGACAACATTGTGAGATGAGACAAAAGTGAACTCTTGGAAGGTGTGTGTCAAGTATATCGGCGTAGAAAACACTATTATAAAAAAAATTATACCAACAGTAAAATATGGTGGTGGTAGGTGAGGTCTGGGTGTTTGCTCTTCAGACCTGGAAGACTGCTGATAAAAGATATGAATTCTGCTGTCTACCAGAATCGAGGAGAATGTCCGACCATCTGTTGTTACCAGCTGAAACACTTGGGTTCTGCAGAGGACAATGATCTAAACACCAGCAAGTCACCACTGAATGGCTGAAGAAAACAAAATGAAGACTTTGGAGTGGCCTAGCCAAAGTCCTGACTGAATCCTATTGAGATGTTGTGGTATGACCTTAAAAGCCGTTATGCTCGAAAACCCTCAATATAACTGAATTAGGACAATTCTGCAAAGATGAGTGGGAAAATTCCTCCAGACGTAAAAGCCTCATTGCACGTTATCGCAAATGCTTGGTTGCAGTTGTTGCTGCTAAGGGTGGCCCAACCAGTTATTAGGTTTAGGGGGCAATCACTTTCACACGGGCCATGATGGTTGATTTTTTCAGCTTTAATATAACACCTTCATTTACAAATTGCATTTGTGTTACTTGTGTTGTCCTTGACTATTGTTTAATTGGTTTGATGTTCAAACACTAAGTGTGACAAACATGCAAAGGAACAGGAAATGAGGAAGGGGCAAACACTTTACACCACTATATAACAGAACACAGCAATACTGAGATCATGAACCTTCACAATGAATGCATTACTGAAGCATGATGTTTAATATAATATACTAAAATGCTGCTACTATAGTTAATTTTATACATATACACACATATAAAATACAATTTTCCTGTGAAATAATGGTAAACTGTGTACAATGGTAATACTTTGAATTACTTTACATCCTTTTTCTGTAAAAATTAAATGCAATACATTTCTGTAATTATATTTACAAAAACATTATGATTGCTTTATATGTTCACTCTTTAATGTACAAAGGCATAATTGATAATTAAATACTTTAGATGCTCGGAAAATCTAAGTTATGTGGGCTACACACGTCTGCTTAAAATATATTATATTGAAAAATCTATAAAATAAACACTTTAGAAAGGCTAAACTTTTAGAAAGGCAAAACAAACTTTTATTTAAAAGGACAGAATCAACATTAATTCTAAAACATGAATAAATAAATAAAAAAATGCTCCATGAAACTATGGCAAAAAATAAAAAAATTCTTAAATTGCATATCACACTGTAAGCCCGGATAAGTTGATTGTACTTAAATAATTTAAAGCAGCTGTTTGCCTTAAATTGAGTAATGAATAGTAAATAACACAAATCTATTTGAGTAGTATCAACTTAAAATTTAAATTTTTTAAATTTTGGACTGTGTCACGTCGCAGCAAACCAACAACTACAATTCCCAGAATGCAACACAACCTACAAACATGGCCGACAAGGACGACACTGCCCACACACTCACCTGTGCACCTTCTCCCAACTTCTGATAACGGATATCTGCACCCAATCACAATATTTAAGTGACGTTTAAAGCAGAGTAAAAGTAGCTCGCAAAGTAAACACTCAGCAGCCTCGTCTCTGTTGTGAACCAAGCCTTAGTTTTCGTAATTGCTAACCTGGTTTTGATATTTGCATTGTTTGCTGACTATGATTATCTGCCTAAGCCTAGTACTGCTTTTCACCTGATTGTCTGACCACTGTCTGCATTGTAACTATGCTTCTGCCTGATCCTCGCATTTTGGAGTCATTCCTACCTGCGCTTGCTTCTGTCTCAGGTACCATAATGTAACAGACTGGAGGTAAAGATTTAAGTTTCCTCTACTAAAAGTCAATTTATTAGTACTCAAAACTCAAAAAAAGCTGTAAAATCAGCCCTGCTGCTCACCTATCTAACTTTGACGTTAAGTTACAAGACTATATTTTTTCTGTGATATTTAGTTTTCTTTCGTTTGTTTATAATACTTAAATGTTTTAAGTTATAAAAACTTAAATTATTTACCTTTATTAATAAACATAAACTGTATATTTATCCATGGTTTCAAAGGAAAGAGTCATCGCTTGTTCTTTTTAAACATTCCACACAGCCTTTTCCAGGGCTCACTTGTACTGTCAGCTATCTTGCCTTTCTTTATCTGTATATTAATCCATGGTTTCCTTGTTGATCTTTTTGTTGGAATGTTTCATTTTTGTGTTTCCTTCAGTGCTCGCACCCTGTCATTACCAGCTCCTGTCTTAGCTGTTGGTTTAACTTTACAAGGTCACTGATTTGTTTCATTGCATGTTCTTTTTGTGTCATTCCACTTTATAACACATAATTTTATTTATGGACTTTAATGTTGTGAATTCTTTATTTTTCTGGATTTCTTTGAGTTAATACTGATGTCTGGTGAAAATTTCATTTGAATTGCCTGTAAATACATTCACTGAAGAAAATGTTGACGCGTCCAATTCTTATTTCCCCAACTATATATATATATAGTAGCGATTTGAGCACAGACACCCAGGAGGCCGTTTCCATGTTATGGGAGATTTTATTCAAGTTACTCGGTGTACGGGGGATGTGCGTGAGGGTGCGTGTGTGGGAGTGTGTGTGTATGGGTTGAAGGGCAATTGGGCGGTGAGAGTCTCAGCCGTCGGCGATTACAGCCAAGGGGGCGGGCAGAGTCGTCACTCGCGTTGGAGTTGCATGTTTGGAGATACTTCACTTCCTCTGCGAGTGGAGTATCGCCCTTTTATACTCTCCCCTCGCTTGCTGGATTCTTCCGCACAGAGCACCATTCACGAGCCGTGGATGTGTCGGCGGCCCCATCCTGCCACCATATGCTCTCTGGCCGTCCAAAACATTTGGCAGAAGGAGCGATCTTTGTTTCCTGTGTGCCGGCTACTGCCCTATTGCCACAGTACCCCCCAGCTCCGCGCCTACTGCATGAGTAAGCCCCGGCCAATCCGGTACCCGAGGTACTGTGCCTCGGTCAGCCCCAGGTGGCACTTTTTGGGGTTGGCTGTCAGCCTGGCCTTCCAGAGCTCCTTCAGGACTTCCCCCAGGTGGAACAGGTGGTCTGACCAGGTGGAGGAGTGAATGACCAAATCGTCCAGGTAAGCGGCTGTGAAGGCACGAATGGAGTTGTAGGACAATGTTCATCAGCCACTGGAACATCGTGGGAGCTCCATGTAGCCCAAAGGGGAGGACACGGTATTGCCAGTGGCCATTTGCCGTACTGAAGGCCATCTTCGGTCTTGCCTCTGGGGCCAGCGCCACTTGCCAGTACCCCTTTGTTAAGTCCAGGGTGGAGATGAAAGGAGCCCTCCCAAATCGCTCCACTAGGTCATCCACCTGGGGGAGGGGATAGCTGTCAAACTCCGAGACCTGGTTTAGCTTTCAAAAGTCATTGCAGAGGCGCATGCTTTCATGCTGTACGAGCTGTGTCATGCATAGAGAGGTAGAAAAAACATTGGTGAATTGCCCCAAAAACTGAGTTCTTCGCCCAGTTGGACCAAGGTACCCTGGTCATGATGTGTGTCTAGGACCGCAAACGCAGACAGTACCGACTCTGGCTCTACCCATCTTGTCAGCAGGTTTATGTGGAACTTTGTGTGTCTGATCGCTTACCTGGCTGCTGCAGGTGATAGTTTATGGGACCTCTCTTCTTGAGGACTGTATATGGGCCCTGCCACCAACCTAGGAATTTTCAGGAGCTGCTGGGCACTAGCAGGAGCACCTGATCACCAGGTTGAAACTCGCAGGGTTGTGCTGGGCGGTTGTACACTGTTCCTCCTGGGCAGCTCTCATATGTTCCTGGACGATCGAGGACACTCAATTGATCTTCTCCTGCATCTCTTGGACATACTTGATGACCGAGCGGAACGGGGAAGGCTATTATTCCCAGGCTTCCCGTGCCACATCCAGCAGTCCACGCGGCCGCCATGCGAAGAGGAGCTTGAAGGGTGTGAAGCCTGTGGATGCCTGGGGGCACTCCTGGACGGCGAAGAGGACGTATGGCAGGAAAAAGTCCCAGTTCTTCTCTTCATCGTCTACCCCCCTGCACAACCTCTGCTTTATGGTTCAGTTGAACCGTTCGACCAGCCCATCCGTTTGTGGGTGGTAGACTGATGCCTTTAGGTGTTTCACCTGCAACAGCCGACACAGATCAGACATAAGCTTTGACACAAATGGGGTACCTTGGTCAGTTAGGATGTCTTTTGGGATCCCCACATGGCTGAACAGGAGCACCAGTTTTTTGGCGATGTTCCAGGAGGTGGCTTTATGCAATGGTAGCGCCTCGGGGTATCTGGTGGCATAGTCCACGATTACCAAGATGTACTCGTGCCCTCGGGCGGATCAAGATCCATGCCGATCCCGATAAGATCCATGCCGATCCTCTCAAATGGGGTGCCTATGATGGGGAGCAGGATGAGTGGTGCTGGCAGGGGCTTCCTTGGGGCCATGCATTGGCACTGGGGGCATTGTTGGCAGAAGCGCCAGACCTCCACATCCAAGCCTGGCCAGACAATGGGGCCCTTCAGCTTCTCCAGGGTGTTTCTCGGCCCCAGGTGGCCCCTGAGTGGATGGGCATGGGCCAGGTGCATCAGGGCCTGTGTTCTGGCTTTGGGCACAACCAAGAGGTCCTCTTTCTGCTATAGACCAAAGTTCCCCTGCCGATTTACCTGCTGGAACACAGACGAGAGAGGGTTAGAGTGTGTGTGCAGCTTACCTTCTGTCCCGTTGTCCACCTCGCCTCAGGCTAGGTAGGCCTGTTGCACTCGTGTTTCCTTTGCTCATTGGGGCGGTTTTGACAGGTCCAGCATGGGGCGGACACGTTCTGTCGGCCAGGTTTCTTGGGTCTTCTTCAGTGTTCCATGGTCCGCCGCCTGGAGCGGTTTTCACTCACACCATGCCAGGATCCCTCTCTTTAAGTCTTCATAGTCAGCTGCTTCATCCGGAGAGAGAGAGTAATAGGCCTTGCGCGCCTCCCTGGAAAGCAGTGGGCCGAGGATGCGTGGCCACTCAGCACGGTCCCACTCTTTGCTGCGGGCGATGCGCTCAAAAGTCTCGAGGTAGGCTTCGATATCATCTTCGGGGTTTGGAGGGGAAAGCAGGCGTCGGACCTCACGGCTGGGATCAGGGAGGGGTGTAGCAGCTGCAGGAATCACAATCCTCCGGACCACTATTCAATTCAATTCAATTTTATTTGTATAGCGCTTTTTACAATAGTCATTGTCAAAGCAGCTTTACAGAAATAAAAAAACAGGTATAAACAGTCAGAAACAGATAAACAGAGACAAACAGGTATAAAACAAATGGAATTTATCCCAACTGAGCAAGCCACTGAGTGGCGACGGTGGTAAACTCCCTAAGATGTTTTTTGAGGAAGAAACCTTGAGAGGAACCAGATTCAGAAGTGAAACCCATCCTCATCTGGGTAACAACAAAATGTGAAGGTAACACAGATAATGTGAAAATGAGAAGTATGTATGGCCTTAGGAGCAGCCGTAGTCCCAGCAGAAGATTTGGGCTCATCCAGAGGCAGAAGGGATCTGTATCTCCAATATCCCCATAAATTCGTGTGGGGCTCGGCAAAAGAGAGAGAGAGGGAGAAAAACGATTATTAGGACTGTGAAGTAGTGAGATATAATCTAGTCAGGGTAAGCTTGAGTAAACAAATATGTTTTAAGCCTAGACTTAAACACTGAGACTGTGTGTGAGTCTCGAACACTAATAGGAAGACTGTTCCATAACTGTGGGGCTCTATAAGCGAAGGCTCTTCCCCCTGCTGAAGACTTCACTATTCTAGGTAATGTCAAATAGCCTGCACCTTTTGATCTGAGTAGGCGTGTCGGATCATATAAAACCAAAAGGTTGCTTAGATATTGTGGTGCAAGACCGTGTAGTGCTTTATAGGTTAATAAAAGTATTTTAAACTTAATTCGAAATTTTACTGGGAGCCAATGCAGTGTGGATAAGATCGGGGTGATGTGGTCGTATCTTCTAGTTCTAGTAAGGACTCTAGCAGCTGCATTCTGGACTAACTGGAGTTTATTTAAATTCCTACTGGAACATCCAGACAGTAAGGCATTACAGTAATCTAATCTAGAGGTGACGAATTTATGAACCAGTATTTCTGCATCATGTAGTGACAATATGTTTCTTATCTTAGAAATATTTCTGAGATGAAAGAAAGCTATCTTAGTAATATTATCTACATGAGCATCAAATGATAGACTGGAGTCAATAATCACTCCGAGGTCTTTAACTGCTGTACATGATGAAACAGAAAGACCATCCAGAGTTACTGTGTAGTCAGAAAGATTACTTCTAGCTACACGTGGGCCTAATAAAAGTATTTCTGTTTTATCAGAATTAAGTAAAAGGAAGTTAGTTAACATCCAACGTCTAATGTCCTTTACACAATCCTCAACTTTACTAAGCTTTTGTCTGTCCTCTGGCTTCGCTGACATATACAGCTGTGTATCATCAGCATAACAGTGGAAGCTAATTCCATGTTTACGAATAATTTGTCCTAGGGGTAACATATATAAAGTGAAAAGCAGTGGGCCTAAAACAGAACCCTGTGGAACTCCAAAAGTAACCTCAGTATGCATGGAGAAATCACCATTTACATCTACGAACTGATAACGATTGGTCAGATAAGACCTGAGCCAGGAGAGGACTGTTCCCTTAATGCCAACAACATTTTCTAATCTATCAAGGAGAATAGTGTGATCTATGGTATCAAAAGCTGCACTAAGGTTGAGTAACAAAAGCAGCGAGACACAGCCCTGATCAGAGGTCAGAAGAAGGTCATTTACTACTTTTTTTTCCTAATTAATACATTTCATAAATGCTGTTCCTATCTAAGCAGGCATAATGTTGCTACAACCTTTTCTAAAATCTTAGAGATGAATGGAGATTTGATATTGGTCTATAGCTGGACAATTGAGACGGGTCAAGGTCAGGTTTTTTTTTATCAATGGTTTAATAACTGCTAATTTAAGAGATTTAGGTACATAGCCAGTGGTTAGGGAAGAATTTACTATATTTTAAAGTGACTTAATTACTCCTGGACAAATCTGTTTAAACAGACATGTAGATATGGGATCTAGTATGCATGTTGATGAATTGGCTGATGAGATTAGTGTAGCTAGTTTGGTCTCTATAAGTGGAGCAAAACACTCTAAACATTGATCCGATATTGCCACATTGTCATCTAATGGGTTTGTTACATTACTGACCGGTTGTAATTTAATGGCCTGTATCTCACATCTAATATTTTCAATTTTATGAATGAAAAATTTCATGAAATCGTCACTGCTATGTAATGATTGAGTGATTTTCTCTGTAGTGGTTTTATTCCTAGTTAGTTTTGCTACCGTGTTGAAGAGGAATCTAGAATTGTTTTGGTTGTCTCCTATTAAGGTGGAGAAATAGATCTTTTTAGCATCGGCATTTCTAGTTCTTGGGTTACAGCTTGTAGGTTGTGGGCTAGCTGTTGTGTCACCATTTGCTGCTGAATACTGACCTCCAGCAGGTGCTGCAGCGTGGGCTCCATGGTTATGAACCGTCCCCCAAGGGGGAGAGGGAAAATAGGAAAAAGGAGAGAATCCTTTTTTTCTTTAAAGATGGGTGGGTCTGTGCTCATGCCCGCATCCTCCACCAGTGAAGCGATTTTAGCCAGCGGTGGGTGGAGCACAGACACACAGGAGGCTGTTTCCGTGTTATGGGGGATTTTATTCAAGTCACTCGGTGCGCATGAGGGTGCGTGTGTGTGTGTGTGGGTTGAAGGGAGATCAGGTGGTGAGGGTCTCAGCCGTCGGCAATTACAGCCAAGGGGCAGGGCAGAGCCATCACTCGCGCCGGAGTCGCATGTTTGGAGATACTTCTCTTCCTCTGCGAGTGGAGTATCGCCCTTTTATACTCTCCCCTCGCTTGCTGGATGGTGGATTTCTTCCGCACGGAGCACAATTCACGAGCCGTGGGTGTGTCGGTGGCCCCACCACGTGCTCTCTGGCCATAAAAATCATTTGGTGGCGCTGAAGCAGAACTGTCTCTTCTTAGCCACTGCGGCAGTCACGGGAGGAGCGATCTTTGTTTCCTGTGCGCTGGCTACCGGCCTGTCACCACAATATATATGCATACAGTATCTTAGTGAGTACACCCCTCACATTTTTGTAAATATTTAATTGTATCTTTTCATGTGACAACACACAGCCAATAATGTCTAAACCGCTGGCAATAAAAGTGAGTACATCCCTAAGTGAAAATGTCCAAATTGGGCCCAATTAGCCATTTTCCCTCCCCGGTGTGATGTGACTTGTTAGTGTTACAAGGTGTCATGTGTGAATGGGGAACAGGTGTGTTAAATTTTGGGGAGCAGGTGTGTTAAATTTGGTGTCATCGCTCTCATACTCCCGCATACTGGTCACTGGAAGTTCAACATGGCACCTCATGGCAAAGAACTCTCTGAGGATCTTTAAAAAAAAAATTTTTGCTCTACATAAAGATGGCCTCGGCTATAAGACGATTGCCAAGACCCTGACACTGAGCTGCAGCAAGGTGGCCAAGACCATACAACGTTTTAACAGGACAGGTTCCCCTCAGAACAGACCTCGCCATGGTCGACCAAAGAAGTTGAGTACACATACTCAACATCATATCCAGAGGTTGTCTTTGGGAAATAGATGCTGCCAACATTACTGCAGAGGTTGAAAGGGTGAGGGTGTCAGTCTGTCAATGCTCAGACCATACGCCGCACACTGCATCAAATTGGTCTGCATGGCTGTCGTCCAAGAAGGAAGCCTCTTCTAAAGATGAGAAAGCACGCAAACAGTTTGCTGAAGACAAGCAGACTAAGAACATGGATTTCTGGAACCATGTCCTGTGGTCTGATGAGACCAAGATAAACTTATTTGGTTCAGATGGTGTCAAGCGTGTTTGGCGGCAACCAGGTGAGGAGTACAAAGACAAATGTGTCTTGCCTACAGTCAAGCATGGTGGTGCAAGCATCATGGTCTGGGACTGCATTAGTGCTGCCGGCACTGGGGAGCTACAGTTCATTGAGGGAACCTTGAATGCCAACATGTACTGTGACATACTGAAGCAGAGCATGATCACCTCCCATCGGCGACTGGGCCGCAAGGCAGTATTCCACCATGATAATGACCCCAAACATACCTCCAAGATGACCACCACCTTGCTAAAGAAGCTGAGGGTGAAGGTGATGGACTAAACCCTATTGAGCATCTGTGGGGCATCCTCACATGGAAGGTGGAGGAGCACAAGGTCTCTAACATCCACCAGCTCTGTGATGTCATCATAGAGGAGTGGAACAAGACTCCAGTGGCAACCTGTGAAGCTCTGGTGAACTCCATGCCCAAGAGGGTTAAGGCAGTGCTGGAAAATAATGGATTCCACACAAAATATTGACACTTTAGGCCCAATTTGTACATTTTCACTTAAGGGTGTACTCATTTTTGTTGCCAGCGGTTTAGACATTAATGGCTGTGTGTTGCGTTATTATGACGGGATGGCAAATTTTACCCTGTCACACAAGCTGTACACTCACTACTTTACATTGAAGAAACATGTCATTTCCTCAGTGTTGTCACATTAAAAGTTATAATCAAATATTTACAAACATGTGAGGGGTAACTCACTTTTGTGAGATACTGTATATATTCATTCAAACATTATCCTCATCCCCAGTAATAAATCTTAGTACTTACAGTGGAACTGGCCAGGTGTGGAGTTCAAGCTGACCTTGAGCTCCACAGACCTTAGGTCACATGCTTGATCCTTTGGTTATACTGGTTACTGCATTCATTAATATATACAGTATATAGTTACTCTGTATTTAAAGTTAGGACTTGTGCTAACGTGGCCTTCTTCAAGGTGAATGTTCTGAAGAAATCCCTGCTGAATCAGAATGAAGACCAGAGTCAGATAATAGTAACAGGTACAGTGAGAAGCCTCATTTATAGTATTCTCAATCCTTAATTAATCACTATCAGTGTCAGCAGGATTAAAGTAAACTTACTTAAGGAAATACCTTAGCCCAAAATTCTTATTACACTGCTGTCATTCAACCAAGATAATTTTAGAGTCTGAAGTTTGCATTTGGGTGGCTAAAATGCTAACAAGCTTATAGTCTCTACTTTATGGCACTGCATGGTTAAACATCTTAAAGGAGCACTAGACAAGATTGGTCTTTTTTTCAAGTTTAAGTCTCTGATGGTTAACGGGGTGGGTTCAACATGCATGCATCCATCCATTTTGTCTACAATTATCCTACACAGGGTTGCAGGGAGCCTGGAGCCTATCCTAAAGGAACTTCAGCACAAGTCAGGGGGACCCCAGACAGTGTGCCAACCCATTGCAGGGCACAATTAAACAACCAGTCACACACATGGACCATTTAGAGACCATTTAGAGATGCCAATCAGCCTCCAACACATGTCTTTGGACTGGGGGAGGAAACCAGAGTAACTGGAGGAAACTCACTAAGCATGAGGAGAATATACAACTCCATCTAAGCAGTGTGGAGGTGGGATTTGAACCTCTCCAACCACCAAGAGTTTTTACTCCTTGAGTCCACACCAGTGCACAACCATGTTTACAGATCTTCGCTTCAGGACCTTTGGTGGCCAGTAAAGTTCAGCTAGAGTTACCAAGTTCAACTATCATAAGGAATAGAATTGTCATCATCATGCGAAGAAAACAATTTCATTGTGCTCTACTGTGCTCTATGTGACCAATAAAGACTCATTATCATTATGCACTGCAGAATAATAAGGAAGTGTAAAGCAACGTTAATTAATTCTGCTTCACATTTTACCCAGCACACAGTTATATTTGATTTATCCTGAGTAACTGTATCATCTTATCACGATACAGAAGTACCGAACTTTCCGGACAATAAGCCGCTACTTTTTTCACACTCTTTGTACACTGCGGCTTAAACAATGATGCGGCTAATTTATGGATTTTTATGGGCTAACAAGTTTCATGCCGCCAAAACATTTAGCCTCGTCACATTGGACAAATGAAATTACCCAACAGGTCACAGTGGACCAATGAAACTGTTCAAATTAAATCTAACGCGCTCACACTACATTCTTCAAATCAGTCTTTTTGTGTTTCATGCACACCCCCTCATCAGGGAAAACACATGAAGAAATGCATATTGGTTGACGTCATGTCTCCGCCCCGTCTTGTCATATGTTGTCGAGTCACATGTGTTTTGGTATATACCGGGAGCCATGACACACACAATGCGGGTAATTAGATATAGAGTTAGATTAGATAGCGAATATAGTTAGAGTCTTTGTTCGTGCCATGTGTCTTAGTTCTTGTCCATGTCTGAGTCCATGTCAAGGCTAGTTAGCTTATAGCATAGCTTATAGCTATGCCTGTTTGCTATGCTTATAGCCTGTAGCCTAGAAGCTTATAGTATAGCTTATAGCCTAGTAGCTTGTAGCATAGCTTATAGCCTAGTAGCGGATAGTATAGCTTAGATTTGTATAGACTTAGTTTAGAATATAGATGTAGAAGTGGTTTATAGAGTATAGATATAGAGTCTTTGTTCCATGTCCATGTTCATAGTCATTGTCACGTTTCATGTCATAGTTAATGTTTAGGTTAGCTGGTTTAGTAAGCTAAGTTCATTGAGTTGGTCATAGTTCTTGTTTCTCTTGAGTCTGCTCTCCTCTGTTTCAATAAAAGCTCTCGTCCGAACTGCAGTTACATCGGTCCTGCTTCGTTTACGTCACGAATCATGACAGTTACAACGTGGACACCTGCGGCTTATAGACAAGTGCGGCCTATATATGTACAAAATTGTTTTTCTTTTTAATATTAGCGGGTGCGGCTTATATTTCGGTGTGCTCAATAGTCTGAGAATTACGGTACTTTGCTTGTTAGAGTGGCAAGCAATAGAGCTCTGTAAGGGCTGCTAATGTTAGCATTTTAGCATTTAGCTTTTGTCCACTCTCATTAAAGCACTTAAACCCAAGTTATAGCACTAAAACACATAAAATCGACTCATTATGAGTAATAGATTATTAGATTTCACGTATCCTTAGTGACAAACGTTACACAGGGATGCTGCTTGTTACAGCAGCTAGCATTGGAGTTCTGTGTCTCTGTGGTGAATGTTACCATTTTAGTGTTTAGCTTTTGCCCGTTAGACCAAGTTATAACAATACAACACAGTGAATTCAACTTATAATGATGTATGACACTTTTATGTCACTTATTCTGAGTGACATCTTCATCATGTTAATGGAAGTACTCTGCTTGTTGCAACAGAGCTCTGTATAAAGGCTTGTATACAAAGGCGACTTACAAATGAGAAACAAGCAAAGCGATATATCAAGCAGACAACAATACAAGTAGTGCTACCATACAAGATCTGTTAATTGAGTTCCAGAAGAAGCAAAGTGTACAGGATAATAAGTTGCCAGAGTAATTTTTTCTTTTTTTTATTTTATTTTTTATGGGTTGGTTAGTTGTTCCAAAGAAGATTTGGGTCTTTAGCTGTTTTTTTTGAAGATGGTGAAAGATTCTGCAGTTCAGATTGAGTGTGGAAGTCCATTCCACCACTGAGGAACAGTTAGTTTGAATGTTCTTGAAAGGGACCTTGAGCCACGCTGAGTAGGTACTACTAAGCGTCGGTCGTTAATTGAGCACAGATTGCGTGAGAAAACGTAAGCCTTCAGGAGAGAGTTGAGGTAGGAAGGGTACTGTTCCAGACAAGGTCTTGTAGGTGAGCATCAAGCCCTTGAATTTGATGCCGGCGGCTACAGGAAGCCAGTGGAGGGAGATGAAGAGGGGTGTGACATGGGTTCTCTTGCACAGGTTGAAGACAGGTTGTGCTGCTGCATTCTGAATCATTTGAAGGGGTTTGATAGAGCTGGCCAGGAGGCTCGAAAGTAGTAAGTTGCAGTAATCCAGATTTGAGATAACAAGAACCTGGACTAGTATCTGTGTAACCTGTCATTACATTTGGTACAATCAGCAACACTTAAATAACTACTTGGTGGGTGCTTTCGGCCTGATCCATGATCAGCTGCTTGCCACCTCGCTTATGGCCACTCAGAACCAGCTTGTCCTGGACCAGATGCGTGCCCCTGAGGTGGGCGTCTGCGCGATGATTGGTCGCAAGTGCTGGCTGCGATCCCTTTGCACACTGGTTCTGAGGGAGCTCTCTCTAAGGTCCTGGTTCATCTGCATGCCCTCCAAGAGGAACTGGTGGCTAACTCTGGCTTTGGTACATGCCTCCGTGTGTACCATGTACCGTGTTCATAGTAGTATAATGATATTTCTGTAAAGCTGCTTTGAGACAATGTCTATTGTAAAAAGTGCTATACAAATAAAATTTTATTGAATTGAATAGTAGTATTAATCACTATTTAGGGGGTACAAAGTTAATCAACGTGTAATCAAAGTAGTCCGGGTTCAAAACAATATATACGTGTAGTAATTTAGAAGCATAAAAAAGTGAGAAGGAGTTAAGGGGATCTATGGCTAGGTTCATCTACACGGGTCCGGAGCAGAGCGGACATAGAGGTACCCTAAGGCCCGTACTCCAGCTGCCAATAAACTTTGAGGCCACACGTTGGGCGCACGACCCTAGCACGTCTCCCACCAGGTCTACAAACCCACCTCAGCTTCTACCCTGATCAGTGTAGTGTGGAAGTAGGTACTGCCAGTGACCCATTTGATGACGCATATGACCACCGTAAGTCTGGCTTCGTTAGAGTAATCCTCCGACAGTTAGCGGGGGATGGCTGAGGGGTGCGACAGAACCAATTTCTCCACAGATATCCGCTTACTTGAGGCAGTTTGTGAGGCTTTATAGCCTCAGAGGGGTGAATGTTGTATATAAAACAGACATGAAACAAATATAAGGGAGACCAAGTATGAGTAGTATGTAATTTTATTGAGAATTCACTGGGCTGCTGGGACTGTAATCCGAGCGGTAGGGAGAAAACTGGTGGTAAAACGGGGTACATTCTGGGGACATGTAATAGCCAGCTGATGTGTACGGAGGGGAATATTCAGGACTGGCAGGTGAGAAAGAGGGAGAGAGATCAGAGCCCGGGTCAGAGAAGGCCGTGTCATCATCTGTCTGATATTTGGAGAAAGGAACTGCAGGTAGAGGGTTAGTCTGTGTAGAGGAATCCACACATACTGGGTGGATTCTATATCTGAGGGGTGGGGGGAACCCTTCATTCCCAGAGGGGGTACGAAGAGCTTCGAGCAGCATAGTGATGTCGGCAGTGAGATGCGTAAGCTGATAGCGAGTGTTCAGATCCAAATCCATCCCCTCCAGTAAAGGAGATAAGAATAACTGGTGTTTCATCTAAGACACATAGAAAAACACACGGGATAAGCAATGCGCAGGAGGATAGCAATACATGTATTTGATTCGTCTGCATGCAGGCAGAAGTTCAACTAAGACACACACACAAACAGATACACACACACACACACACACACAGGCCTGGCGTGTATGCAGAAAACAGAAATTATTCTGTTTCATATTCTGTTTCATGAAAAAACTATTATATATTATATCAATGTACATGCAAGCACTATAAAAAAAGAAATGCAGAACAAACATAAAACTTACCCATAATGTAGAGATAGTGTGTGTGATGGTGTGGAGAATCCTTTCTCAATGAAAATCCAGTCAGGAGTGACACAGACGAAAGACAGGTTATGTTTAAAAAGTGTGAAACAAGATGGGCTGGATATAAAGGTGTTGAAGCCGAGCTGCACCAGCGAGATAAGGGGCTCTCAGAACAGTGGGGGATGCAAGATAAGGGGCTCTGGGAACAGCAGGGGCCCTAGGAAAAGCGCACTCCATGTGATCAGAGTCACTCAAAAATGGCTATTAACATATGTAATGGTGTTCTGGGACAGCTAACTCTAAACATATTGGTATTTGTGTCATCTTGACCCTAAGAAACACATATAAATAGGAGAGCTTCAGCTCTGGTTTTTAGATCACACTTGGGACATCTCAACTGTGTGGATCTTGTGATAAATGGAACAATAAACTTGGACCCTTGCTTTTTTTCACTCACAGGCTTTACTTTTTTCCTTCAACTGGTTAATATATGTGAGTTTCTGTTTCTATGTTAAATATTAATTATCTTTGGGTAATAGGCAGAACTTGTTGCAACAGTGGCTAAGGTCGCTACACTCCCAGCACCCTTCAGCTGCCACATTTGGCCTTTGTGTAAAACTGCCATGTCCGTATCCTCTTCCCCCGGCCCTTGATACATCGGGGGTCCCATATGGTAAGTGAAATCCGCTGGGGTGGGTTGCATCATTGCCGGTATATATGTTGCTTGTGTTTGTGGCTGGGCCTGGTACCTAATTGGCTCTGTTGGAGGGACTGCACTCGTTGGGACCATTGTTGGTTGGGGAGATGCCATCAATGCCACTTGTTTAATGTTTTCTTTCCTTCGTTCCTTCTCCTCCTGTTTGGTCCTTGTCAGTTCTCCGAGCTGTGCTTTATAAAGTTGCGTCATCAAGGTCTCGGTGGCGTCTGTGGCTTCCTTTTTTTGTTTTCTGTGTCGCTGTACATGATGGGTCACATGTGCCAGAAATGAGTTCCATTCCATGGAGCTGAGTCCCACTACTTCCTCGAACTTCTTCTGTACCTCTCCTGGGAGGGCCATCTTCAGCAGTAATTTGAACAGCCCCACACATGCCACTGAATTGTCCCACTTGGCACCCGTTTCGTCCCTCCATCTGTCTTGAATCTCTTGCACAAAAGGTGATTACATTCTCTTCATCTCTCAGCTTGATGTTTTCAAGTTTCCCAGGGTCCATCTTTGCAGGATACATGCTTCTTACTGCGTGCTCTTGTCGGTATATGCCAAAAGGGATGATATTGGCCTGGGGGTCATCTATCAGATCTCCATGTTATGCCATGTTGAAAATTTCTTCGACCCATCCCTTACCCACTGTTTGGCAGAAAATGGCTTTTATGTCGCCTATTGCTAGATGTTGTCCTGCTGTTTTTCTTCAAATTGTGTGATCCATTTCTGCCCCCCTTCACACATACTGGGTAATTGTCAGACCAGTTAGGTCCATGAAGCTCTATGGTGCATAATGCAGAGCTTTTCCTTTGACCATGAGGTGCATCTGACCTAGGGGTATCTCTCTCTGATATAGACCAGACTCGGACTGGGAGCAAGAAAGTGATAATCTCTAGGCCTTTGTGACACTTGTTGTTAAAAATATACATAAAACAAACACAAGGGAGATCTAGTATGAGTAGTAACAATAATAGATCATTTTATTGAAAATCAGCAGTGAGATTTGTTGGCGGGTGCTCAAATCCAAATACAGCCCTTCCAATAAATGGGCACCTAGACACATAGAGGAGGTATTAGGTGGATATTGATGAACAGGATTCACATTTTGGGATTGACACACTATGGTTTAATAGTCACAGAGAAGGAGCGTTAGGGAGGCGCACACGCATAGATAACACAAACACACACACTCTTGCGCATTCAGGGTCAGGCGGGCAGACATGGCACACACACACTCTCTCTGTCTCTCCCTCTCTAACACACCCTCCCGATGGCCCGAACGCACACACACAACATTAGAACTTTACAAGAATAAATAAAAGAGGAGTAAGATATTATAAGGATAATATCTTAAATACAGTAAACCACTTGCAAGTAGTATAACCATATATAAAATAAAAATATAAAACAGATATGAAAGTAAATTATAAGCCAGAAAAACAGAAAAAAAGGTAAAAGACACTTACTCATAATGCAGAGGATAAAAGATTCTTGTCTCGCGGGGATGGGTCGGGCATGCTGTAGACATGGGCCTTGAATGTTTGGGAGAGAACCGTGAGGGGCTATTTATACGAATAGCTATGTCACACTGCACCTGTGAGACCAAGGTCATTGCTCCAAATTGTTTTCTTTTCTCTCTCTCTTATTTTCAATCCTAATGGAAAATTTTGAGGTTTTTTTTCCCCTCATGGTAATCATGATAAGCCTTTTTTGTAACCTCATGGTTAAGAGGCTTGTTTTTTTACCTAATGGTAACTGTTTGAGCAGCTATTTTTAGCCTAATGGTAACTGTTTGAGAGGCTTTCTGAAATTTATTGGTTATTTTCTCTGTACACTCTGTACATAAGCTATAACTATAAATACTGGAGCTTAAGCTCCAGTTATCAGATCACTTCTGAGAATTCTCATTGGTGTGGTTCTCGTGTGGTGGACCGAAATAAAAACTGGACCCTTACTTTTCCTCACTCACGGCTGTTCGTCTTTTTACTATCTCCAATTGGGTTTATGGATGTGAGTATTTGCTTCTAATTTTAATTGTCTTTGGGTAATAGGCTAAATTCAGCCCTTCACACTCTGTTGGTACCTTGCTGGGGCTCTCAAGCATGCTCTGTTTCGTAATTCTCTGGCTTCACTGGACTCCACCTTTTTTGGGGGGCACCTAGTTCCTCACCTCACTGTTCACTTCGTTAATTTTATTTTTCCTCTTCAGTCTCTGTCCCCTCACTCTCTGTCTCCTCTTGTCCTTCTACCAGATTCATGTCTGAACTTGTCTGCTTATGCTTCAGCTGTTGAGTTTCTTTGTGTACTTGTGTCAGGACCTTTGAGGCCTCACTCAAGCTTTTTAGCTGTGTTCCTGCCAACTGGTTCAGTGCTTTTCCCAACTTCTGCATCCTCATTCCTCATTGTTTCCTCCAGTCGGTGCTTGTTCGCATTCTTTGCAGTCTTTGCCATCTGGAATGCTTGTCCTATTTATCCATTTTACCTGCCCCATACACTATTCCACTTACCAGCCGCTGAACTCGGCCTTCCAGTTCTTTTTCCTCTGTCACATATGAGGTGAGCAGCACATCCCCTTCTATGCGGACCACCCGCCCGTCATGGTAGTGTGCTAGTAGGAACCTCCCTGTACCCTGGCCAAACTGGTTTGCAGTTCCAGTCTCTCATATACTCCTGCAGTTCCCTATTCCTTTCTCTATTACCTACATGTGGTAGGTCAAACCGTAGGTTTCGTCTCTCTACCTGGCTTTCATCTACCTGCCCAGCTGCTTCGAACTCCATCTTGATAGGTTCCCAATCTTCCTGCTTGCTATGTCTCATTCTCTGATATCCAGTGAATGTTTCCTGGATGTCCACCTTAGTATCCTTCCATCCTTCTCCTCCATCCTCCACCCCTTGCATCATGTATAGCCTTGCAGGGGGGTACGTCTTTCCCTTCATTTACAAACCAGTCCACTATCCTCTCTTTCTTCATCAATTTTCCCCTTGCTTTTAGTCCTTTTTTCTGTTCGCCCCATATGGCTAACCTCTCCTTCATTAGCTGGCATAGAGTGAGGGGAAAAAATTATTTGATCCCCTGCTGATTTTGTACGTTTGCCTACTAACAAAGAAATGATCAGTCTATAATTTTAATGGTAGGTTTATTTGAACAGTGAGAGACAGAATAACAAGAAAATACAGAAAAATGCATGTCAAAAATCTTATAAATTGATTTGCATTCTAATGAGGGGAATATGTATTTTACCCCTCTGCAAAACATGACTTAGTACTTGGTAATGACTTAGTAATTACTAAGTCATTAGTAAAAAGGAGGTTTTCACCCAAGATTTGACAGTATATGGCCCCGTCCATCGTCCCTTTGATGCGGAAAAGTTGTCCTATCCCCTTAGCAGAAAAACACTAACCAAAGAATATTTCCACCTCCATGTTTGACGGTGGGGCTGCTGTTCTTGGGGTCATAGGCAGGATTCCTCCTCCTCCAAACATGGCGAGTTGAGTTGATGCCATCTGACCACCAGAAGAAAACTGGGTGAAAGTGTTTGTGTGGAGCTCTTGGCACCGACCCGGACCTGGGCCAAGGATTTCACCTCTCTCTAAGCAAACCTGAATCTTTCAGTGGTATTAGGGGTTCCCCACCAAAAACAGCCCCCACCTCTTGTGGGTGGTATCTGGGGTTTGAGGCCTCACTTTCACCTACCTTCTATGCAAACCTGAATCTCTCAGTGGTATCCGCAGGACTTTTACTCACTCGACACACACACACAATTCCATTAATATAGACCAAATGTTGCATCAAATTTTGCCACCTAACTGAAGACAATTAACACTTAACCCTCTTACCCCTTAGTTCCCACAGTATTATGTCACACAACCCTACAGCATGCTAAGTTCTTAGTGGACAACCCACTCTACCACCTGCGCCACAGCCACCCTATGATGGCATAATGAATAATCACGTCGTGATGTCATGACGTTATCAACCTTCCTGGTAAAAACATAATAAATAAATAAGGAAGGAATCATAGCAGAGTAATGCCGGTATACAAGTCTTATGGGGAGTCTTATATCAAGTCCTATATCAGCCTTACGGGTATTTGGCATAGACGACCAAGTCGGTATATCGTCCTTACGGGAATAGGTCAAAGACGGGCAGGGGTTGGAGGGTTAACATAGAAACAGATACTCACATATACTAACCAGTTGAGGGAAGAAAATCTGACACCGAGCCTGTGAGTGAGAAGAAGCGAGGGTCCAAGTTTATTGTTCCAATTCACATGAGATCAACACAGTTGAGACGAGTGTTTGTACCATGACTCTTAGTTGAACTTCTACCTGCCAACACAACCACTTAAGCTCTCTGGCATGCCTCACTAATGAGGTACATGTGTTGTTTTTTCCTGCGCATTGCTTATTCCATGTTCTTTCTGTGTGTCTAGGCGAACTTCAGCTCTTCTTATCTTCTTTAATGGAAGGGTTGGATTTGTATCTGAACACTCGCTATCAGCTTGGACATATTACTGCTGACATCACCATGCTAATAGAAGTCCTCTGCACACCGCCTGCTAACTCAAGTTTTCCACCACCCCTTAGATACAGGATTCGCTTGTGGTGCCCCCCTCCAGCTATCAAACTGATGATAACATGGGCTTCTCTGACCCAGGCTCTGACTCCTTCTTTTTCATCCACTAGTCCTGAATATTCCCCTCCATACACCTCAGCTGGCCATCATTCCTGCCCAGGACGCACACCGTACTACCAGCCGTTCTCACCCTATCACTCTTCTTCCCCCACCGACTATAGCCTCATGAGCCCAGTGAATTCTCCATAAAATGATGTATTACTCATATTTGGTCTCCCTCGTGTTTTATTCATATCCGTTTTATATACAACGCACCCCAGCCCTTCACCTCCTGTAAGATCAATAATAATGTGTAATTAAGGTTTAAAAAAATCATGTTAATTTCAATATCTTAGAGAGCATTCAGTCTTATGTAAATTGTACCCAAACAGTCCTACAGATTAGTGTAACAGTCGCCATATTGCACTAGGGACCACTAAAAAAAAACTGATGTTTGCAATGAACGAATCGAACAAAAGCAATTAGTTCAACACAATGAATGCTTAAAGTGGTTTCCCCAAATTCAACTGAAAATATAACTTATAATGACTTCTCCAGTTTAAAAATTATTCAAATCCTTCAAGGCAAACATATTTAGTGCCTAGTAGAGCAGCACACGTTTGCTGTTATGACCTGCTATAAACAAGATGACTAGCTTCTAGCAGAGTTGCTGAGGACTTTTCTCCCATTCGTCATGAGCAATGGCCCAGTTCAGTAATATTCTTGCAGCCGCATTCTTCAAATCCAATTCAATTCAATTCAATTTTATTTGTATAGCGCTTTTAACAATAGACATAGTCTGAAAGCAGCTTTACAGAAATATCAACATGGTATACAGATATTGAACGTGTGAATTTATCTCAACTGAGCAGGCCACTGAGTGTCGACGGTGGCAAGGAAAAACTACATAAGATGTTTTAAGAGGAAGAAACCTTGAGAGGAACCGACTCAGAAGGGAACCCATCCTCATCTGGGTAACAACAGATAGTATGAAAAAGTTCATTATTGATTTATATGAAATCTGTATGTCCTTAAGAGCAGCCGTAGTCCCAGCAGTCTGGAATTAGAGAAGATTTAAGCTCCATCAAATCTTGATGGGCAGAAAGGAACTGGATCTCTAGTATCTCCATAAATTCGTGTGGGGCTTGGCAAAAGGAGAGAGGGAGAAAAAAGATTATTATGACTGCGAAGTAGTAAAAATAGAATTTAGTCAGGGTAGGCTTGAGTAAACAAACATGTTTTAAGCCTAGACTTAAACACTGAGAATGTGTCTGAGTCCCGAACACTAATAGGAAGACTGTTCCATAACTGTGGGGCTCTATAAGGTGGCCGGCATCACCGCGGACCCCGAGCGCCCTTTGGTGACGTGTGCAGTCCGCTGCCCGACTGCGCCGCGCCGCCAGGGTGGGGACCTGCCCACGTCACCAAAGGGCGCTCGGGGTCCGCGGCGATGCCGTCCACCCAACCGACCCGTCTTGAAACACGGACCAAGGAGTCTAACACACGCGCGAGTCAGAGGGCTCGGCACGGAACCCCACTAGCCCACATTTTCCCAGTTACCCCAGTTCCTCTACCTAGTGGTCAGTGTGCTGAGGAAGTCGCAAGTAAACTGGATCAAGCATCCTTTGACTTTGGAGCCTCTCCTATGCCAGAAGAAGCAAAACGTCGTCTCTGTGAGAAAATGATGAAATGGAGAGAGGTATTTTCTTGTCACGAATGGGATGTAGGTTGTTCCAAAACCACCAGTCATGAGATCAGACTGAAGGATGCAAGACCCTTTCGAGAGAGATCACGGCGCTTACCACCTGCTGATTTCGAGGATTTGCGCCAACACCTACAGGAACTACAGGCCAAGGGCATTATCTCTGAGTCGCGTAGTCCCTATGCATCACCCATTGTAATCGTATGCAAAGTAAGAATGTGTGTGGATTACAGAACTCAAACACTCCTTTCTAATTATTAAAAACCAGGAACAGTACAGTTTGGATTTAACCACTTAAACCCCTTTTTTATTAAATGTTCAGAACCTTCACCAAGCGCTTGGGTTTTCTGTTGGGGCCCATGAGTTGGTGCACATACAAACAAAAACCCTCATTGGTTCCTTTAGTGAACGGCTACTAAAACCTCTCCGTTACTCATGCCTCTGGAACAGAAGAATTAGCCGACATGGACACGAGCTGAGAGAATGAATCCGCTGCACGCGAGGTTCCAGAAGGTTAATTCAGCGACGCAGGTTCAGCGATGGAGTCCCTCCTCAAACATACGTAGCTACCATGCTACCTAGCACAGTTCTCCACAGTCCTCGTCCTTCAGTTTGCTGTGAAAACTGCGGCTGGCGGTTACAGCTGTCCGTCCCTCACGAAGACATTAGCTTAATGTCCATGAGTTACAGTTTGTACTTAGCTTTGTTTTTTCCAAGCTAGTGCAAAACAAACAAACGCAGATAAGCTAGCTGCACTTCACCTTACAGTTCACCAATTTACCGAGCTGATAGTTGCTCTCGACTATTCGCTGAATAAAATGATATTTGTGCCACTACTGTAACAGAAGTTTAGTCTACAAACATCACCTCTGCGTTAAAACTCCGGGTCTGTCTTTCCCGCTCTCCTCCCGCGTGTCACTCCCTCTCCCGTTCGCTATCTCTCCCCTCCTTTCCTTTTTTTCCTCTTTCCCCCTCCCCAACAAAGGTGACCTCTGATTGGCTAGGAGTTTAATTAAACAGGCAACCCATTGGCTTGAACTACTCCAATGGAAACAAATTGCAACGCATCCAGAAACAAAGGACCATGGGAAATGTAGTCTCAATTGAATCCACCCAAAAATGCAGCAAGCACACCATTTATTCATGTACATTTTGGGAGGTACCTACACCAAGAAAAACAAATTGAGATGGACATTCTTGGTTATCTGTATCGGTATATAAAATTTCTGTTATCCTGGCTGACACATCATTCAATAGATTACTTGCAAGAGAGAGAAGCTTCATGTGATTGGGGTTTCAACAGTGAATTAAACAATCCCAGATTGTTCCTTGTGTCCCTTGGGGTTGGGGTGAGGATCTCTGGTGAGGACATTGGCCATGGTGGAGAGTTTTGGAATCTGATTGATTGATTGCTTCTGTGGACAGGTACTGTTACATAAATGTCTGTGCTTACAAAGGTCTGGATAAACAGCTAACATGACTGCATGAAAACAAGTTACATTTATTGCTTAACTATTAATGATTAGTTTCTATCTATAAATAAGACAGAAGTATGATGTGGACATGTTTTGTTTCGTAGTGTTCACACTACAACTTTTGACAAGCACCATGGATGCCGAGACAGCAGTTTTGAACTTCTGAGTGAACAAGCCTTCATTGAATAAAATAATTTTTACTAAAATGTCCCCACAGGAGCCTTGCCTGGAGTCTCTGCCAAAAGATCTCTTTAAAGGGATGGACACTTTGATGAGAGTTTAGGATTTCAGCTTTTATTTCCTGGTATTTACATCTAGACGTGTTAAACAACATAAACATAGAACCTTTTGTATCAGACCACCCAATGTTTAGGTGAGCAAAAGTATAGGAACAGATAAATCTTGAAGTCAATGAACGTAAATAACACTTAATATTTGGTTGCATATCCCTTTCTTGCAATAACTGCATCAAACCTGTGACTCAATGACATCTTTTTTTGTGATGATTTTCCAGGATTTTACCGTGACCTCTTTCAGTTGTTGTTTGTCTCCCTTCAGTCTCCGCTTCAGGAGGTGAAATGCTGCTCGGTAGGGTTAAGGTCTAGTGACTAACTTGGCCAGTTTAAACAGTGTGTTTTGGATCATTCTCTTGCTGCATGAAGTTCCTCCTGATCAATTTGGATGCATTTCTCTGTAAATTGGCAGACAATCATCAATAAAGATTAGTGAGAGCCTGTTTCAGAAGCAGCCATGCAAAACCCAAGCAATGACACTACAACCACCATGTTTCACAGATGAGCTTATACAGTGCCCTCCACTAATATTGGAACCCTTGGTAAATATGAGCAAAACAGGCAAAATTTGTCTTTATTGTGAAAATTTGTCTTTATTGTTTAACCTTTTGATCTTTTGTTAAAAAAATTCACAAAATATAATTGCTCTCATGGATATCAAACAATTGCAAACACAACACAGGTGTATATATAAAAGAAAAAATATATCTTTGCTAGATGTAGGCGTGAAACAATTATTGGCACCCCTGTGAATTCATATGAGAAAAATATATTTGAAGTATATTCCCATTGATATTAAAATAAATAAATAAATAAATAAATAAATAAATAAATAAATTGTACCCTTGGGTGACTAGGAACAGAAAATTGTTCGACCATGACTTCCTGTTTCACAGGGGTATAAATATGAGGTAACACATACGCCAGATTCCTTTAGACATTCATAACAATGAGTAAGACCAAGGAATATAGCTGTGATGTGCGGCAAAAGGTTGTTGAGCTTCACAAAATGGGAAGTGGCTATAAGAAAAGAGCAAATGCATTGAAAATGCCCGTTTCCACCATCAGGTCAATAATTACGAAGTTCCAGTCAACTGGAAATGTTATCAATCCACATGGAATTGGACGTATGTCAATATTGTCTCAACGCACTGTGAAGAGGATGGTTGGAGTGGCCAAAAAATCTCCAAGAAACACAGCTGGAGAATTGCAGAAGTTAGTTGCATCTTGGGGTCAGAAAGTCTCCAAAACTACAATTTGAAGTCACCTACATCACTACAAGATGTTTTTAATGGTTTCAAGAAAAATTCCTTTGTTCTCACCCAAAAAACAAAATCAAGCATTTTCAGTGTGCCAGACACTAATGGAACTTCAAATGGGATCGGGTTTTATGGTCAGATGAAACCAAAATAGAGCTTTTTGGAAATAAACTCTAGAGGTGGTTTTGGTGCACACACAGAGAAAAGTCTCAGATCCCTTGCCATGTATTCTCCAACTTCATCAGGCATAATAGGAGAAGACTCAGAGCTGTTATCTTGGAAAAGGGAGGTAGCACAAAGTATTGACTAAAAGGGTGCCAATAATTGTTTCACACCTATAGGTTAAAAAATAAAGAACATTTTTACACAGCCTTCTTTGCTCATATTTACCAAGGGTGCTAATTCTCCAATCAGCCAATCATGTAGCAGCAGCACAACTACATAAAAACATTAACCAATTTCAGGCTACAGTGGGCAGGTGAAGATTGTAGATTGTAAAAAGACCAAGCGATGCATTTTCCATCTTCAACTGATCAGTTTGGCTGAGCCCACTGAGTTGAGTGCCCACCATACCCTCGGATTCCTGTTCATGGCTGACAGGACTTGAACCCGATGTAATCTTCTGCTGTTGTAGCCAATCTGCCATAAGGTCAAACAATGTTTGATGTTTTGTGCATTGTGAGATGCTTTTCTGCTCGATGTGGTTCTAAAGGGTGGTTATTTGAGTAACCAAAGACTTTCTTTGTCAGCTTTTCAGATTGGTATCTCTCCAAAAGAACTGCTGATGGTTTTTTTTGTTTTGTTTTTCACACCACTGTGTGTAAACTCTAGAGATTGTTGTGTGTGAAAATCCCAGGAGATCAACAGTTTTACAGTGCTTTTAGGCCCTGCACTGCTGCCACATGATTACCTGACTGGATAATAGCATAACTAGCATGGGATATGTGTTCCTATTAAATTGGCCAGTAAGTGTAGGTTGTGTTCAATTTTGAAAAAAAATGTTCACTTTTCCAAAATATTTTGACTAACATGAAAAAAAGAAAAAGAAAAAAATGTGCCTTATGAGATGGAACTAACACACCAACACAGTGGCATTGCTCACCTTGCTCTGCAAGCCTTTGTCATGTATTAAGGGAAAGCGTCTCTGCACTGCCCTGTCCATCTTGACCTCTGCCCTTTCTGGCCTTTTAGGAGGCTCTGGAAGGTGCTGGGGTTGATGGGCTGTATGAGGTAAGGTGAGCGGTGGGATCTGAGGAAGAGGTTGCAGAGGCTGTGTTTGTCCTTGGTCCTGAATCTGCTGTGGTGTGCCTAGGACTTGACCCACGTGAAAGTAGGGATAGCGCAGGGCCTGGAATTCGAACAGCATCATGAGCTGGGGTTAGAATTTGAGGAACTGTGATTTTAGTGTTTACATCTGATAAGACTGATAAGACATTTTGGTGCATCATGATATCATTTTCATAGGGTTGGCGGTTCAATTCCCGACACGCGTGACTCCACATGCTGAAGTGTCTTTGGGCAAGACACTGAACCCCAAGTTGCTCCCGATGGCAAGCTACTGTTGGTGCGTGTGTGTGTGTGTGTGTGTGTGTGTGAATGTGTGAATGATACACAGTGTAAAGCACTTTGGAACCGCTAAGGTTAAAAAAGCACTATATAAGTGCAGACCATTTACCATTTTCAATGTCACATTTTCCTAGAGGATGATATTATATAACACTGCAGTGGTGGTGTGCAGTATAATAACTCAGACTTGCCAACCATGAAGAAGAAGAAGAAGAAGATTGTCAAATCGATTTCTTCTCAATGAGGGAATTGTGTAAATGTAAAAACATATTACACAGAATAAAACAGTAAATTTTCCATACAGTCCTTTTATAAATCTCTTGTCTAATGTACCCTGTACAAGCCTTGTAGAGTACTGTTTGGACTCATCCGAGTACCGTAATGTCCGGACTATAAGCCGCTACTTTTTTCACATGCTTTGAACACTGCGGCTTAAACAATGATGGGGCTAATTTATGGATTTTTACGGGCTAACGAACTTCATGCCGCCTGTTTCAACACGGCCAGCAGAGAGCACTGTTACTTTGTTTTGGTTCGCTCACTTGCTGCTTGAGCATATAGTTGGTAAAGTTTAGATAGGTGATGTCGTTTGTATCGTTTGTTTCCATGCCTTGATTCATGATCTCGTTTTATGCCACGATTCCAGTTTCTCGTTTTCCGGTGAAGACAGAGTTTTCTTTGTTTATTGAGTTATGTGTTTAATAAAGACTTTGATCTGCACCTGCACCTGCATCCGCCTCCAGTCCCATTTCGTAACACCGCCAAAACATTTAGCCTCGTCACATTGGACCAATGAAATTACCGAACAGGTCAAAGTGGACCAATGAAACTGTTCGAATTAAATCAAAACGCACTCACACTAAAAAGAAATGCACATGATGCCGCTTTCAAGTTAAAGGCGAATTGATCTGGCTGTCGAAGAAGGAAATAGAGCTTCTGCATGTAAGCTTGGCATCAATGAATCGATGGTGAGATTGTGGAGACGGCAGCGTGAAGAACTGACTCAATGCAAAAAGACAACAGAAGCTTACAGAGGTGGGGTGTGACGAAGTACCGGTAATTCTGAGGCTGTTCAATTCCGACCCTGAAGAAGATGACTTTAGTGGTTTTAGTGCACAGGAGGAAGATGAAGATAGCGATCAATGACTTTTCCTGGTAGGCAACTGTATTTTTTACTTTTTTTTTAACCAGCCGTGTTACAGGCACTGTTCGGAAAAAAGCATTTACAGTACGGTACGTATTTAATTAAAAGTAAAAAAAATCTTTCTGTGTCAATATCTCATGTTGCAACATGGACACCTGCAGCTTATAGACAGGTGTGGCCTATATATGTACAAATTTTTTTTTTGTGGGTGTGGCTTATATTCAGGTGCGCTCAATAGTACGAAAATTACGGTACTTTAAATTATTTGCAAAAAAATGTTAGATTTGACACTTCGCTGTACCCTTTTTAACTGTTTTGGTCAAAATGTTCCTTGATGAGTGCGCCGTAATAAAAAAAAGTATAGTTATATATTTATAACAATAATGTTAACTTCTCATAATCATTTATAATAATAATAATAATAATAATAATAATAATAATAATATTACATAAAATACGAAGGGAGACCCTACACAACTTAAAAAAGCTCGGGAGAAACGAGAGCAAAACAACCGCAAAGCAACCAACTATACTGGTTTAGTAAGAAAAAACTGTTTTGCGTTAAAAAACCCATACTCCGAAATGTTGAGCTCCTATAGAAAAGGTTGCAAGTTTGACCGGTTTGAATACTTTTTTTTTTTTTTTAACAAGTATTTAAACTTTGTGTTACCTGGCAGGCTGCTGGCCGCTTTTTAGGGTCCCACTGTAACAGGTCTCTCATAAGTTGAATGGCTTCGGAGCTGGCGCTGGGGATCAGGGTGGCTAGACTGGTGGGCACGCACTGCGGCCAGCGGAAACTCATGGAGGCAGCCAGCTGGCATCCTTCAGGCCAGTCGTTCTACATGGCCAAAGGTACACAAATGCTCACAAAATTGCACAACTAAAGAATAATCGATTAATAAATTTAGCTTGAAATTGAAATAATTTTCAAAAATTTTATATTTGACTAGTCCTGGAGTATAATATTTCATAATGTATCAAGTATCTTAAGTATTTTATCAAGTATCATTTGCTTACTACCTTTTTCGGAGTTCCCAAAACCTGGCAGATCTTGAAAATAGTGTCCACCTCACTGGAGCCAGGAAACAGAGGTCTGAGTGTGTAGAGTTCTGCCATGATACAGCCAACCGCCCACTGGTCTATAGGAGAGCTGTAGCTTGTGGATCTGAGAAGCAATTCTGGAGCTCGGTACCTAAATTCATGAAAAAAAATAAAATAAAATTGGGGCACAAAAAAAGAAAACGATCAGTAAAGCGAAATGTGTGTGTGTTGTGTCTAAGAAAATGCAACCCGAAATAAATGTAGAATAATACTGCTTTGAGTCAGCAATTCTACATTGTACAGCCAGTGGTTACATATTCATGATATCACGGTAACCTAAATGATCGCAAGAGATTTCTAAGAGTGAAAAAAGAGGAAAGGTTACCATCTTGTCCCCACATAGTCAGTATAAGGAGGACGAGATCGTATCTCTTGAGCTAGTCCAAAGTCAGCAATTTTCACGAGCTCAGGACCCATGCACAAAAGATTCTCTGGCTTCATGTCTCTATGAAAAAAGCCTAAAGGCAAGGCAAAACAGTTTAATGGGCAATATTTGATTATTACAGACGAAGCTAGGAATGGAAAATTATTGGGAAAAAAATGTTCATCATTAGATCTTTAGTATTAACAGTGTTTCTTACCACAAAGGCTTCTGAAATATTTCAGTTCTGACGAACTCTTAAAGTTGCACTTAATATTTAATTTATTTGTTTTCTGAATTATGTTTGGCATAAGGTTATTAAAAGAGAAAGCTTTTTTTGTGAAACACACCATGTTTATGAATGAAGGCAAGTCCCTGTAGAATCTGAAACATGATATTCCTCACTGTAGACTCAGGAAACATGCAAGTTCTGGAAAAAATAAGAGCAAAAACAACACAGCTGAGTAGTATACTTTACGTCTATTTTGAGAATGTTATAAAACCTGTAGTCTGAAGTCTACAGCTGTTCATTTTATTGGATACCTTTTTTTCATCAGCTGATAGAGGTTCTCCTTCATATACTCAAACACAAAGTAGAGCTCATCACATTCCCGGATGACCTCCTTCAGCTTGATCACGTTGGCATGGTTGAGTTTCTTCAGGGACTGGGAATGAAAGAATTCAATGATTTAACCATCAATATCACCCTCAACAAACCCCCGAATCTGAACATTTCAAATAAAAAGGAGGTTATTATAGACAGGCCATGGAAATAAAACAGGGTGCTGATGATTCCAAGTGAACTGTTTATAGGGTTTTATCAAATATAATTGTCCATTGCAGCCTAAACCCAAAAGAGTGAGATCTGAAATTAATAAGCAGCATACACGCATCAGCCACTTTATTAGGAACACCATACGAATACTATATGCACTGTGCTGCTGCTACATGATTGGCTGACAGAATAATTGCATGAATGGGCATGCATTCCTAATAAAGTGGCCAGTGTACTCTTAGGGTAAAAGAATAAATAATCTGTAAGTAGACCTGTGCTGATTGATATGTGACTATGCAATATACGGAGACCACACTAAACACAGTACAGACAAAATACCTTGGAATCTGCTCTTACATTTATATAGATCAGGTTTAATCGGTGAAACCTGTGCTATTTTAATGACCTCTATAATTAAATTATATTGCAAACCAATAATAAAAAGAGAATTATACATCAGCAGATGCCTATTTATAAGCAGTGTAATTCCATGCATTGGAAAGGATTCATCATCTAGTAATTGTACTTGATAGGCTGCCTGCTTGATCACATGCCCTTTCATAGGATTAATACGGATGGGGACAAGTGGAGTTAGAAGCACTGCAATTTCAAGACACAGACACACACACACGAGTCACCTACTATCTTCACTGTGCAGCTGCAGAAATTTGTTTTAAAAAAATGTTTTTTTGGTATGCCAGCAATTATGGACAAAAAACAAGAACAAACGAGTGACAAAACATAATCATAGGAAATGTAAGAACATTTATTCCCCACACCTTCAGAGCAGCTGAAGCCAAACATTACTTGTAAAGTGGTGCTTGGAAGTCTCTTTAGAATTTTCTAGATGTTTGCGCATACATATACATACATATATATATATATATATATATATATATATATATATATATACACACACATGCATATGACCTAAAACATCATTAAATTTTCACACAAGACCTAAAAGTAAACAGCAAGAACCCAATTAATTAGATGAGAGAAAAGGATTAGCAGTTCATTTGAAGGTGAAATTAGAGTCAGGTGTTTTCAATCAGTGGGATGAAAATCAGGAGTGAGTGAGCACCCCGTTTTAGAGATCAGGTATCTATCATAATCTGAACTTCACTTCAACACATGTGCGTGGATGTATATCATGGCACGAACAAAGGAGATTTCTGAGGACCTCAGAAAAAGCCGTTGATTCTCATCAGTCTGGAAAGGGTTATAAAACCATCTCTAAAGAGTTTGGACTTCACTAATCCACAGTCAAGACAAATTGTGTACAAATGGAAGAAAATTTCAGACCATTGTTACCCTCCCTAGGAGTGGTCTAATAGTCCACGAGGTCATAGAGGAACCTAGATTAACTTCTAAGCAACTAAAGGCCTCTCTTACACTGGCTGTTAATGTTCATGAATCCACCATCAGGAGAACACTGAACAACAATGCTGTGCATGGCAGGGTTGCAAGGAGCAAACAACTGCTCTCCAAAAACAACATTACTGCCCTACTGCAGTTTGCTAAAGATCATGTGGACAAGCCAGAATGTTAAAATAAAACTTTTTCATTTAAACGAGGAGGGTTATGTTTGGAGACAGGAAGACACTGCGTTCCAACATAAGGACCTTCTCCCACCTGTGAAACATGGTGATGGTAATATCATGGTTTGGGCCTGTTTTGCTGCATCTGGACCAGGACGGCTTGCCATCAATGATGGAACAATGAATTCTGAATTATATCAGCAAATTATAAAGGAAAATGACAGGACATCTGTCTTTGAACTGAATCTCAAAAGAGAAAATGGGTTATGCAGCAAAACATTGACCCTAAACACATGAGTAGTTCTATCAAGGAATGGTTAAAAAAGAATAAAGTTAATGTTTTGGAATGGCCAAGTCAAAGTCCTGACATTAATCCAGCAGAAATGTTGTGGAGGGACCTGAAGCAAGCAGTTCATGTGAGGAAACCCACCAACATCCCAGAGTTGAAGCTGTTCTGTATTGAGGAACGGGCTAAAATTCCCCCAAGCCGATGTGCAGGACTGATCAACAATTACCAGAAACTTTTAGTTGCAGTTATAGCTGCACAAGGGGATCACACCAGATACTCAAAGCAAAGTTTCACATACTTTTGCCACTCACAGATATTTAATATTGGATTGTTTTCCTCATAAATAACTGAACAAGTATAATATTTTGTCTCATTTGTTTAATTGGGTTCTCTTTATCTCAAATGTGAAAATCTAAATGTGAAAATCTGATGATGTTTTAGGTCATATTTATGCAGATATATAGATAATTCCAAAGGGTTCGCAAAATTTCAAGCACCACCCTATGTGGGAGTGCATTCACAGATGAATGCATGACATGATAGAACATTTTTTTGCATCTTGACAACAATTGTACTTACCTTGACCTCTCTGAGATTCAAGCACTCCTCCCAGGAATAGAATTTCCTTTTCATTCTGCATAATGAAATAAAATACACATACTAATTCATAAACACTGATGATAAAAAAAATGAATAAATAATACAACAGTAACACATTAACCATGCAGCCAAAAACAAACCCTGCTTGTCAAAAGGACTAAAAGAATACAAATCACAATCTTGTTTTCCTTGTGCATCCCCCTGTGGTGAATCATGAACTCCACAGCTGTTTGGCAGTCCATGATTTAGCTTTTTTTTTTTTTTACATGAAAAGTATCAAGCTAGCAGAAGAACATCAACAGTTGATCAAAGTGTGCTAAAACCCCCACTTTATTCTGATGGCCTGATTACAATCTGGACAACTTGATCATGGATGCATTTGGCAGAGCAATATTTTTTCATCACATTAATTCATTTCAGATTAGTCGACTATGTAATCCTGTGCTGCCAACCCAAATGCCTTAAAACATAAATACTCCATTGAGTTAAATAAGTGGAACACTCCAGTGCTACTCTTCATGTCCCTTCTCCCATAACAACATCCTGTTCAAGTTAAAAATAGAGCACACCCTAAACTGTAGCTTTTAACTGTGTGCTTTGTCAGTCTTGGTGTGGGTCTCTACGCTCTGCTAATTTTGGTCCAAGTTGCTGCATTCAACTTGTCTTGGTCTGGAGCTCTGCACCCAGCTTGGTCCAGGTCACTGTACTCAGCCTTGCTCGGTCTGCGGCTCTGTGCTCACCTAATCTCACAGCCACAGCCAAGAGTTTCTTCAATGAACTACATTTTACCCAAGATTATTTGTGAATATGATCCTCATACCAACTCAGCAACAAAGACAGACAACATAAAACAGCCCCTAACCCTAACCCTAACCCCAACCCCAACCCTAACCCCTAACCCCTAACCCTAACCCTGACCCTGACCCTGACCCTGACCCTGAGCTCGACTTACTTCTTGATGGCGACAAGCTCACCAGACTTCAGGCAGCGGCTCAGTGTGACTGAGCCAAAGGTGCCATCGCCAAGCTGCCGGAGGGCAGCGTATCGGTCCATAGTGCTGTTTTCTTTCTGAGCATGACATGCAGTTGTACCTGGCATGTGTTCGATGGCCGCTCAAATGCAGCCAGGGTCTGTGGTTTGAGTGTCAGGCCTTGAAGCCAAGACAGACTGACAAGGTCAGCAGACAATCTGAGGACGGTCTGAGGAATGGACATGCACACAGTAACTTTTTAATGAAGTTGAAACCAGTTTTAGACTGAAATTAAGATGATCCCCAAAATTTTGTGATTATATAAATAAAAAGATTAGATGACACACCAGTGATTAAAGAAAATGGATGCAGACTTTAATGGGGTGAAGAACAGGATTTTCTTTTATTTTGCTTTATCTTTGCTTTAGGTCTCAGTGCTCACACAACTGAATTGCTCTGATACACAACAGTTTATCTACACACCCCGAATACCTTTGTGTACATGCAGACGTTTTTACTGACCACCCTCTCTTTTACTGGGATCATCTTACACAGTCAGAGAACATGTTCATTTTACATTCTAACATTAATGGAACAATCCTGCCTTAACTTTTTCTATTAACCTTTATGTGATTGTGATAAATCCACAATGCCACTTGACTGCCTGATAATACCAATGCCAGTGGGATTTAACCCTTACATCATCTCTACTTAAAGAGAGTGATGCAGCAGCGCTTTATTACGTTAGTCTGTCCTGCTTTCTCATCTTTTCACTCGTACACTCTTCTTAAACACAGCAGGTTCCAAAGCTTCAACTTTCAAGCTAACACCACCATCAACAGCATCACGCTCGTCATCTCGTAGATATCTCTCTCTCTCTCACCTGTACTCTGCTGTAACAACCTTGTCATACTTGTCAACTTTTATTATTGCCCCAGCTGCTACATTGAATTCCTCATTAATACCATACTGAGTTGCAAGTGAGAAAAGAAGCTCTTATCCGTCATGTCTGAGATGTCTGTTGAAATGTTTTCTGCTGTTAAGCGCCATCAGCCCTATATGGACAGGATTACATTTATATGGGGTTCTGGGGAAATTTCCTGTTTTACAGATGCTTCAGTGTGATCTGATTTCCAACCAGATCGGTCATGTTGGTGTTTTTCTCGTCCTCTGAGAAAATTACATTGTGAATTACTTATTATTTTTCACCAAAAAATTTCTGAATCAAGGTTATAATCATAAACGAAAACGAACGAAATAACCAAAACTAGGTGTGAACAAAACATTGTCGTTAACTGAAATCGAAATAAAAATGAGGCATTACAAAAAAAAGTTTGCAAAACTGACTAAAATAAAATACAATTATAAAGTAAATGTCCTTAGTTTTAATATTTGTCAACGTCTTTCACAGAGCAAATATCTTTGAGTTCACATTTCCGACTGGGAACCCGGAAATTACGACATTCCAAGTCAAACTGAACATAACATAGTCCATGCTCCTCGCCTGATGTCATGGCGGTACCGAAAGTCGGAAGAAAGCGACAGAGTCCTATTTGGGATTCCTTTGAATATGACTGTGTGTCAGATAAAAACAAGTGCCTTACAGTGGAAGGTGGTGAAATATGTGGACAATTTATTAAACGGAAAAATCCCACGAAAGTACATTTGAGAAGCGCGCACAAGGAGGTTAACCTAGTTTACATTAATAAGGTAAAGGAGAACGCCAAACCCCGCCTCTTGAATTACAATTGGGTAGACCCTGCAATACGAATTTACTATTAGCCAATCCAAGCGCAGGGACAGGACGCTATTAGCCAATTATATAGTAGGATTTATAAACGTCTAGCCTACAGGTGGGAAAAGGATAAGAGGACGGCTGCGTTCCAAACGGTGTACAACCGCACTAGAATATGTACACTACATACCGTTTCTGGTATACTGTTCATTTTAGAGCGTAGTATTGCAGATTGGGACGTGGTCATTAACAGGCTTCCAGCAGTTTTCAGTTATAAGGAGTAAGCAGTAACTAGTGACTTGTGACATTTAAAGTCAAAGTAGCACGCGCAATGTCAAGGAAGTATTGACCCAGGTAAATACAGCGCAGAAAATATCCCGTGTTTAGGAATCAAAATCTTTTTCAACACTTTACATAAAACTCGAAAATAAACTTCTATTTAACACTCACCTTATAACAGAATAACGTTTTCTTCTGAATAGTTCAAACGGAGAATCATTCACTGTCGCTCTGCACTAACGAAGCGGTTGTAAAGAATGATTAATATTCTACTGAACAACTACTCTAAAAGGTGACAAATGTTGTGACTACGTCACGTGTATACGTCACGGATTCCATTCGATTCATTTAAGACGCCATGCGATGCTCAGGATGTTCGCTATTCCATAATTCCAAACTTCCACACAGTGGAGAGAACATTGTTTAATTGGATGAGATTTAAGTTATGAGAAATGTTTGATTCATCATTTGTGCAATGACATGACAACGACATGCTGTTACATTGTATGACCGCTAGATGGCAGTTGAAGCACACAAACGAGTTCATCATTCATTCATTCATTCATTCATTCAGGGCCGTTTCTGAACATTTCTCAGGACCCCCCATCAATAATAATCACATTATTTTATATACAATAATGAACATGATTTATACTTTATTATCTTGGATGAAGTTTACTAAACAGTTTTATAAACAATTGAATTAAAACCTCAGAACAAGGACTAGGAGGAATGGTGGCTGAGTGGTTAGCACGTTTGCCTCACATCTCTGGGATTGGTTGTTCAATTCAGTTCTCACCATCCCTCGGGGGTTTCCTCCAGTTTCTTCCCCCAGTCCAAAGACATGAATGGTAGGCTGACTGGCGCGTCTAAAGTGTCCGTAGTGTATGAATGGGTGTGTGAGTGTGTATGTGATTGTGCCCTGTGATAGACTGGCACCCTGTCCAGAGTGTACCCTGCCTTGTGACCGACGCTCCATGGGATAGGCTCCGTGACCCTGAAAAGGAGTAAGCGGTAGAAGATTGATGGATGGATGGATTAAAACCTCAGATCAAGGACTAAGAGGAATGGTGGGAATTGGGGGTTCAATTCCCACATGTTCTCACCATCCCTCTGAGGTTTCCTCCAGGTACACCAGTTTCCTTCCCCATCATGCATTGTAGGCTGATCCTATGGGTGTGCTATTGATAGAACCTTTCCTTTTCACACGACGTGACACAACTTACGTTCTCACTTAAAGCAGTGTATGGTTACTTATGCCAGCATAGTGGAGCTATGGAGTTTACCCAGTCCCTTCTACATCTGCCAGAAATACATCTTGATGATGTGTAGTGAATTGTAATTTTCACTTACGACACGTTCTAATGTTGAAAAATTATACAGATTCTTCATTGAGCAGAACCTGGTTGATTATGAAGCCAAGCATTTTTGTATTGTAAAGCCCAGCTTACGTTAGCGGAGGAGTTAGGATAACGGTAGTTGTTAGCTTTCTCTTATGCAAATAGAAAGTCTTTAATTCCTTATTTTTGGTTAATTTACTGTAATACAGACTGCAAACTTTTGCTCCAATATTACTGATATTAGCTATAGATTGTGCATTGTTAGATAAAAGTCAGTAATGTATAATCTTAGCTTAGCTTAGGATCTTTGAAATAAAAAATACATTTATTAATTAAATAAATAATAATGAAACGGGCATTGTAATTAAATAATTCTTTTGAAAGTATTGTTTCTTGAACTCAAATGAATTCTTTATGATTGTACATTGGGCAGAAGTAAATAACTAGTAAAGTAAAGACCATTTAATCGAACACTTATCTTTGTGATGTGCTTGAGCTCTTACTAATGTGTATTTTTTGTTTTGCAGTACTTCATTTTGGTATTCTCTACATACAGTCAGAACGCAAGACAACAAAAAAACATGGTGAGTGCTCTAAGTTTAAGTTTTATGATATAGTCTTGACCCCTTAAACTTGCAGTATGAACAACAGTTTTATTTAAGAAACACAGGCAGGTAAATCCAAAACATGATCCATAAACGTAATCCAAAAACATGCAAGAGGTCAGGTGATCAGCAAACAGGCATAAACGGGGCAAGGCAGGAAACTATGTCGTGGTCACGGAAAACAGGGTCAATAAACAAAACGAGAAACATAAACAGTAGCGAGGGACAGGTAGCGGAGAAACCAGTGAACTAAGCTAACAGACAATGCCAATGACACGCATTAAACACATCTAACTCTTATCATCTAATCTATCTAATATTCCGCGTTGTGTGCTGAGAGGCACGCGGTATATATACAAGCCTAATCAGCCTCGTAATGGCTGACAGCTGAGGGCAATTCAGACACTCATGAGACACAACCAATGACAGGACGCGGAGGAGACATAACAGAATCGTAGACAAATGCATGTGTCGAAATGTCACATCTGTCCACAAGGGACAGCCTCACAGGCTCCACAGCGCGCTGCACAAAGGGGGACTCATGACACCTCTCATAATTTCATAATTAAAAAAAATTTATTTTAGTTTCACTGTTGTTAATGAATAATATATATATAATATATATATATATATTTATCATTTTGTAGACATGTGCAGCCTTGCTGTTTATCAAAAATATGACGTGTGTTGACATGTATATATATATATATATATATATATATATATATATATATATATATTGTTGTCTCAGATGTGTCTCTACGAGCTTTGCACATTTAAAATTTGCCATCTTCGACTCATGTTTTCTTGAACTCTAACAAATTAAATTAAGAATGCTGGTAGACAGCAATTTTCAGGTCATGACTGGTCAAGTCTGGGCTTTGACTCTTCCAGTCCAAAATACAAACCTTATTTTTTTTTCCAAGCCATTCCTTTTTTAGCGTTTGCCCTGTGGTTTGAATAATAAGAAGAAGCAGCTCACTGTCCTGTTGGGAAGTACATTTTTGCCAGACACAGATGTCTGTCTTACTGGAACAGGTTCTCCTAAAAGATTTGCTTGTATCTGGCTTTATCCATCTTTCCCTTGATGGCAACAAGATTTCTAATTCCTCCTGCTGTAAAGCAACCCCAGAGCATGATGCTACTGCCACAATCCTTGATAGTAGGAATGGTAATGTTGGATAAGATTTTTGATAGAAATAAAACACAAGGGTAATAAAATATGGAGAATGAAGATTTAGTGAGAATATAGGAAAGAACAGAGTCAAGCTCTCTTCCTTATAGACAATGTCTCCTAAAAAAGTTAATTATAGCAAGGCCTATGGCCTGACCAAAAAGAGGAAGTGCAACACACACAGCACACATGCCCAAGAACATGAACTCACTCACACACAGACCCAGAGTAATCAGAATAACAAAGTAATGGCTAATGATAATTTGACAAAATCTTACAGACATATGCTAATAACAATGCAGAAAAAGTAATAAAACATTTACCCATGATAAAATCTCCCTTGTCAAAAAGCCAAAGCAATAATTGATCCTCTCTGCTCAGAAACCAGAAACCAAATAATGAACAAGAGTTAAGTACCGTTTTTAAAAAACTAACCCAAACTAGGGCAATCCTAAGGGTATTGAAGAGTGAGCAAAACCAAAACTTAAGGGTTGTGGGAATAGAGAGAAACATGATTCTAAGGGTTGTGGAAAACAAAGAAACATGAATTATATTGGTTGTTGAAATAAGTGCTGATGTAAACATAAGGGGAATGGGGAAGAAAGAAAAGTCTGACATACTGGTATTGCAAAATGAATCAAGGGGCGGAGGCTCATATGAGAATTGTATAAAAAGGGCCCCGCTCCAGGGGACTGGGAGATCACTTTTTGAGACGTCCCAAACTGTTTGGATCTCAGGTAACTGGAATCAATAAACTGGACCTTCATCTTTTCTCACTCACTGGTTCCGTGTTATGATTTAGACTTTGAGTATCTCAGCTGATGAAAAGCTATTGTAAGTACATTCAATATTTTCTAAATTGTTATATTGGTAATAAGAAAGTAGGTAAAATTTGACCTACAGTGTTACATGGGTATTGGGCTGTATTTAGTTTGCGCCAAACGTAACGCTTGACTTTTAGACAAAATGGCTCAAAAATCTTTTCCCAAAAGCTCTCAGATTTGCCTTGTAGCTAACTCCAGGCAGGACAGTGGAACCGCTTCCTCAGCAGGGCCGGACAGCATGGCAGCTTTCTCAGCAGCACAGGGCAGCGGGATAGCTTTCTCAGTGGCAGAGACTTCCCCACGGGTCTCTGGCAGGAGCTCTGAGGCTGCCAAATTGACCTCAGATGGGGGCCTAGAGGTCACCAGGTTAACCTCGTGCTGGAGCTCCAGAGCTGAGACCTCCCGGTAGTTCTCGAGCTGGTGCTCTGAGGCCGCCAAGTTAACCTCAGATGGGGGCCCAGAGGTCACCAGGATAACCTTGGGCTGGAGCTCCGGAGCTGAGACCTCCCCGTAGATCTCACGCTGGGGCTCTGGGGTCACCTGGTTGACCTCTGGCGGGAGCTCCGAGGTCGCCCTTTTGCCCTCGATCTGGATCTCTGCACGGGCTCACCGGTGTAATTGTTTATGCTCCTGCCAGCTGCTCTTGAAGCATTCCTTTGAGCTGTAGAATGCTTCCTGGAGACCCAGATTTTTGCAGGTAGGGCATTGTAGCTTGGTCTCCTTACCGCAGCCCTCAGACATGCAGACGTCCTCTCCACCATGCCGACCAGAACCTGAGGCGAAGCTGCTGCTTCTATCCGGTCCAGTCATGCATAATAGAGGTGGAATGGCCAGTTCTCATTGTCCGTCACCTCGATTCCCCTCTCCAGCACATCCAGTTGCCCTGGCTGCGAGAACTCCTTCAGAAAAAGTTCAGAGAACTGGGTGACGTCGTAGAGGGCACTGGACCCTGAACGGGCCAGCTGCTCTGCTCAATCCCAGACCGGGCCATAAAACTGGGATACTAGGAAGCCCAGCCACTGTTTCTTGGTACGCTTGGGGAGCACCAGGCTGGCAAAGTACACCTGGCTGAGGAACAGGAACCCACAGCATGTGGTACCCCATCCATGCATTACCGGCGGGAGTGGCAGTTCTCTGTGGAAACTGGACTGAGAGGAAACACGGCCAATAATCCGAGCCTCTCCAGACCAGGAGCTCTCCTGCTACTTCCATGGTTGGGCTTCCATTATGTTACGAAACAGGACTGAAGACGGGACGTAAGCGGAGTCTTTATTTGCCACTTAAATAAATACATGAGGAGGCGGGAAACCAGGTCTAAACATAAAACTTGAACTCAAGCAGAGATGAAACTTAACAGGGTGTGGAAACTCATTTAATTAACTTAAACAGTTCTCCTTTAACTAGAAATGAGGCAGGAGACACTCCTCTAATTATGGCATGAACACTTCATTTAACTAGAGCATGAATGTTACATTATTCAATATATTTCTGTTTGCTCTATGTGCCATTTGTAAGTGTCGGTGGTGGGCTGGGTTTTCTTTTGTCTCCTCCCTCTTCTATAGACCCCGCCTACTGCATGCGTCACGTTCTGGCTTGCTACTGGACGATCACGTCTTGTTCTCACCTGCTCCAGCCTGGTGTGACGAGATTGGTTGCCGGCATGCTTCCGGAAGTGTACTTAAACTTCGTCAGTCTTCATCCCATGCATTCATGCATTCATCACCTCTAGATTAGATTACTGTAATGTCTTACTGTCTGAATATAAATAAACTCCAGTTAGTCCAGAATGCAGCTGGTAGAGTCCTTACTAGAACTAGAAGATACGACCATATCACCCCGATCTTATCCACACTGCATTGGCTCCCAGTAAAATTTCGCATTAAGTTTAAAATACTTTTATTAACCTATAAAGCACTACACGGTCTTGCACCACAATATCTAAGCGACCTTCTGGTTTTATATGATGCGCCTACGCTTACTCAGATCAAAAGATGCAGGCTATTTGATATTACCTAGAATAGTGAAGACTACAGCAGGGGGAAGAGCCTCGCTTATAGAGCCCCACAGTTATGGAACAGTCTTCCTATTAGTGTTGGACTCAGACACAGTCTCAGTATTTAAATCTAGGCTTAAAACGTATTTGTTCACTCAAGCTTACCCTGACTAGATTCTATCTCACTACTTCACAGTCCCAATCGTTTTCTCTCTTTCTCTCTCTCTTTTGCCGAGCCCCACACGAATTTATGGAGATATTGGAGATCCAGATCCCCTCTGCCTCTGGATGAGCCCAAATCTTCTGCTGGGACTACGGCTGCTCCCTAAGGCCATACTTCTCATTTTCATACATTATCTGTGTTACATTCACATTCTGTGTTACCCAGATGAGGATGGGTTTCACTTCTGAGTCGGGTTCCTCTCAAGGTTTCTTCCTCAAAAAACATCTTAGGGAGTTTTTCCTTGCCACCGTCACCACTCAGTGGCTTGCTCAGTTGGGATAAATTCCATTTGTTTTCTACCTGTTTGTCTCTGTTTATCTGTTCCTGTTTGTCTCTCTTTAGATGTTTCTGACTGTTTATACCTGTTTTTTATTTCTGTAAAGCTGCTTTGAGACAATGACTATTGTAAAAAGCGCTATACAAATAAAATTGAATTGAATTGAATTGAATTGAATCAGCTAAGACGTTAATGTTGCTATTTTAAGATCAAGTAGCTTAAAAGTAGTTAAACTATCAACTAAATAGCAGAGTCCATTGATAAATGGTACACTGTTTCATTTATGGATCATAATATATTGTTATGTTAATATATATATATATATATATATATATATATATATATATATATATATATATATATATATATATATATATTTATTTTTTTTTTAATATAATTTTTGTATAAAAAATAAAAATATAATATAAACAATTTTCATAACAGTTAAAGAGTAGGGGTATAACCATGGTGTCCTGGCGAAATTCCCCCATTAGATCTTATCTATGATGGCCCCCTAATAATCTCCATCCCTGAAATAGCTACATCACTCTCTCCTCTCCACTAATAGCTGGTGTGTGGTGGGCGTTCTAGCACACTATGGCTGCTGTCACATCATCCAAGTGGATCCTACACGCTGGTGGTGGTTGAGGAGATATCCCCCATACAATGTAAAAAGTGCTTTCAGTGCCTAAAAAAGCACTGCATAAATATAACTGTAACTGACTAACTTTCTATATCCAAATGAATCAGAGTACAGCTTTAAGGGAAAGTGTGAAAAACCAACATGAAGGGGAGAGTAAGTGAAAATAAGAAGCTCAATGATATGCAAGTGTGAGGGCTGTTCTGTATTCATTGCTGGTTGATTAGGAGTCCAGGCTTTTAAGGAGTCAGTAAAATGGTATATATGTATTTATTTTTATAGCTGCAAAATGAACATTACTCTGGAGCAGCTCTATTTAAACCAAAGAGAGCAGCGTCTTTTTTTTTTTATCACTCTGGTTATATTTGAGTACATACACATATACAGGAAAACAAAAATATTATAAATCACACATTAATGGGGGTTCTATTTTTGTTTGTCTCTGTTTATCTGTTTCTGACTGTTTATACCTGTTTTTTTATTTCTGTAAAGCTGCTTTGAGACAATGACTATTGTAAAAAGCGCTATACAAATAAAATTGAATTGAAAATGGAATTGAATCCCAGGGCAGATCATTGCCATTTGTGTTGTGTGTAGAGACAAGTGTATTTCGAATGGGTATGATTATTTCACCTGTGTATGACCTTATGCCTGTTTTGACTTTGTTTGTGCTCTGTCCCATTACGATTCACTTGATTCACTATTCATATATATATATATATACACAGTGAGGGAAAAAAGTATTTGATCCCCTGCTGATTTTGTACATTTGCCCACTAACAAAGAAATGATCAGTCCATAATTTTAATGGTAGGTTTACTTGAACAGTGAGAGACAGAATAACAACAAGAGAATCCAGAAAAACGCATGTCAAAAATGTTTTAAATTGATTTGCATTTTAATGAGGGAAATATGTATTTGACCCCTCTGCAAAACATGACTTAGTACTTGGTAATGACTTAGTAATTACTTTTCATTTTCAATGCCATGGTTGAGGGAAGGAGGTGTGTTTGGGGTTGTTATGATACTGGAATACTGCATACTGATCATGCTCTGCTTCAGTATGTCACAGTACATGTTGACATTCATGGTTCCCTCAATGAATAGACTTATGAGTGCTGCCAGCATTCCTGCAGAGGTTGAAGGGGTTGGGGGTCAGCCTGTCAGTGCTCAGACCATACGCCGCACACTGCGTCAAATTGATCTGCATGGCTGTCGTCCCAGAAGGAAGCCTCTTCTAAAGATGATGCACAAGAAAGTCTGCAAACAGTTTGCTGAAGACAATCAGACTAAAGACATGGATTATGAGACCAAGATAATTTTATGGATAATATTTGGTTCAGATGGTGTCAAGCATGTTTTTGGTGGCAACCAGGTGAGGAGTACAAAGACGAGTGTGTCTTGCCTACAGTCAAGCATGGTGGTGGGAGTGTCATGGTCTGGGGCTGCATGAGTGCTGCCGACACTGAGGAGCTACAGTTCATTGAGGGAACCATGAATGCCAACATGTACTGTGACATACTGAAGCAGAGCATGATCAGTATGCAGTATTCCAGCGTGATAACAACCCCAAACACACCTCCAAGACAACCACTGCCTTGCTAAAGAAGCTGAGGGTGAAGGTGATGGGCTGGCCAAGCATGTCTCCAGACCTAAACCCTATTGAGCATCTGTGGGGCATCCTCAAACGGAAGGTGGAGCACAAGGTCTCTAACATTCACCAGCTCCGTGATGTCGTCATGGAGGAGTGGAAGAGGACTCCAGTGGCAACCTGTGAAACTCTGGTGAACTCCATACCCAAGAGGGTTAAGGCAGCACTGGAAAATAATGGTGGCCACACAAAATATTGACACTATGTTGACCTATTTTGAGGGGACAGCTAATTTACACTGTTATAAAAGCTGTACGCTCAGTACTTTACATTGTAGCAAAGTCTAATTTCATCATTGTTGTCACATGAAAAGATATAATAAAATATTTACAAAAATGTGAGGGGTGTACTCAGTGTTATGAGATTCTGTGTACATATATATATATATATATATATATATATATATATATATATATATATATATATATATATATATATGCATTACTGTAACATGTTATTTGTAACAATTTATGTTAAAATTACATTTGCTATACCTACCTTTCTAATTGCTAAACAGACAAAACATCAACGTAAACGGTCACTGTTTGGTAACATTGTTTGCCTGCTAAGAAGCGAAAGGTGGGCCTCGGTCAAATGTTAATGCCATTTGGGGGGCCTTGCCCTGGAAAAGTTTGGGAACCCCTGGTCTAAGAGACTGTCAGTGATTGTTCATTGACTGCTATACGTGCCTCTACTTGAAATTTTTGTGCCTCCAAAGGCTGAGTTTCAGGTTACAAGTCCAATCAGGAAATACTGGAATGTGTCATTGACTTATTGATTGCTAGATGACATATACAATTAATATAATTGAAAATGTGCTTTTTATAGTGCCTTTATAGGTCTTGCATTTATACCATAAGCTTTTTTTTCATGCAAGATAAACTGAATATCGACAAATTATATAATGAGTAGTTACTAGAGTTTTTAAAAATATACTATAAATTTAATTTATACCACAAATGTAACTTTAGTTTGAAAACACCTACCATATTATGAAACACTTTTGCACTGCTTTTTTTATGCTCCAGGCTAGTTGGCAGTAGGAAACCTTACTGCCTTAGAAAAAAAACACACAGGAAAAATACAACATCTCAGCTCCTCAGAAGTTGGAAAGATAAGAAACCTTAAAACGTTTCTTAAGGTTATATTTATGTGTCTTTGTCAGACATGTTTTATGCCATGAACTCATCTCCCAGTTTTTGAAGCCCTCTTAGGTCTTGAAGTGGCTGTGGAATTGTGGGGTCAAAAATCCTATACCCTACTTAGAAATGGATAGGATATGGGCAAATGGGGACATGGAGTGACACTAGGAGATTGGAAAGGTGAGAGTGAAGGATGGGGCATAAAATGGAGCAAATATGTGAGGGAGGCAGGTAGGAGAAAAGGCTAGTAACTCAGGCATGTGAAAACGCATCAGCGTGATGGCAACTACAAGTGGGACAGATAAATTCCAAATTCCGCCTGTATCTCCATGCGCTCTAGCAGGACAGGACAAGAGAGAATTTGTCAGAAGTGTTTATTAATGTATTTTCATATGTATGGGAAGGTTATTTATAGTCAAAATTGTTGATAAAGCTCCATTCACAATGTCTGAAAATGCTACTTTGCAGTTATCACTTGTGTGTCTTCTGTATCATACAGGTACTCTACTTTTCATACATAGTATAGTAGTAAAAATAATGCATAGTATAGTCTAATAATGCAGTCAGTCATGAGAAACGTTGAGCTTAGAATGAAAAAAGGTTTGAGAACCCCTGCCTTTCAATTATCAGTAGAATAATGCAAATGTTACACCACGGCCAGCAGATGGCACAGCTCCTGGCTGGTCACGTGACTTTGTTTTGGTTTGCTTGCTTCCTGCTTGAGCATTTGGTTTAGTTTAAGTGTCTTTAATTTGCCCCAGGTGTCCATGTTTTGGTTTGATTATGTTCACTATTTAAAGTTTATAAAGGTTAGATAGGTGACGCAGTTTGTATTGTTTGTTTCCATGCCTTGATTCATGCTCTCGTTTTAAGCCACAATTCCAGTTTCTCATTTTCCTGTGAAGACCGCGTTTTCTTTGGTTATTGAGATAAATGTTTAATAAAGACTCGCTCCTGCACTTACTTCCTGACTCCCAAAGTCCTGTGTCATTACAGCAAAGATCCATTAGAAATCTACAGCCATTTCAAACTAAAGTGAATACCAGCGTACAAGGAAACAAAGTTTTTATTGTAGCTCAGAAATACAATATCTATCTAAAATTTTGTAATCCATAGAAAAATCAGAAGCTTTGCATCTTATTTGCTTATCATATAAGTACCACATAATTAGTGTATAATACAAGGTGAAGATGTATTGTGCCAAGTTTTGCTTTGAGCAGCTTCTTCCAAACATTAGGCATTACCAAATGTAGAGTATAGACTATAGGAAATAAGGGACTGATTAATCTCTGCACCAAGAGTAAATAACACCAGTTGGACCCCAAAACCCACTCTCTTTGGATCAATATGTGCTGTGTCAACAATCCTTCTCCTCATTGCCAAGGTTCAATTTATTTAACATTTCTGCAAATGTCATTCAACCTTTTTTCAAATACGTTTTTCATAGGAGTTTTTTTTATCTTGGTATTTAAAAAGTACTATGATGTTTCAAGAGGCTCACCAAACTTGAAGTTTTAGATTCCGTTATCATGATATCATACTGTCACCTCATACAGAGTAGCACCTATTCAGTTGGCCTGTCTGTTACATGTACATTTACATTTATTCATTTAGCAGACGCTTTTATCCAAAACGACTTACAAATGAGAAAATGCAAGCAAAGCGATATATCAAGCAGAGAACAATACAAGTAGTGCTACCATACAAGATCCGTTAATTGAGTTCCAGAAGAAGCAAAGTGCACAGATTAGAGGTGTAAGTGCAATTTATTTATTTATTTATTGTATGGGTTGGTTAGTTGTTCACAGAAGAGGTGGGTCTTTAATTGTTTTTTGAAGATGGTGAGAGATTCTGCGAGATTGAGGTTGGAAGTTCATTCCACCACAGAGGAACTGTTAGTGTGAAGGTTCTGGAAAGGGACCTTGAGCCACGCTGAGTAGGTACTACTAAGTGTCAGTCGTTGATTGATCGCAGATAGCGTGAGGGAACGTAAGCCTTCAGGAGAGAGTCGAGGTAGGAGGGTGCTGTTCCAGACAAGGTCTTGTAGGTGAGCATCAAGGTCTTGAATTTGATGTGGGTGGCTACAGGAAGCAAGTGGAGGGAGATGAAGAGGGGTGTGACATGGGTTCTGTTGGGCTGGTTGAAGATAAGGCATGCTGCTGCATTTTGAATCATTTGAAGGGGTTTGATGGAGCTGGCTGGGAGGCCTGAGAGTAGTGAGTTGCAGTTGTCTAGTTTTGAGATAACAAGAGCCTGGACTAGTATCTGTGTATTTTGTCTAGTATTTTGGATATAAACACAAGTTTGTCCTCGTGCATCAGTTTGATTTCCATGGTGTTTAAAATGCACCCCTGCCTTAGAGGACTTGGCAGTTACACACTTTCTTCAGTCATGTGAAGAGTTCGCCTCCGTCTGATTGGAGGGAATAAAAGGTAACGTAAACAGCAAACTGAAGAAAGTCATTGTTGGTGACTCTGGGTGTCTGCTAATGCTAGTGTGCGTATGACGTCATGCACCATCGACTAGGAAGCGGCATATACTTCTGGTTAGTAAAAATCCGCTACTGACATATTTGAGATATTACCTTTCTGAAATCCACACAGTAGATGGTAGAGTACATAGTACATAGTGTAAGTGTATATTACTTCATTTGGGAGACAACTTTAGTATTTACTCTCCGATGCATGTTTTCGTAACAGAAGTAGCGTAATGAGTAAATCTCCCCGTGGCACGCGCAGACCAACTAATCGATACTGAGATTCATTGACAACAATTTTCTTAATTGATTATTATTGATTTTATTGATTAGTTATTGCAGCTCTAATATACACATACAGTATCATAGTAGTAGATTTATATCACAGCACTGTTTAATGCTCCTTTCTGATCAGAAGGTGTTGATTATTAGCTCGAATTAGCGCGGCTTTGCAAGAAGGAGAGGGAGAGGCTTCGCTGAGAGTTCCGCTGCTTTTACTGCGGAGAGGATAACCACCTTGTTCGTCAGTGCCCTCTGAAGAAGTCGCGGTCCTCTGGGGAGAGCGGGAACATCAGACCCCGGCACCAAAAAAGTGAGTTCCCGCTAATTACGTACACCTCATGTATTCGTGCTACCTATTATGTGCCTACTGTGCTCACAGCGCTGATTGACTCAGGAGCAGCCGGTAATTTCATCTATCAGAGAACAGTGCACGACCTAAACCCTCCCATTCGTCCCCTACTCCAGCCACATCGCATCTAGTATATCAATGGGTCCCCCCTCACTTTTCAAAAAAACCCTCTGTACTCTCAAATGCTCTCCTGTCTCTCAATCAACATTTTCTCTGAAAAAAAGACAAATAAATACAACCTCTATATGTAACTTATGCCTCTTTAAATACAAAGTAATTTACAGAAATTTAGATGTAGAATTCTTGACAGAATTTTTTAAACTGACCGATTGTGTCACAATTATTGTTACCAAAATGATACTGTTATAAAAGTTTGGACAATTTCTGATTAAACACAATGCTAATTGGATAAAACAGCTAAATATTGTCAGAGATATTTTTATTAATACTGTAATTTCCAGACTATAAGCCACTACTTTTTTCACATGCTTTGAACACTGCGGCTTAAACAATGATGTGGCTAATTTATGGATTTTTACAGGCTAACGAGTGTCATGCTGCCAAAACATTTAGCCTCGTCACATCGAACAAATGAAATTACCCAACAGGTCACAGTGGACCAATGAAACTGTTCGAATTAAATCTAACGTGCTCACACTACATTCTTCAGATCAGTCGTTTTGCGCTTCATGCACACCCCCTCATCAGGGAAAACACACGAAGAAATGCATATTGGTTGATGTCATGTCTCCGCCCCGTCTTGTGTTGTTGAGTCACATGTGTTTTGGTATTGTGTTTTGGTATTGTTTGGCTGGTGTGTATATATACCGGGAGCTATGACACACACAACGTCGGTAATTAGATATAGAGTTAGAATTAGATAGCGAATATAGTTAGAGTCTTTGTTCATGCCATGTGTCTTAGTTCTTGTTCATGTTTCCTAGCCATAACCATAGTACATGTCTGAGTTCATGTCAAGGCTAGTTAGCTTATAGCATAGCTTATAGCTTAGCCTGTAGCCTAGTAGCTTATAGCATAGCTTATAGCCTAGTAGCTTGTAGCATAGCTTATAGCCTAGTAGCGGATAGTATAGCTAAGAGTTGTATAGACTTAGTTCAGAATGTAGATGTAGAAGTGGTTTATAGAGTATAGATATAGAGTCTTTGTTCCATGCCATGTCCATGTTCATGGTCATTGTCACGTTTCATGTCGTAGTTAATGTGTAGGTTAGTTGGTTTAGTTAGCTTAGTTCATTGAGTTGGTCATGTTTCGTGTTTCTTGTTTCTGCTCTCCTCTGTTTCAATAAAAGGTCTCGTCCTAACTGCACTTGCATCCGTCCTGCTTCGCTTACGTCACAAATCGTGACAGTTACAACGTGGACACCTGTGGCTTATAGACAAATGCGGCCTATATATGTACAAAATTGTTTTTCTTTTTAAAGTTAGTGGGTGCGGCTTATATTCAGGTGCACTCAATAGTCCGAAAATTATGGTACTAAGCTTTTTATATGTAACATGAAATATTACTAAGTAAGCTTCACCATGGCTTCATTTCCTTTAATCTGCTCTAAAATGATGTGTTACATGATTGAAGCATTCACTAATAAGAACTAATCAGTGAGAGTCTGCTGAGATAGTTCTGTGCCATGACTCCCCAAAACATGTATGTAACAGTACATTATCTGACTTGTCCAATCTGAATGAATTTAAACTCTGACTATAAAGTTACAATCTTTCCAAAACTGTCTAAGTTTAGCAGTTTTTAGGAAAAGGATAAGTAAGGAAAGAGCATTCAAACTTGACGTTAAATCAAGGCGTTAGAATGGCCCAGTCAATCACCTGACTTGAATCCAATCTAACAAGATTTAAAGATAATATTTTTAGAAGAATCTGGGAGAATCAAACCTTAATACTGCAGCAGATTCATTTATTCATACAGGAAGTGCCTTGAAGTTGTCATTACAACAAAAAAAAGCTTCTCTTTTGTGAATTCTTTATTCTTTATTAAATATATTTACTGAAAAAAAAATGGTAAAGTGTCCAATACTTATTTCCTCCATTGTGTATATATATGTATGTGTGTATATATATATATATATATGTATATATATATATATATATATGTATATATATATTATTATATATATGTATATATATGTATATATATAAAAAATAAAAATAATAAATAAAATTATTATATATATATATTTATTATATATATATATATATATATATATATATATATATATATATATATATATATATATCCAGCAAATCCTGGCAGTAGATCATGAAATCGCCTCCCTTTGACAGCTGCTTTGGTCAGACAGTTCTGAGGATGTTCTGAGGCAGAACAAACTGGCAGCTGCAACTGCACCCTGGATCTGAATACTGTTTTCAACAAACCCTTTTGTGTTTCCAAACACAATCCACAACTTGCACTCAAGATGGCAGCATTTGTATGCATAAAGAAAATATGATATATTTGATATAATACATGAGACTTTATTTAGATTTTTTTATTGGTATAAACAGGTGTGAAAATGATTGCTAGTGTGGTCAAAGAGAAATTTCAACCACGGTTGACAATAATATTTATAAAAGTATTGTATTGTATACAGTGGTATGTTGCTGAAACATTACTGTTTAAATCATATAAAGTAGCCATTGCACAAGCATTGAGCATAGCCAATACAACACTGTGGAATGTCCTGAAAAAGAAAGGGACCACTAGTGTACTGAACAACAGACACTGAGTGGGTCGGCCAAGGAAAGCAACAACACTTGATGACAGAAACATTGTGAGAGCTGTGAAGAAAAACCCGAAAAACAACAGTCAGTCACATCACCAACAACCTCCAAGGTATCACCCTCCACCATTTGAAGAAGAGGTCAGAAATATAGAAGCCATACTACAAGATGTAAACCACTCATTAGCATTAAGAATCAGAAAGTCATATTGGAATAGGCAAATAAATATAGAGATGAGCCACAAAAGTCCTGGATCAAGATTAAACTCTAACAAAGTAATGGAAACAGTTTGTGGAAGGCTTACATATGTCTGTGATAGTCAGGTGTCCACAAACCTTTGGCCATATAGTGTATATTACTATATACAATATTGTAACATTACACGTGTGAAGCTTTGAAAAATTCAGCTTGAATGTTAGCCTAGGTGTATGTAAACTTCTGGCCACAGCTGTACAATATATAATGGCTAGTGTGTGGGGTTTTCTGTTGTAAAAAAAAAAAAAAGTCTAATATTTAGAATTAAAGAAGAAACTGATTCGTTTGATTAGACTGAATCTTTTATTTGTGGACAGAATGGCACTGCAGATGGCCATGCTGCCACCAGAAACTCATTGATCCAGGAACAGCTGAAAGATGTGAGTGCGATTTCATGCTCCCAAGGTGCTTTCTCACCAATTCCATCTCTTGCACAATCACAACATCCTGTTACAGTGTGATAGAAATGATCTTGTGGAACATTGTCTTGAAACATCTTTGTTCTTAGAGAGAAAGTTTTTGTTGCCTTCTTCTTTCTATTTGTGTTGAAAAGGCCTTAGAGAAGAACCAGCAGTGGCTTGTGTATGACCAGCAGAGAGAGGCTTATGTGAAGACGGTGCTGGCAGAAATGTACTAGCTTGAGCAGGAGCTACATCAGGCCAAAAAACCCTACAACAGAAAGAGAAGTTGTGATCATAAGCACTTTTGCAGTCATAGAACCCCCATTAATGTGTGATTTATAATATTTTTGTTTTCCTGTATATGTGTATGTACTCAAATATAACCAGAGTGATAAAAAAAAAAAAAGACGCTGCTCTCTTTGGTTTAAATAGAGCTGCTCCAGAGTAATGTTCATTTTGCAGCTATAAAAATAAATACATATATACCATTTTACTGACTCCTTAAAAGCCTGGACTCCTAATCAACCAGCAATGAATACAGAACAGCCCTCACACTTGCATATCATTGAGCTTCTTATTTTCACTTACTCTCCCCTTCATGTTGGTTTTTCACACTTTCCCTTAAAGCTGTACTCTGATTCATTTGGATATAGAAAGTTAGTCAGTTACAGTTATATTTATGCAGTGCTTTTTTAGGCACTGAAAGCACTTTTTACATTGTATGGGGGATATCTCCTCAACCACCACCAGCGTGTAGGATCCACTTGGATGATGTGACAGCAGCCATAGTGTGCTAGAACGCCCACCACACACCAGCTATTAGTGGAGAGGAGAGAGTGATGTAGCTATTTCAGGGATGGAGATTATTAGGGGGCCATCATAGATAAGATCTAATGGGGGAATTTCGCCAGGACACCATGGTTATACCCCTACTCTTTAACTGTTATGAAAATTGTTTATATTATATTTTTATTTTTTATACAAAAATTATATTAAAAAAAAAAAAATATATATATATATATATATATATATATATATATATATATATATATTAACATAACAATATATTATGATCCATAAATGAAACAGTGTACCATTTATCAATGGACTCTGCTATTTAGTTGATAGTTTAACTACTTTTAAGCTACTTGATCTTAAAATAGCAACATTAACGTCTTAGCTGATTCAATTCAATTCAATTTTATTTGTATAGCGCTTTTTACAATAGTCATTGTCTCAAAGCAGCTTTACAGAAATAAAAAACAGGTATAAACAGTCAGAAACATCTAAAGAGAGACAAACAGGAACAGATAAACAGAGACAAACAGGTAGAAAACAAATGGAATTTATCCCAACTGGGCAAGCCACTGAGTGGCGACGGTGTGCAAGGAAAAAACCCTAAGATGTTTTTTGAGGAAGAAACCTTGAGAGGAACCCGACTCAGAAGTGAAACCCATCCTCATCTGGGTAACACAGAATGTGAATGTAACACAGATAATGTGAAAAATGAGAAGTATGGCCTTAGGAGCAGCCGTAGTCCCAGCAGAAGATTTGGGTTCATCCAGAGGCAGAGGGGATCTGGATCTCCAATATCTCCATAAATTCGTGTGGGGCTCGGCAAAAAGAGAGAGAGAGGGAGAAAAACGGTTAGGATTGTGAAGTAGTGCGATATAATCTAGTCAGGGTAAGCTTGAGTAAACAAATATGTTTTAAGCCTAGATTTAAATACTGAGACTGTGTCTGAGTCCCGAACACTAATAGGAAGACTGTTCCATAACTGTGGGGCTCTATAAGCGAAGGCTCTTCCCCCTGCTGTAGACTTCACTATTCTAGGTAATATCAAATAGCCTGCATCTTTTGATCTGAGTAGGCGTGGCGGATCATATAAAACCAGAAGATCGCTTAGATATTGTGGTGCAAGACCATGTAGTGCTTTATAGGTTAATAAAAGTTTTTAAACTTAATGCGAAATTTTACAGGGAGCCAATGCAGTGTGGATAAGATCGGGGTGATATGGTCGTATCTTCTAGTTCTAGTAAGGACTCTAGCAGCTGCATTCTGGACTAACTGGAGTTTATTTATATTCTTACTGGAACATCCATACAGTAAGACATTACAGTAATCTAATCTAGAGGTGACGAATGCATGAACCAGTATTTCTGCATCATGTAGTGACAATATGTTTCTTATCTTAGAAATATTTCTGAGATGAAAAAACGCTATCCTAGTAATATTATCTACATGAGCATCAAATGATAGACTGGAGTCAATAATCACTCCGAGGTCTTTAACTGCTGTACATGATGAAACAGAAAGACCATCCAGAGTTACTGTGTAGTCAGGAAGATTACTTCTAGCTACGTGGGCCTAATAAAAGTATTTCTGTTTTATCAGAATTAAGTAAAAGGAAGTTAGTTAACATCCAACGTCTAATGTCATTTACACAGTCCTCAACTTTACTAAGCTTCTATCTGTCCTCTGGCTTCGCTGAAACATACAGCTGTGTATCATCAGCATAACAGTGGAAGCTAATTCCATGTTTACGAATAATTTGTCCTAGGGTAACATATATAAAGTAAAAGCAGTGGGCCTAAAACAGAACCCTGGGGAACTCCAAAAGTAACCTCGTACGCATGGAGAAATCACCATTTATATCTACGAACTGATAACGTTCGGTCAGATAAGACCTGAGCCAGGAGAGGACTGTTCCCTTAATACCAACAACATTTTCTAATCTATCAAGGAGAATAGTGTGATCTATGGTATCGAAAGCTGCACTAAGGTCTAGTAACACAAGCAGCGAGACACAACCCTGATCAGAGGTCAGAAGAAGGTCATTTACTACTTTAACTAGTGCTGTCTCTGTGCTGTGATGAGGTCTAAATCCTGACTGATATATTTCATGAATGTTGTTCCTTTCTAAGTATGAGCATAGCTGATGGAAAATGCGATACAATATTGTTGCAATTCTAATACATAAAATCTAATTATCTACCTTAGTCAGGAGTGGCATGGTTATCATCCCATGTCATGTACATCTTCTCCAGGTTCTCCGGTTTCTTCCCAGCTCCCAGAAATATGCCATTGAGTGGTCTGGCTACTCTAAATTTCCCCACCTTACACCCAGTGCTCTTGGACCACAGGCTCCAGATCTGCTATGACCATGACCAGGATAAAATATTTATTTATAACCCTTTCCAGACTGATAGATCTCAATTACTTTCTTTCTCATTTGTTCCTGAATTTCTTTGGGTCTCGGCATGATGTGTAGCTTTTAAGGATCTTCTGGTGGACCTTACTGTGTCAAGCAGCTCCTATTTAAGTGATGCCTTGATTGTGAACAGGTGTGGCAATAATCAGGCCTGGGTGTGGCTAGAGAAATTGAACTCAGGTGTGGACAACCACAGTTATAGTATGTTTTAACAAGGGGGGCAATCACTTTTTCACACAGGGCCATGATGGTTTGGATTTTTTTTCACCTTTAATAATAAACACCTTCATTTACAAATTGCATTTTGTGTTTACTTGTGTTGTCCTTGACTATTGTTTAAATTGGTTTGATGTTCTGAAACACATCAAGTGTGACAAACATGCAAAGGAACAGGAAATGAGGAAGGGGGCAAACACTTTTTCACACCACTGTATGTGGAAATGTCTGCAACAGATCACGGACTATCAAAACAAGAACAGAAGAGGAAACTCCACAAGCTGCTGATGTGTCTGATGAGTTGAATGATTTTGTAATGTAGTTTATGTTAGCTGACTTCACTGTCTTCTCATTAGATAGTGGTCAATTGACCTTATTAGTAACTGATTCCTCATCTGACACCTCCATCTACTAGATGCACAAATATTGAGTGTTATATACACCACCAATGTTGGGTCTTGCAACTACAAAATGTTAATTGTCTTTTATTAGTACAATAGTTTGTGAGAATGGAATTAGCATATTATATTATAATGAATGTGTCCCCCCCACATGCTATTAATTAAGTAATTAATTTAATGATTTATCCTGGTCAGGGTTGACAGTAAATATTTCTTTTTCCACCCTCAGATTGAACTGTCTGCCAAGGACCTTGAAGACAATATGCGTGATAATCATCATCTCCAATTACAACTTCATAGAGTTCTGAGACTAAGTTGCAATATTAGAATCTGATTTAAGACTCACAAGTCACAGTACATCCACAGATAAAGGCATATTAAGTATGAATTGTTGAGTCATTCTGTGCATTGTGGACTGCAGAAAGCACAGAGAGAGACATCATCATCTGTGTTTAAAGCCTGTACTGGACTACACTGTACTGGAGAGAGATTCCAAGGAAAGTCCTTAGCGCTTTTCATTACCCCCAAGAGCTCATTATCTCCTGGATGAGAATTTTCTGGAGTGTCCTAATTGTAGAGCTCAGTATCTAACCAGTCACCATAGAGAGCTTCTGGAACATAATGACAAGTGCTTTGGTACAAATTAATGTTAAGTTAATTTTAAGTTCACACCATTTTCATTTTGAAAACAACTAAATGTGTATTAGGAAAAAAAGTGCGCAGAGTAGAGGTGTAAGTGCATTAAGGGGATTTTGATATATATTAGATATTCACTAATCACAAATCCTATGTTTCATTTATGCAGAAATGTTTAATGATCAATATCCTCTGCTATATGTATTTGCTGGTTTGTTTACATTTTCATTAAATAATTCTGCTTCTTTCAATATGCACTATCAGTATATCTTTATGATATATTATGTCAATATGTTTTTCAGACCATATCAGTTGATCATTTTAGACAAATTGACTCATTGCAGTATCTATTGTCCTGCAGTTACTGAAGTTATGTAAATAAGTGGTAAATCAACTCTTCATAACACTTAAAACTAGAACATCACCTCCTATAATTACTCTACTCTACTATAATTACTCTACAGTGATGTCTTGAATCAGTTAGAAGGAATTTCTGCATGTTCCAAAAAGCACTACTGCCATCTCAGTTCTATAAAAAATATAGGACTAAATGGTTTTAAGCTGAATTCAATCACAAGCAGGCCCGGACGGGCTAATTGGGAGCACTGAGAGAGCTCCTGGTGGGCCGGTGTTGTCATGGCACTGGGTTGAAATATGGATAATGTCCCTAGGATGCCTGCACCAATTTACTGCAGCCCCAATCTTTTTATTTATTATTTTACCACAGCCCACTCAAGAGTGCAGCTTAATGATAACATAATTATCTTTTGACTCCCCAGACAGCAGCACCTTGCTAAAAAAGAAACGTAACTTGTAAACTTCAGTCAGTGGTGCTTGTTGTTGATGCAGGATATAGGCTAAAATGGATGATAGAAAGCGCAAAGGTGGTGCTGAAATGGCAAGATTAAAAAAAAAGAAAGCTCTTCAAACGGACGTGGCCAAATGTACAAAATTGAGCAGCTTTTTCCACCAGCGCACCAAATGAGTATGATGAGACGACCGGTAAACTAACGTTAAGCTAGTAAGGAGTGCAAGATGCTATCAGCCATGCTAATACGGTTGTTGGCAAACCACCGTTCATGTTTATGTATCAAACTTTTTCTTGTAGCTCTTCAGCAGCAGCAGCCTCTATTGCTCATTGAGTGAATATATGAATTAGAGAATTGATATTAATGAAGAGTATTGTGTAGTATTGTGTTCAATAAAAAAACCTGCTCAATAAAAGATGCACTGAGATAATGAATGATACTTGATGATTCAGCACTACATTAGTGAAACTGACTTGACTTGATCATAAAGCTTTGTGAAAAGGTGAGATTTGTGGTGAGAAAAATTACAATTTGTAAAATTTGATTTAGTGTCTGAAGCAGAGCCAGGACCCAGTTGTAGGCCTATGCAGGAGATTGATGCTCTCACTGCGGAAGACACAGGTAAGCTTTGTACCACAGTGTGTGAATAAGCAAACCCGATCACATTAGTTACTGTCACGTCTCGAGACGTAGCGAAGATAGGACGGATGCAAATACAGTTTATTTAATGAGAAACACATGCAGGCAAATCCAAATAGTAATCCAAAAATGTAATCCAGAAACATGCAAGGGTCAGGCGATCGGCAAACAGGTATAAACGGGGCGAAGCAGGAATCGATGTCATTGTCACGGAAAACAGGGTCGAGATAAAAAACAAGAAACATAAACTATAACTAGGAACTGGGAGCGAAGAAACCAGCATGGACTAAATGTACTAATCTAAACATGGAACATGACAAGGACAATAAATAAGACTATGACTGTGGTTAACTATCGTTTGGAATCTAAACTAATCTAATCTACTATATCTAACGTAAGTATCTTATCTATTCTAATCTAATATTTCGCACGGTATATATACAAGCACAATCAGCATGTTGATTGCTGAGGGCTGACAGCAATCTAGACACACGCTAAACAACAGCCAATGACAGAACAGGGAGGAGACATAACAGAAACATAACAAAAGCACGTGTCCAATGTACACAATGTCACAATTGTCAACAAACGAAAAGCAGGTGCTCGCGCACCTTACCCATGCACACGCGCCCACATGCTCTCCAGTGCGCTGCTTAAAGGGGAAACCATGACAGTTACAATAGGCCTATAACAACTTTCTATGCCCAAGTGTTAGTGACCGATTATGTTTTTTATCAAAAGATAATAGCTTCAATATGCAAAGCCCATGACTGAAAGGGAATGTGATACAGAAGGAAGTCTGAAAGAGTCTATTCAGGAACTGATAACAGAGGCAACAATTCAGCAGCAGAACACAGAACCACAAGCTAGGAACAAGGCAGACGAAGATGATTCTGTTAATAGTTTTGATTACTTTGCTCGACCTCAGTCACAAGATATATGTACATTTTTTCTTATCATCCTCAACAAACCCCAAATGTTCTTATACCAAAGGTTTTCAATAGCAAAGATGGAACAAACCGCAAGTGGCTGACTTACTGTGAAAAAAACAAAACAATCTCTGTACTGTTCTGTTTGTTTGACATTTGCACCTTTGGTAAGTGATGGCCCTTTCATAAAGTTTCATAAAGGGGGTGATGGCCCTTTCACCAGAGGATTGGAATTCTCATGTCTTTGGACAATGACACTGTGATAAACAAAGTTGCAGAGACCAATGCAGTGCTCAGGCATTTATTAATGTTTTAGGGTTGGCCATGTTTCCTTGAAGCTACACTTCTGCAGAGGAAGAAGAGATGAAGCCATCATTAGAAAGTTATACAGTGAAACGATTTCTTGCAAAGAAATTTGTTTGTTTATTTAACAGAAAATAGATTCTGATACTGTTAAACATTACATTGTTGTAAAGAATACTGTTGTTAAATAAATCTTCACTGTGAAGCAACACTAAGGCTACTGTATTTGCACTGAATTGGAAATGATATTTTTGACTTATATACTGAGGTTTTAATTATATTATTTTAATATACTCAGTCGTGAACTAAAGTGAGCCAGTCTAAGGCATGAAACTCCAGGGCTGTGAGTCCCATTCCGGGGCAAATGAGTCCCATTCCGACCCTGATCACAAGTTATGTGTGCTTACCTTCTAAAAGTCATTTGTTTAGAGGGCAACATCATTTCATCATCAAGTAAATGGGCCTGGTTGCATGAAGTGGTTTGACTTAAGAGTACCCCTAAGGCGAAGCAAATCCCTGAGGCAAGGGATTTCTTTAAGAGCATTGCAACAAACGTCTTAAATGTCATCCTTACCTAAGTGTTTATACTAAGCATTTTGCGATTGTTTCTGGCAAAGCACAGCAGTAGGGAAGCGGTTGCTATGCTTATGAAATCTCCCACAATAAACAGAACATAATGGACCATAAAACAAGTTTAACCTATTCTACTACAACTGTACTACAATATTTCATTTATGGAAAATAGTAAGAGTACTGAAACCAAGAAACGTAAACCAAACTGGACTGAAAACGAAAAAAAACATTCTTTTAGAAGAATACGGGAAAAGAAAAAACTCCCTCCAAAGCCACTTTAACCCGTACGTCACTCATGCGCACAAGACTAAAGCCTGGCATGAGATAACGGAAAAAATTAATTCAAGAATTCTTGCCATCAAGCACACAATAGAAGAAGAAATTAAAAGTATGAAAATGTATTTGTGTGTTCCAGAAAAGAATGAAATAACCATAAAAAGGAATCGGGAAAAACTGGTGAGTTAGCTGCATCAACCGTACTTTTTGTATGAAAAAGAATAGCATGCTTGGTTTGATAGAGTTTAGCAAATATTTCCTTGTGTAAAGGAGGAAGGCCACCGCCAAAAGACCGGTCCGCGGCCATCCCCATCTGTTACGGATAAACATAGACACAATGTTCACACGTAGGTCATAAAATTAGATATAGTTATGTTAAATCTGGTTCACATACATTCCTAACACACACCCACACCCACACACACACACACACACATTACCACACCTGTTGCGACCATCCCCATCTGTTAAATCAGGATCAATTATAAGTCTGACACACATGCACATATGTTCTCCACACAGGTTGCACTTTCTAACACTCTGAGGTAGTTCATAAATATATATATAGTTATGTTAAATCTGGACCACATACATTCCTAACACAAACGTTACCATACCTGGAACGGCCATGTGTATAACGCATCCAACCAGAAATATGACACACACACACACATGCACGTACATACAAACGCATACATACGAACCTGTTTATTTTAAAAAGCTCGAGCATTTATCTCTTAAAAAAAAAAAAAAAAAAAAAAAAAAAAAAAATTTTGGCAAGAATAGAAAAAATCTTAGAACATGAAAAGATTCAATATTGGGTAATGTCAAATGGATGTACAGCCGGGTTTTTTTCGATGCAGAAAAAGAACCGTTTTGCTTTTCAAGTTCTCGCACCGGACACATACACTGGAGCCGTGCTAAGAGAGCGTACTTTTAACGAAGGTGACTGGAAAAGTTCAGAATGCATGGTGCAAGGATTTTGACTACATCGTTAGAATGGACTTCTTTTCCCCAGATGCGTACAGACGTAAATGGAACAGTACATCTCTGCAATGCAAATACCATATCAGAGCAACGAATTTCTCCAAGAACCAGGTTTCACTGCGCTGTGCTGCTGTATTAACCGGTGACAACGCCCCTGATAACAAGGAGAATTGTGAAGTGATATATGACCGAACCAGCTGGCACGATCTGCAACGCTACTTCCGTCAAATCGATGAATTATCCCAAAAAACTGGAAGAGACAAAGAAATGATGCAAATAAAAGTAAAGCTAGAAGATCTCTTATTCTGAGATCGTCAATATGCTAATCTTGATCAGAAACTCCACCTTCCCCAAGACTCCTCCCACACGATATATCAATGAGTCTGATTACATATCGAGTCAAAGTATTCTGAGCATCAACCAGCAATATGGCTTGTGAAATCAACCCGGTTTTCTACAACTCTGACGCTACTCGGTATGATGATGATGTGACCAGTTCGGGTTTTGAAGACGGCGAAAACCTAGGGAAAAGAAATATAACCGACCTGACAACGAACGATGAAGCGGGGCCGGGTGTATAACCAACACTGTGCTAAACATTATACGTGCTGTTACCGGAGAACTGCTGGACAGAGTTATCCAACAAGATCTGAAGGACAACTGGCACGGCTTGCGGCGATCGAACATCCGAGTCAACTCCAACACGCGTGTTTGTTCGATCCTGAAGAGTACTATCTGCACCTAAACACCTACAGACTGCTGAAAAAACTATTTAAAACGTGGTTCAAACACACATTGGCAAGAGGTCTGAAACTGTGTGGAATCAAACACACTCCTTCCCTGGAAAAAATTGAAGGTATCGCGAAGCCACCGTGTGTGAATGGCGCAGACGAACCTACACATAAAAACGTGTTGAACGAGGTCAAGGAGAAAAACCAAAGACATTTTCAACGAAAGGCAAGTGTGCGAAGACATTTGTAGACCCTTTACGGACCCTTCACTCATCTCTGGAAACCGCTGAACGCGCCACATACGTCGGAAACTTCAAAAAAAGCCACGTCTATTCTGACTCGCAGAAAAGCCTGAAGCGATCAAACAAAATGCTGAAGACATCCGTAAATAGCATGTGTCCTTAACATATCGTGTGTATCAAGTTTTATATGTATTGCTGAAACATTTGATTGTAAACTAAACACGTATCTAAACCTACGTATGATATAAATTGTTTAGAATGGAAATGTAATATCTAGCTCACGTGTTCTAAGATAAATGCTTAATCTACACTGGTGTTTGACCATTATTGTCTTGACACTCGAAATGACTGCACGATTGATGAAGAATATATATTATACACCGTAGAACCTGGTTCGGACGCGGTGGTGTTGAGAGTTTGCAAAGAGCTACTGTTGAGAAAATAGGTAAAAGAGCTAATGATACTGAAATAAAAACTGGTTAGCAGAGCAGGATGCGTACAGTCTACATAAACCAGTATCTACAAAGTTTAAAAGAAACAAGATTTTTGTGAAGAACATCGATGAACAATGGCAAGCTGATTTAGTCGATATGAGCAACCTGTCAGAGAGCAATGACAATGCGAAATTTATGATCACGTGTATAGATATTTTATCCAAATATGCCTGGGTACGCGTGTTACGAAACAAGACCGGACTCGAGGTAACTAAAGCTTTTAATTCCATTCTAAAGGAAGGTAGAGTCCCCCAAAAATTACAGACTGATCAAGGGAAGGAGTTTTTTAACAAAAGTTTTCAAACATTAATGAAAAAACATAACATTGTTCACTTTGCTACGGGTACGGGGCAAAAAGCTTCAGTGTGTGAAAGGTTCAACAGAACGCTAAAGACCAGGATGTGGAGATATTTTACCGCTGTTAACACGAGAAAATACATCGACGTCGTTCAGGATCTGAGTCAAGCGTACAATCACAATTACCATTCCAGCATCAAAATGAAACCTGCAGAGGTCAACGAAACCAATTCCTTCAGAGTATTTAAAACCCTCTACGGCCTGTTAGCACCTAAATTAAAGAATATTTTACAATCTCCGAACGGATACTGAGAGATCCCCCGGTATATAAATTACACGACTATGATGGTGAAAAAATTGAGGAAACATTTTATGAACCCGAGTTACAAAAGATCATTATCGGTAAGGACAAAACGTTTAAAATTGAGAAAATCTTGTCTGAAAAGATCCGAAACCGGAAAAAAGTCTGCCTGGTGAAATGGGTGGGTTGGCCCGATAAATTTAATTCCTGGGTTCCGGTCGAAGACGTAGTTAACATAACAAAAGGATCGCCGTGAACAAAACTGAAAACTATATTCATTAAACCATGGAAGAGTGTGGATTCTTTGTGACACTTCCAAGCAACGCGTCTTTGGATATTTACCCTAATAACAAGATCGCGCACTACACTACTAAATTCGCCAAACCAATCGATTTGAACGGACTATGGGAAGTATCGCTCACGGAGGTTCAATATATCCAGAGTTGGTACTCGTTAACGGAGGAAGACAGTATGTGTCATATTATTCATATAGAGATATAGAATATGTATCTTTTGACCTTTGACCTAGACCTGTCAAATTTTATGGTTACATACCATACAGACTATTCTATATATATAACACTTAAGCAATTAAGGGGAAATAGTTAATGATGGCCTTAAAGTAACTTAAGTGGACCCTTAGGGTTTTTCTTGCAACCCATTTTTGACTAAGAAAATCCTTAACCTTATAATTTAGGGTTTTTAGGGCTTTGTTGCCCTGAAGCATTTTCATGACCACAAATAAAGTGAAGTGAGTTTTACTGATTGTTGACATATATTTAAGACATATATTTAAATATGCAGTCAATAGAAGGAGCTCCACACCCAGGATACATTTCAAAAAGCAATAACAGCACGTCTCACTGATCTTCCACATATCTGTGCTGTTTAGACTTGGATATTCTCAAAGCTCATAGAAACAAATGTGTCAAATCATCTACAGCTGACAAAACAGCTATAAAGTTCCTGGTAACAAAAATGTATTGATTACTAAATGGACTTTGTGCAAATATTGTTAAAGTGGAAAAAATGAACGAGAAGACAGGAACAATACTGTATTTACCCAACAGGGCAAGTGTTATTGTAATCGCTTTTTAAACACCTCTGTTGTCAAGGAGGTTTTCACGGTTTTGATGCCACATAAGATTAAAGGTGGTTTATGTATATTACATTTTTATGTCACAGACAGTCAAACAAAAGTATTTCACAGCATGCTGTACTGTGTATGGTTGTGCATAAGAACAATAACATTTTTATTTGAAGTTGAAGTAATGTAGTAATCACTTAGTCAAACCAGCTAGCAAGTGCTAATGACATATTAGAAAATCAATAGAGAGCTTGGATTCCACCAACCTCCTGCAAAGTCCCCCAAAATAGAGCTGTAGGTGCCTTTTTATATAAGAATTAGTTTATATGGTTCAGGGTGGTGCAGTCTTATATGGTTTTAGCAAACAACTGCAGGAAAAATTAAGTCATAATTATGGTAGGCGGGGTTATACTAAAAGGGATGACGCAAGGAGTTTAACTCCACAAAAGATCCCAGTTCTAGCGTCACAGTCCGTGTCTCAGTGAGGGAAGATGTTACTCTTGATTGAACCTACATCCCATCTCCATGTGCAGAACTTCTCCTATTTTTCCTACTTCTCCGAGCTCCAATATTTATACTGGTTTGTACCAATAATTGAGACCATGGTTCTACTGATCCTCTTTTTAGTCTCAGTGGTTGGCAACCTTGGTGCACTTATACTGGTCATCCAAGAGAGGCGATGAGCTAACAACACCATCTTGACCTTGAACCTTTTTCTAGCTGACTTTTTGTTTATCAGCACTGTCCCTTTTGTCATTACCGTGAGGTGGACCAAGGCATGGAAACTGGGCTCGGCTGCCTGCCACTTGATCATGTATTTTATCAGCATGAGTGGCATTGTTACCATCACCACTCTAGCTGCCAGCAGTATCGAGAGACTACTTGCAATCTTGAAGATGGAGACCACACCCAGCCTAAATCCAAGATGGACACTTGGAGTGTTGCTTCTTATCTGGTTCTTTTCTGCCGTTGCAATGTTACCCCTCTCTCTGTTCTCCAGGGTGATACCTGTCAGTTCCTCTCAAGAGGTTACAATGGTTCCCTTTTTTTTTTGTTTTTCATATTGACCTACCAAGGTTTGAGTGTGCATTACAGCTTTATGTCTTTGTTCACAGGTAGAAATGCATATATGTGCTCTGATATGGCCACATTTAATGGGCGAGGTTGTGTGGTGTGCTGTCTTCTTTGCATCAGGCTTCCTGGTACCGGGTTGTAGCATTGTAATCAGTTACACCAAAATCTTACAGGTAAAATATATGCATGCATTTATGGTTTCCAGATATGGCAAACACTTCTTGTATCTAACTGAAACATTTGCCAAATATTGACAATGAGAAATTGCAGTCAACTGTTGACTATTAGTATTATTTTTCATTAGAAAGTTTATATAATCATTGCAGAGGGCAGCAAAAAAAAATAAATATCCTGCTCTATTCTCTTTGCAATTAATTATTTATCTTATCTAAAGTGGGAACAGATGGTGTCATGAAAAGGTGTGATAGAGCAGTGAAAACTCAAAATTGCACAAAACACTGGTTTGCAAATCATGAAATTGAGAAACAGTGTTTTATATAATAATAATAATAATAATAATAATAATAATAATAATAATAATAATAATAATAATAATAATAATAATAATACACGACACTGATTCATTGGTTCTCATTGCTGAACACAGATCAAGCAGCGTTCCAAAAGGAGACTTCACATGACCACTTCACAATGACAAGCACAGTCAAGTGCAGTGTCTAAGCAGGACTTCAAACTTTTCCATACACTCCTTATTCTTATGATTTCCTTCTTCATCATGTGGAGTACCATCTTTATCTTCACCTTTCTCATTCTTATACACAACTTCCAAGTTCTTATACACAACTTCCAATATCTAAAACTTTTCATGACAAATGGAGTTAAAAATAAGTTCATATAACTTAATGGGGCTACCATGTTTTACAGTGTAATAGCAGTTCAGTTTCCATTTACTTTAGAGATTGAGTGATGTGCTCTGCACAGTCGTGCCAGTCTAGGAAAGCATCATATACACTATATGGCCAAAGGTTTGTGGACACCTTGTGGACCATCACACCCACATGTAGGTCTTCCCCAAACTGTTGCCACAAAGTTGGAAACACATAGCTAGCTGTTGTAGCATTATAGTTTACCTGAACTGGAACTAAGGGGTTCATACATGTTCCAGCATAACAATACCCCTGTGCACAAAGCAGGGTCCATGAAGAAATGGTTTGCCAAACACTGGTGTAGAAGAACATGAGTGGCCTGCACAGAACCCTGACCTAAATCCAATTGATCACTTTTGGAATCAACTGGGATGCTGACTGTGAAGCAGGTCTCCTCGCCCAACATCAATGCCTGACCTCACTAATGCTCTTGTGGCTGAATGAGAAGAAATCCCCACAACCAAGCTCCAAAATCTTCTATAGCAGCAAAAGGGGTTTGGAATGGGATGTTCAACAATCACATATGACATGAATATATATATTTTTGAGCAGTATATATTGACAAGCGTAGAGAAGATTAGCTGTCCTCTGAGCCTTAAGAAATGAGACAGTTTTTATTTATTTATTTTTTACCTTGGAAGAAGTTAAAAGGTTGATTCTCCACTGATGATGAAAAATCTAGTTATTTGAAATTGCATCCCTTTGTATATGGATGATCCAGATGTTCATAAAATCAAACTCTAGAAATAAATAGTATGTCTTGATCTTAGTTGTTTGACTTTTTGTTTTTGAAAGATTATCTATTATGTACTACATTTTCAGACTACATTATCATCATTACATTTTCAAGATCATTATCATGTTCATTGGTCTCCTAGCATTAAGTTTGCAAATCTGATAATGGTTATTTGAACAAGAATTGAATGGGTTTTTTTTGTTGTTTGTTTGTTTTTTAAATTTATGTTAAACATGTATTTAATGTTTGTATGAGCTCAAATGTTAGAGGTTCCCTGTCATGTATTTCCCCCCTGCGCTGGGTGCTGCATGCAGAGACTCTCAGGGCGTGTAACAGCCGACATCACTACGCATGCCCACGCATTCTTCAGTGTTGTTTACATTACCACATGTCTTTTGTTTTGGTTTATGTCCTGTCTCCTCCCATGTCTTGTCATGTGTTGTCTCCATCATGTGTCTTAATTACTCTCACCTGTTTTCAGTTTTCCTCTTGATTAGTTTGTGTATTTAAACTCTTGTGTTGCTCTGTTCAGAGTGGAGTATTGTTCAGTGTTAGGCAACCTGACGTTCCCACTCATGTAGGATGAATTGCTAATACACCACTTATTGTGCATTTAAAAAGTAATGACCCCTCATCTATTTTCTTATTTTGCTATGCTACAGCTCCACTCTCAAAATTGATTCAATTATTTATTTTATCATCAACACAAAACACACCAAAATGCATACGTGTGTCAATGTTTCACTAAAGTTATCTAATAGTCTTCTAGCTAGCTAGCAAATTAGCAGGCCACAAGATTGCATTGTATATAAATCAGCATATATCAGATAATTCTGACAGAGTTTTGCAGAGAAAATAACCTTTCATTTTACTAAATAATTATCTTAATGTTACACTTGGAAACAATTTCATTTGTAAATTTATGGCTCTAAACTCGTTCCATCATCTGACAATAAAAACAGGAAAATATGAAAAAAAACTTTGGCAGACTTTTGGCATTTTAATAGACATTTTTTGGCCTCTGCTAAATTTCTGTGCTAGATAGAAACAATATAGTGTGTTGTCAGTTTTTTAACTAAATAATCAGAATAAATCTATCATGAGCCATACATAGTGTAGTGTGGAAATGCAGTTATTGAAGATGAATGAATGAATTTGTGTGCTCCTGGATGATTGTGACATTGTCAGGACTGTACATTTGCAATCTCTTGAGGATAGAAGGGTAAAACCATAGCCATTCAGTCAGTATTTCATTAGAAAAGGGTTCTGCGTAGGTTCTCTAATGGTTCATTGGAAGGGTTTTTAGCTTTCAACAAAATGTTTTTTAAAAAGTGGTTTTCACTTTGAACCCTTTCTGATAGGAAACCACTGATATATGGTTCTACATAAAGTCTTTAAGGGTTCTACCATAGGCACAACTGACCCTTACAGGTGCACAGTACATATATGTATGTTGTAATCAATGAGGGGGTGTTGGGATGTCTTTACCACCATGAACTTGATTATTTTCCTATAACAGCACATACACAAGTGTTTTATTCCTCTTATACCACAGCAATTCGTCAACACATTTTGCTTATTAATTAAAGAATGTCACATACATGTATAGTTACATTTAATGTTGTGTAATGTCAACAAAACAAGTCATTTACATAATAGCAGCTATAAACAGACATTTCCTCACCCAGCCTCTTTTCTCTCACTTAAAGTTAATAAAACAAAACAAAACAAAACAAAAGAACAAACCAAAAAACCCCCAGCAATTTGTCATGTTAAGAAGAAACCAGAAGGTACAAAGTACTTTGTCATAAAGACGTCCCCTGTGGTGGAAAACTTAAACGAACAGTTTTAACTTCTGAAGTTTGCAAAATGTTGACAATGGAGACTCCTTATCTAGCTCATTATTATTTATTTATTTATTATAAAGAAATCTGAATAGGTAAAATTTTGGGTTTTGATGATTTCATGTGACAAAATTCAATCTGACAAAAATAAAACTGGGCTAATCCACTCCAGGTTCTTGCAGAACTTGCTCTGACCAACTCAGCTCTGATTGCAACCAGCACTCAGCTATTACATAGTGAACTCCATTGCCCAATATACATCAAAATACACTAAGACTCCTTCCATATATGATCCAATTTTTTTTTTATATATCAACAATTATACATTTTCTTTGCTAAATAGCATTTTGAACTGTTTGCTATTAATCTTTGATTATGTGGATTGTTTGCCAGACTAGCCCCATGTGTACGTTGTATCTATAAAAACGATAATTGATTAGAATGAGTACATTAATATAAATCTGAGATTTAATTAAAGCTGGAAATAATATCAGAGCTGCTGTTATAGAGAATTAATCAACACCATCGGAACAATCACAATCGAGAATTCAACATCACTGTGGTATAAAAAGTAATGATACTGGACAGAAATATTTAGTTCAACTTTAGTTGTGCAACACTTCTAACAACAGACAATGTCACAGAGGAGCTGGATGTAGATTTATATTTTGATCTGTAAAGAGCAACCCAAAAGCGGCAGTGGCAAGAAAAAACGCCCCGAGAAGACATGAAGAAGAAACCAAAAAAGACTGAAAAGGGAACCCCATCCTCTCCTGAGTGACACTGAATAGTGGTGTAATAAATCATTACACTTCTACAGCTGTATACTAACAGTACATGAAAGGAAGTTCAGTTCAGCATCATAGTCTTCATAATTACTGCAAATCTACTCAACAACAATAGAAACCCTTGTAGTTGATACGTTTACTGTTAACACTCTCCCTTATCTGTGAACACCCCCTCTCTCTGTTTCCTGGTTCCTGTGTTGGCACCTTTTCTCTGTTTCTTTATTGACTCAGGTGTGGACGAATGAAACCCCTCACCATTTGTCCATTTACATACCTTCCTGTTTTATGCTAATATGTCCTTCCACCTAGCCCATCAATAGTTAACCCATGGTCTCTGCTGTGTGTCAAGCACGATATATACTTGGCCTTTCTTGGAATAAATTGAGATCTTGCCATTTGAACTTTGTGTGTTTGTGTGTCACTTGGCAAACTCTCCCAAAGCCTTGGTGTGTGAAGTGGCAAGCAAGGCGAGGGCACCTTCTTTCTTGTATTTTCACTTTCTCTCTGCTTAAAAATCATAACGCAGAGATTCTCTAGTTTCATAACAGTTTTCTGGGGGCTTGTTCCGGGATATAGATTCACAAATTCTAACAGAAGTTCTAATGGTTATAATGGGAATTGTATTGGTTTTAATGTAAAGTGTAATGTTACCTGTAGTACCATTTCTGGTACCACTGGTAACATCTTGCCTTCTATTGGAGGCATGTTATGTCTATTGGATACCATTAAGGACCAATCATGGGAATGGTTTTAATGGTTAGCTGATGGATTGTAATGGTATTCGTGGTGGAAGCCATTAGAATTTCTGTGATGGGTTCTACTGGGTTCCCCCCACCCCCCGGGAGAAGGGGACAGTATCCAGGTGAGATTGTGCACAGACAGCGTTACATCCACAAAGACATGTTGGACACTGTTTATGAGCTTTCCATGACAACGCCCACCACCGTCTCCATAGAGACCTGAACGAAACACCCACCAGTGTGGAGCAGAGGGTGGCGATGCAGCGACTCATTTTGTCACGCAGCCGAAAATGTGTTGAGATCAAAAACAACAGAAAATCCCGGTGAATGCTTTATGTGCTGTAAGGACCGTCCCTTTCCTTACTGTCCTCCATTCCTCTGGTGAACCGTCTTAGAGCATCATGTGGACAGGTCTGTGCGTTCCGCAGCAAACCCCCACCACGCGGGAGGGAACCCGTTGTTAAATGCAAGGCGTGGCTGTGCGGGACGGAGCGAGCTCATCTCTGCGGTTTTGATTCCCGGCTGCGTGCACCTGTCTTTACACACGGAATTTCCCCCAGTTCTGCATCACTGGAGAGAAGGGCGAGGGAGCGAGCGCGCGCCGCAGTCTCACGGGGGGAACCAATCACCAACCGTATCGGGGTACACGCGCGCAGGGCTTTTTTTCTTCCGTTTCATGAACGGGGATATCGTGCGCGCGGGTCGGAAGCTGGCTGACTCGTTAACATGGATGTGGTTAGCGCGCGAAGCTTTTGCTTGCTCTGCGTGGTCGCGCTCGTGCTGCTCTCCGCGCTGGTAGCTGAAGCCAAGAGGCGGACGATGCGCTGTTCCGCGAGCTGCACGTGCACCAAAGACACCGCGCTGTGCTCGAGCAGCTCCTCCATTCCGCGCGGCTTCCCTCCCGACGTCATCTCACTGTAAGTCCCTCACGAGAACATGGCTAGCTTTAGCTTTTCTTCCTCTTCTCACTGAGGAAACGTCATATAATGAGTTCTAGCAGGTAATAACGCGTTTATTGGACCGTTTTGGCTTTCACTTAAAGACATGAAGACTGACTGTAGCCTGAAAACCCACATCACTTTATCTGTTAAATATAAATAAGAATAAAAAGAATTCCTGCTCATTTTACTGACACTCGCTTTTAGGCTGTTGTTTAACATGTTTTTTCTCTCTCTTGTACAATCCTTCATCTTTCCTAATTAATCAAGTTATTTATTTCTTATTATTTTTAAGATCCTTTGTGAAGTCCAGCTTCAGTGAAATCCCCAAGGAGAGCTTCACTCACACCCCAGCACTCCACCTCCTGTAAGATCAATAATAATAATAATAATAATAATAATAATAATAATAATAATAATGTGTAATTAAGGTAAAAAAAATAATTTCAACATCTTAGAGTGCATTCAGTCTTATGTAAATTGTACCCAAACAGTCCTACAGATTAGTGTAACAGTCGCCATGTTGCAGCAGGGACCCCTACATGTGACAGTAAAAAAACAACAACGCAAAACCCCACAAGCTTTCCCTTCCTCTCTATAATTCCAACATTATAACTTTTGTGGCTTAAAATCACTTAACCTTATCTTTCTTTGTTACTGGGGTGGTGTTGTATAGAGTACAGCGTTCCTACCTGTACTATCCTTATTGTATCTTTTACATGGCAAGATGAAAGTACTGTACATTTTAATGTTTTGCACATTTGCCTTGCACCCCGAAGTTGGGGGTTCGAATCATGCCTTGCCCTGTGTGTGCGGAGTTTGCCTGTTCTTTCCGTGCTTCGGGGGTTTCCTCCGGGTACTCCGGGTTCCTCCCCCAGTTCAAAGATATGCATTGTAGGCTGGTTGGCATTTCCAAATCAGCCATACTGTGTAAATGTGTGTGATTGTGCCCTGCAATGAGTTGGGGTGTCCCCTCCCTTGTTTCCCAAATATCCTGGGATAGGCTCCAGGCTCCCCTGTGAAGGATAAGTGGAACATATAATGTATGGATGGATTAGATTTTAGAGTACAGTTTGTACACATTTCCAGGTAAAAGATACACACTAAAGGTACAGTAGATGTACCATTGGGTGCACCACCCCAATGACAAGAAAATTTACAGTTTAGTAAAAATTGTTTTCTTTTTTTCTGACATTGCACAGGAATATACAAGGTATAATAAAAGCCAGGTCATATAACTTATCAAATCTCAATTGCTAAAAACAATTACACATATACAGTTGCAGTCAAAATTATTCAACCCCCATTGCAAATCAGGTTTATTGTAAAAATTTAGACTTTCAGATGTTTGCAATGAACAAATCAAACAAAAGCAATTCAAATAGCTCAACACAATGAATGCTTCAAGTGGTTTCCCCAAATTCAACTGAAAATACAACTTATAATGACTTCTCCAGTTTCAAAATTATTCAACCCCTTCATGGCAAACATCTTTAGTACTTAGTAGAGCACCCTTTTGCTGTTATGACCTGCTGCAAACAAGATGCATAGCTTCTAGCAGCGTTCCCAAGGAATCTTCTCCCATTCGTCATAAGCAATGGTCTCCAGTTCTGTAATATTCTTGGGTTTGTGTGCTGCAGCTGCCTTCTTCAAATCCCAGGTCAGGTGTCTGTGATGGCCCTGTAGAATCTTCCAGCACTTCTTCTGCAATCAAGCCATGCTTGGGATCACTGTCCTGTTGGAAGGTCCAATGTCGCTCAAGCTTCAGCTTCCTCACAGACGGCATGACATTTTCTCCTAGGATTTCCTGATACTTCAATGAATCTATCTTGCCTTCAACATGCTGCAGGTTTCCAGTGCCAGAGGATGCAATGCAGAGAGCATCACCGAGCCACCACCATGCTTGACTGTGGACAGACCGTTCTTTCTTCATTCTTCTTCCTCCAGATATACCGCTGATCCATCATGCCAAGAAGTTCCAGGTTTTTTCCCATCGCTCCACAGAACAGAATCCCAAAACTTCTGTGGTTTATTTATGTGATTTTGAGCCGACTTTTCTTGTGCTTTTGGGTCAGTAGTGGTGTACATCATGGAAATCTGGCATGGAATCATTCTGCATTTAGTATGTGCCTTACTGTGCTCACTGAAACTTCAATGCCTATTGCCACCAAGTCTTGCTGCAGGTCTGTTGCAGTCACCCGAGGGTTTATTACAACCTGCCTTCTTAGAAATCTCATTGCAGCTGTTGATGGCTTCCTTTTTCTGCCCTGTCTACGTATTTCATGACTTTAGCCAGTTCAGGTATATCATGTGTTCCTGCTCAAACACACCTTGTGCAACTAATGAAGCCCTTGATTAGTTACATCAGGTGTGCTTGAGACAACACCTGTTTTGCATATTCGTGCTGTTGTGAGGGATTCAATTCAGGGGGTTGAACAATTTTAAAACTGGAGAAGTCATTATAAGCTGCATTTTCAGTTGAATTTGGGGAAATCACTTGAAGCATTCGTTGTGTTGAACTATTTCAATTACTTTAGTTTGATTTGTTCATTGCAAACAGCTGAAAGTCTGTAAAATTTGACAGTAAAACTGATTTGCTGATTTGAACTAGTTGAATAATTTTGATTGCAACTGTAAATAATTCCAACTTGGACCTAAAGTTCTGGCATAGAAACCATTATAGTCTATTATATATAAGTTATAATAATTTGTTTTGGATTATTTTAACTAGAGATGCACCAATGTATCGGCCAATAATCGGTATCGGTTAAAGGCAATTTTCACGCCATCGGCCAATAGTTTAAAACCTCCGATGATCAGGGCCGATTATATCCTGTCAATCATAAGAGGGCAGGAAAACACATGGGATTCGTGCTGTGTGTAAAGGAGATGTTTCTTGTGTGGAATTACTTTGAATTAGTTGACAATGACTACAAAACTGCAGTCTGTAAGCTCTGTACTGTTAAAATTTTACACTGGATGCTGCAGCAGTGAAGAGAGTGTTTCGGCATCGAGTAAATGTATATTCTTTTGTTGCGATGCATGAGCTGCTCACGCTGAATTAAAGCACCAGTACACCACTGAAAGATTTAAATGAAGATGAGTTGACAAAAAAAGTATATATTGCACAGAAAAATATATTTGTTAATGCTAATAAAACATATCCAGTTAATGCTAATATGAGGTAAAAAAAAAGTTAATCAAAAAAAGTTTATATTATATATTACCAGTGTGAGAAATTTAGCATCAGTGCATGTCTAATTTTAACTAAGCATATCTGTTTATAATATTAATTTATTAAGAAATAATACTGTATATTTGTACTGCCAATGTTGGTATGTAGCCATGTGTAACTAGATGAATAGAAAGATAATTACTAATGCACTAAAATACAAAGAAGTGAAATTTGTACATACAAAAAAACAAAACAAAACAAATCCCACATGCATGGTCTGAGCCAAATTTGAACTGGCTATTTAACTGCTGTAGCTTATCATGACAAAGCCTGAGGACCTTTTACATTAAATGTATTTTGTAAATGATTCTACAGTGTCTGAAGCAACTTACAAGCATCAAACTAAACATCTCTGGTTTAAATGTCTTGTATCTCTATGGCAGTAACAGCCCTGGGATTCGATTTCACAAACTTACAGTTTAATACAGAACCATAAAATGCTTTCAGACAGGAGGTTTAAAGCTCCTAAAGATGGCCATGTCAAATATTTAATAGTGTTTGTCATTTCTGTTGTGTAAGACTTTTCACAGCCAACGTGTTCGAGTCCATAAATGAGGACGCCTTCCTTGGTCTTCCACATTTGGAATACCTGTAAGTGTTGCTTGGTTTTGATTTGAAAGACTTTGGAAGTATTCTTTTGGATGCATGTTTGTATTCTGCTATCTAAATGTCCAGTGAGTTTATGTTTTGCTTCTTCTTTTACAGGTTTATTGAAAATAATCAAATCAAGTCTATATCACCTTTTGCCTTCCGAGGTCTTAAGTCCTTAATACACTTGTGAGTATCGATATGTGTATGAAGTAGTTAGTAACTGTAAGCTCTTTTTTTCCTTTGAAGATTTTTATGGTTTTATTTCCAGAAATAACTGACAAGAGTGCTTAATTCCTTCCTGAGAGGGTTTGAGATGAATTCTGTGGTCAGTTTTCATTTTCACAACTGCAACCGTAATGCACAATAACAAGGCTTTTAATGCTTCCCAAGACGTTACTCCCACCAAGGCTGCTTTATTCATTCACCCTGGCAACAAGTGAAAGCCCTAGCAGATTAGGTTGTTTTCTGGTCCTCATAAAGAATCACAGCTTTTCAAAAAATCTCTTTTATCCTGGCTGACACATCATTCAATAGATTACTTGCAAGAGAGAGGAGCTTCATGTGATTTGGGTTTCAACAGTGAATTAAACAATCCTAGATTGTTCCTTGTGTCCCTTGGGGTTGGGGTGAGGAGCTCTGGTGAGGACATTCAGCTCAATCTGGGCTGAGCTTCCAAAAAGCAGTAGGAAGCAATCATCATCTGAGTCATTTCAATGTTCTACAATTCCTTCAGTGAAATCATACTCCAGTTCTGGGAAGCCATGTCACTGTAGCATTTTCACATTCAACTTGAATGGACTTGTCTTTTAAAATCCCTGATTTAACATGACTTTAATGCTAAGTTGCATCACAAAATGCTCCCTGATCACTCCACATAATCACAGTAACATTCTGTGATAAAATAATAATATCAAAAACAAACAAACAAAACAGCTAAAATCAACAGTCTTCCAATACATGGCAGTGGAAATTTATGTCAACTAAATTCTAGAAATACAGCACAAATCATAACTAATAACTCATAGAACTGAAGTGGAACTTCTCTTCAAATCTAATGTAGAGTCTGATACAAAATAAAACGCAAAAGTTTGCGTTTGTAATTCTCTGTGATTTTACATATACATATATATATATATATTTCCTAATGGATTTCCAGAAACAGCATATATTTTGAGATAGAAAGATGATTAGTTCATAGCCATGACACGCTGATCAGGTAGCTCAATACCAATCCATTTGATCTATGTATCTAATAGGGTGGTGTGATACAGAGGGCAGTTAACACACTGAAGGGGATAATTTTCTCACAACAGAACATCCTGAAGCAGCAATTTGTCAATTAAAAAGGACAATTTTTATTGATTTACAGTTATATTTAATGTTGTGGTTCACCAAATAAGGTCATTGCTGTTATCCTGTAATCATGTTAAAGCAGCTTTAAACAGTGTTCACTCACTAGCCTCTCTATTTTTATTTTAATACATCACCGAGAAACCATCCTGAAGACTACTTTTCTATGTCAGAAAACGTAAGGAACAGCCTGGAGACTCCTTCAGAAAATGCTAAATAAATAAAATCTCACAGAAAACTTCACCACACCAACAAGTAGCATCCCCCATAAAAGTGCCTGTGAAAATTCTTACTGTAGAAATAGATGTATTAGAATGACCACATCATAATATAAACATGTGACTCCCTTTGAATCCAAAATTTTTCCAAGCTGTGTTGTTACAGAAAATGTATCAACACCAATCCATCCGTCCATTTTCTGTACCGCTTATCCTGCACAGGGTGATGGGGAAGCCTGGAGCCTATCCCAGGGAACTCAGGGCACAAGGCGGGGGACACTCTGAACGGGGTGGTAACCTATCGCAGGCACAATCACACACTACAAACAATCTGAAACTGCTTACAATGTATGTCTTTGGTCTGGGGGAGGAAAATGGAGTACCTGGAGGAACCCCTGAAGCACAGGGAGAATCATGCAAGCTCTACTACCCCAGAGGTGCAAGCCAGATAACCATTTAGCCACTACTAGTACTAGTGTGCCTTTCAGTTTTGACCAGTCTCGTCCTACTGTTATTCAATTCAATTCAGTTTTTATTTGTATAGCACTTTTAACAATGGACATTGTCCCAAAGCAGCTTTACAGAAATATTTAAATTCAGGATATAGATTCTAAATGTGTGAATTTATCCCTAATGAGCAAGCCAGAGGTGATTATGTGTCATGTAGCAATGCTCCGAAAGAAGGATGAAGGTTTATAGCATGCTCTTCTTACAGTTCAGAGTGAGACAAACAGCTGTTCGAGAACAGAGAGTTGTCGCTCCTGTCTGATTTGATCTGTAGCATTTTATAGCACAACCTAAAGTGTCCCAGTTGACAGTTTAGCTAAAAATTCTGGAAACAATGGAGGCAAATTCATTAACTGCACAATAGTTCAACATGTTGTTGTAATTATCTAGTAAGAATTCAGTGGAAGTTTGGGACTTCATTCAGTTGAACAGCAAAGGCATCATTGTTTTTAGCATTAACCGTGGGAACGTCAAAACATGTCCTATTGTCCTATCAACAATTGTCCTAGCAAAATGTCCTAGTAACGTACTGTTACATAAATGTCCTTGCTTACAAAGGTCTGGATAAACAGCTAACATGAGTGCATGAACACAACCGTAAAATTTAATGCTTAACTATTAATGATTAGTTCCTATCTATAAATAGGACAGCAGCATGACGTGGTCATGTTTTGTTTTGTAGTGTTTACACTACCACTTTTGACAAGCACCATGGATGCTGAGACAGCAGTTTTGAACTTTGAGTAGAGAATATATGCATACTTTTCTGTCTATTCATTTTTAAACATTTTGTTTCTGTCATCAACTTTTGAGCTAATGTCACTAGCCCTGTAGCTAGTCCCTGGTCTGATAAGCTGCCTTTAGATAATTGACATAAATGCATGTAATTGGAAAAACTGCAACAAATGTCGAAAATGTTATAGGAGATATGGAGCAGTAATAATATAGTTATGATTATATGCTCTTAAATGCCATTTTCAGTATCAAGGTGAACCAAAAGATCATTCAGGTAGATTAACTTGTATGTCAAATGCATTTAATCCATCCATCCATCCATCCTGTAAATCTCAAATTAAAGACAAACATGTGTGTGAACAAGCCTTCATTGAATAAAATGATTTTTACTAAAATGTCCCCACAGGAGCCTTGCCTTCAACAATCTGGAGTCTCTGCCAAAAGATCTCTTTAAAGGGGTGGACACTTTGACAAAAGTGTATGTATTAATTTAACATCCACCAGTACTATGGACTGGTTACTGGATGAGCTGATGGTAAAACTGTTCACTATTGTGTGCTGTCCAGTGACTTGCGTGGAAATCTGTTCACCTGTGATTGTAAACTGAAGTGGCTGGTGGACTGGATTTACCACACAAATGCAACCGTAGACCAGATATACTGCAACAGCCCTCCAGCCTATCAAGGAAAGAAAATCAACGATCTTACTCCACAATCATTTGACTGCATAACAACGGGTCAGTTTATTGTTGAATGTGGTGTTCTTAATAGTCATGAACTATGTATCCCATGATTTGGGATTCATATTGCAACATTAATCTAGATTTTGTTGCAGATTTTTCCCTGCTGAAGTCTCTCGAGTTTCAGTCCATTTCAGTGGAGACATCTACTTTTGGTGGTGACCAGTATGTGGTGTTTGCCCAGCCTTTCATTGGAAGATGTAGCTTTATGGAATGGGACCATGTTCAAATGGAATTTCGGAATTTTGACAATATAACGAGTATGTGTTTTATATTGTAATTAGCCGAGCATGTCATTTCATTAAATGTAATGTACAGCCCCCTCCAAAATATTGGAACTGCAAGGCTAATTCATTTGTTTGTGCTGCACACCAAAGACATTTGGGTTTGAGATCAAAATATGGAAATGAGACAAGAATTTAGGATTTCAGCTTTTATTTCCTGATATTTACATCTAGACGTGTTAAACAACATAAAACATAGAACCTTTTGTATCAGAACACCCAATTATTAGGTGAGAAAAATTATAGGAACACATAAGTCTTGAAGTATATGAGAGTAAATAACACTTATTTGGTTGCACATCCCTTTCTTGCAGTAACTGCATCAAACCTGTGACTAACTTCAACAAACTGTTGGTTTCTTCTGTGATTTTCCAGGATTTTACCACAGCCTCTTTCATTTGTTGTTTGTTTCGGGGTGTGGCTCCTCCTTCAGTCTCCTCTTCAGGAGGTGAAATACTGCTCAGTTGGGTTAACGTCTGGTGATTGACTTGGCAAGTTTTAATGGTGTGTTTTGGATCATTCTCTTGCTGCATGAAGTTCCTCCTGATTAATTTGGATGTATTTCTCTGTAAATTGGCAGACAATCATCAATAAAGATTAGTGAGATCATGTTCCAGAGGCAGCCATGCAAACCCAAGCCATGACACTACCACCACCATGTTTCACAGATGAGCTTATACAGTGCCCTCCGCTAATATTGGCACCCTTGGAAAATATGAGCAAAGAAGGCTGTGAAAAATTGTCTTTATTATTTAACCTTTTGATCTTTTGTTAAAAAAATTCACAAAATAATTGCTCTCATGGATATCAAACAATTGCAAACACAACACAGGTTTAACACAGCTTTGTCAAATGTAGATGTGCAACAATTATTGGCACCCCTATGAATTCATGTGAGAAAAATATATTTGAAGTATATTCCCATTGATATTTTATATTTTTTTTAGTACACTTGGGTGACTAAGAACATGAAATTGTTCAACCATGACTTCCCGTTTTACAGTGGTATAAATATGAGGTAACATATAGGCCAAATTCCCTTAGTCATTGATAACAATGGGAAAGACCAAGGATTATAGCTGTGATGTGTGGCAGAAGGTTGTTGAACTTCACAAAATGGGGAGTGGCTATAAGAAAATAGCAAACGCATTGAAAAATACCATCAGGGCAATAATTTAGAAGTTCAAGTCAACTGGAAATGTTATGAATCAACCTGGAATTGGACGTGTGTCTATATTATGTCAACGCAATGTGAAGAGGATGGTTCGAGTGGCCAAAACATCTCCAAGGATCACAGCTGGAGAATACAGAAAGTTTTCTTACAGAAGTTAGTTGCGTCTTGGAATCAGAAAGTCTCCAAAACTACAATCCAAAGTCACCTACATCACCACAAGTTGTTTGGAAGGGTTTCCAGAAAAAAACATCTGTTCTCATCCACAAACAATCTCAAGCATCTTCAGTTTGCCAGACACTACTGGAACTTCAGATGGGATCGGGTTCTATGGTCAGATATAGCGCTTTTTATACACCAGAGGTGGTTTTGTTGCACACAGCAAGGTAGCCAAATGAAAAAGTACCTCATGCCCACGGTTAAATATGGTGGTGGCTTTTTAATGTGTTTTTTTTTTTTACCAAAAGACCTGGACATTTTGTTAGGATACATGGCATCATGGACTCTATGAAAAATCAACAGAAATTACATAAAAACCTAACTGCCTTTGCCAAGAAGTTTAAAATGTGCCGTGGTTGGATCTTCCAGCAGGACAATGATCGAAAACATACATCAAAATCAACAAAAAAATGGTTTACCGACCACAGAATCAAGGTCCTGCCATGACCATCCCAGTCCCCTGACTTGAAACCCATAAAAAAACCTGTGGGGTGAACTGAAGAGGAGAGTCCACCAGCATGGACCTCGAAATTTGAAGGATCTGGAGAGATTCTGTATGGAGGACTGGTCTCAGATCCCTTGCCATGTATTCTCCAACCTCATCAGGCATTATAGGAGAAGACAAGCTTGGCAAAGGGAGGTAGCACAAAGCATTGACTAAAAGGGTGCCAATAATTGTTGCACACCTATATTTCAAGATTTTTTTTAATAAACCTGTGTTTTGTTTGAAATTGTTTGATGACCATGTAAGCAGAGTATTTTTGTGAATTTCTTTAACAAAAGATCAAAATAATAGACAAATTTTCACAGCCTTCATTGATCATATTTAGCAAGGGTGCCAATATTGGTGGAGGACACTGTATGTTTTGGATCATGAGGAGATCCTTTCTTTCTCCACACTTTGGCCTTCCAATCACTTTGGTAGAGATTAATCTTGGTTCCAGAACTCTTGTGGCTCATCTCTGTATTTCTTTGTGAATTCCAATCTTGCTTTGTAATTCTTATTGCTATTGAGTAGTTTGCATCTTGGGTATGGCCTCGATATTTCTGTTTTCAAAGTCTTTTTGAGTGATGGATTATAATACCTTCATCCAGCACTATGGAGGTTGTTTGTGATGTCACTCACTGTTGTTTTTGGGTTTTTCTTCACAGCTTTCACAATGTTTCTGTCATCAGCTGTTGTTGTTTTTCTTGGCTGACCCATTCGGTGTCTGTTGCTCAGTACACCAGTGGTCTCACAGGACACACCAGGGTAACAAGAAACACCTGTCAGTCGCATGGTCCAATATTTTTGCTCACCTACAAATTCTGTGGTCTGATACAAAATGTGTCATTTAGCACATATAGATATAAATATCAGGAAATTTAAAAATCTTTTGTCATATTCATCTTTTGATCTCAAACCAAAAGTCTTCAGTGTACAGGGGACTGTATATATGGGGAAGTTATTTAAAATTAGAACTGACTGACCACAAAATGATCATGAGCAAGTTAGGATTTGCAATCCAAGTCCCTCAGGCTAGATATCACTATTATTACTTACATTATTACTTATTTCTCTAACAGGCACCTCCACTGTTATTTGCAAACCTCTGGTGATCGACGACCAGCTGTTTGTCGTAGTGGCTCAGCTCTTTGGTGGCTCGCACATCTACAAGCGAGACATCTCTGCCAACAAGTTCATCAAAATCCAAGACATTGACATCCTAAAAATCCGCAAGCCTAATGATGTGGAGGTCTTCCGCTTGGATGGAGAATCCTTCTTTGTCATTGCTGACAGCTCCAAAGCTGGTTCCACCACCGTGTACAAGTGGAACGGCAATGGCTTTTACTCACACCAGTCGCTGCACCCGTGGTATCGTGACACTGACGTGGAACATCTGGAAATTTCTGGCAAGCCACACCTGATCTTATCCAGCAGCTCGCAACGGCCTGTCGTCTACCAGTGGAACAGGAGCTCCAAGCTGTTTGAGAGGCGCACTGACATCCCTGAAATGGAGGATGTCTATGCTGTGAAGCACTTTCAAGTGAAAGGTGAGCTCTATGTGTGCCTAACACGCTTCATTGGTGACTCCAAGGTGATGAAATGGGACGGTGCCATGTTTGAAGAGGTCCAGAGTGTACCCTCACGAGGTTCCATGGTCTTCCAACCGTTCGCCGTTTCAGACTGGCAGTATGCCATCTTGGGCAGTGATTACTCCTTCACTCAGGTGTACCGCTGGGATGCCAAGAAAGGCCAGTTCATTCACTTCCAAGAGCTCAACATCCAGGCCCCAAGAGCATTCTCACTGGTGTCCATTGATAATCGAGAGTTCCTCCTGGCATCCAGTTTTAAGGGGCAAACACGCATATATGAACACTTGATCCTTGACTTGAGTGATTGATTGATTGATGAATGGTAGTGGGGGTTACTGATAAACGAGTGATACGTTTCACTTTGTGGGTAAATGTGGAGAAGATACTGATAAATCAGTGATGCTTAAGCTTGAGAATGGATGACATGGGTAGCACACATGCATGCCAATGCCTTTACATAGGTGTCCACCATCGCTTGAAATCCATATTGTTAAGCCAAGCCATGCTCTAACACTTCACTGAGTGTATTGTTATCTTAACTAAATGATTACAGATTTTGGTGATTATTGTAAACACAGCTACTGAAAATAGATCTTTTATTCTATTCTATTTATGATTATGTTTGAAACAATATGCTAAATTCACTGTTTACATTTTATCCCTGCTTTCCATTTGTAAACTGAAAATGTATTACGCTTTTGTAAGACGTGGGGCCAAACCAGCAAAAGAATTTCATAGTATTTTGAAATAATTTTTATTGATGTTGATTTGTATGATCTGTAAACGCAACTAAAGACACAGTTTTAATAATTAAATCCAGTAACAGTTATGTGATTCAAAATTTTTAATAGACCGTACTATCATGACATTGTTCTATTGGACCAACAATCATTTGCCACAAATGTATTCAATTCATTATGCCTGCATTGTTTGGAAACCAAAGGTCAACACTGAAGCCATGGTTTTAAATTTAAATAAAAATATAAATCACATTACATGTGTTGATTTTCTGACTGCAGTGTTTTCGTTTTACTCCCCTTCACGAGATAACAAGGGAAGCCAGCATGATATTGGGGATTGATTAGTAATCACATATGTCTTGTTTTATAATGCCATATCCATTTGTGCTTTATGGTTCCAAAGTATTCCATGTTTATTCTGAAATATTCTAAGTAGTTTCCTAGTATCTCACATCCTCGCTTTATAATCTCTTCTGGTGTTTGTGGTTACACAAGGGTCTGCTTTGAACTACAATGTCTTGGAAATTTTTTAACATTTTCCATTGTGTCTCTGAAGCATTGGCTGCCACTCCTTGGATAGCCATGTGTTAACAGACACATACAATACTGGCTTTGTTGCCATGATTCATTGGCAAGGCAGGACAAGTTCATGTAGACTCTACGCTCTGGCCTGAGTGTTGTTGAAGGATTCCAGCTCATTTCATGTTGCCCAGAGCAACACATTTGCCAAACTGCCTCAACAGGGGGCTGCATCTGCTGTTGTGCAGCAGGAATCTCTTATTTTCAGGGATAATACTACATCACAAAACAGCAGGGGGCTACATTCAATGACCCTCATGCACACTTGCTGTATATTCTAATAAGGATGGTTTTGGATATATTACAAGATAAATATATTATGTGTGCCATTCTTTGTGTAAATCCCAAAATAAAGAAGCTTCAGGTTTTAACACACACAGTGTCATGAGTCCCTACTTAAATATTTAAATATTTGTATCTCAGCAGCACTAACCAGGATACACGCAGCATTTATCCCACTAGTCATGTAAAAATGGTCATAAACACACTTTCATATTGTGTTTAATTCAAGTAAGTTTAATATTGTGCACTACTGAAATGGAATCAGATGGTCCTAAACAAGAGCCATGCACACACAAATGCCAGAATGTATTTTTTAACACTTCAGATTTTTAGCAAAGCACAAACTGTGCTTTGCTGCAAGGGCACAGGGACCATTTCTGTGTGTTTCTGACTATTTCAAGCCCTCAATGAGCCACAGATATAGTACCCACATACACGGCTTGTCAACTCTTCTGGTCACAGTTTCATGTGTGATCCATTAGATGCATTATTTAATACATTTTTGAAGCATTTTTATAGCCCCTATAAAGTTTTTTTTTTCTTTTTCAAAATTTAACCCTTGGGGACTTAAATTAGTTTTTTGCTTTCTATTTAATGTCACACATTTCTTTTCTTTCTTTTTAAAATCTCTCTTCCTCTATCTGTGACAAAACCTGAATATCCAGCATAAAGTATTATATTGCATGTGGCAATGTATAGCCATAAAACAAAATAAAAACAAATATAATTCCTTTCTCATTATTCTTTTATCAAACACTAAATGCCTCTCTAATACAAAGCAGCACATAGCAGTTATAGTGTAATGGAATAAATACAAGAAAGGCTAAGTATACGCAGCACAAATGAGCAAAATAAAATGTATGATCACAACGTGTTTCAAATGTCTTCTCCAGCTCTCAGTATTTCTCCAGTGTCAACAGGTTGTGCAAGTAGAGGGCTTTGACCACTCAATGTAAATACTTAGTACAACAAATCCTTGTCATGAAGTTCCTCATTTTTTTTTTTTGTCTGTGTGTTGCATCATCAGCCTTAAACTCTTCCATGGCTTCGTAATGTAATTAAAAAAAATAAATAAATTAAGGAACAACTAAAACTATAAAAATGTTCTCAAACATTATCCTGTACAGCAATCAAAATATTCATACCACACCTGCAGGATGACATATGCATAATACATAATAATACAGTCTTTGATAAATAGCCGTGTCTCTCTATGTACTAAACTGTACAGTTTGAAAATCCATACTGGTTATTTGGTAGCTCAGTCAACACAGAAATCATTTAAAATGGCTATTCAACATGTAGCAGATTATTCTGTTAGTATCAGGTTGATAAAGGTGGGAATATAGCTGCAATGAAAATGCAAATGTGTTTAATAATGATGAAAACTAATAGCTACAAAGTAGCACAGAAGAACTTGCATAATACTAACTGTCATTAACGTTGGCATTTTTGGTTATGCTATTACAAAGGAGGATACAAATTTGAACTTTTAAATATTCAGAGTTATTCGTGTTTATCATCTTCACCCTATTGGCCATAATGTTTTCCTACACGTAATTTAATATTCCCCATTCCCTTAACATTACACTGTTACACTCAGTCAATAGTATTCAGGGGTTTGGGGTACATTCTGTGCAACGATCACACTATACAGTGCCTTGCATATATGTGAACCCATTTGATCTTTTCCAAAAAATGCACAGATTTTGCTAAATTATTTCCAAATAAAAATATAAAAGCTGTGATTGCATAAGTAATTCTCTTCACAGGACAACCATAGTCCAGTGGCTCCACAATGGGGAAAAGTGTTGAGAAGAGAATAAAAAGCCACAGGTTTCCCCAAAAGGCATGTTTGAGGCTCAACGAGTGTGTGGAAAAAGGTTCTCTGGTCTGATGAGACCTAAAGTGGACTTTTTGTCCTCGGCACAAAGCGTTACCTTTGGCAGATGCCCAACTCATATTGTGGGGATGCTTTTCATCAGCAGGGACAGGGAAACTGGTCAGGGTTGAGGGCAAGACTGATATTGCTAAATAGGCAATGCTAGAAGAAAAAATTGTTCCAGTCTGCTAGAGACTTGGGACTGGGGCAGAAGTTCGCCTTCCAACAGGACAACTCAATGCATACTGCCAATGATACACTGGAGTGGTTCAACACTAATGACCTGAATGTGTTAGAATAGACTAGCCAAAATCCAGGACTCAATTTGATCAAGAATTTCATTCAATTAAACGGAGCTTGAAAAATGGGCAAAAATCTCTGGATCCAGATACACAGGGCTGTTATCCCAGAAGACTTGCAGCCTATGCAACTAACTAATGTGTTTTTTGGTTAAATAATTTGGTTAAAGAAATTCCAGTTATTGAAAATTTATTACAATGCAAGGTTGTTAAAGATATGTGGAAAATGTGAATGTGAAAAGGTGAATACTTCTGCAAGGCACTGTATATGTGTGGCGGCCTGGGAAAACCCTTCACATGGTGAAATTTTGACATTTTCTACAATATATATAGTTCTCAAATCGGTTTTCTGAAATGAAATCGATAACTAAAATAATCGACATCTAATTTCATTATGGATTAGTTGGGTCTGTGACATCACTGTGGATAAACCCTGTCAGTGACGTCACTTCACAACGGTGAAAAACGCATTTCTGTGAATAAAACACTTCTGAGAAACAGCGGAGGTCACAGAATGAGCTGCTGGGGGAAAAGTGTCGTGGGTCATCCAAAACAGGAGAGTGTTTTATATTAAGCGCTTCAAACAAACTCGTAAGTGTATTAACGTGGCTTGTCGTGTCAGATGCTGTGACAGATCCGTGTGTTGTTTAATGTGTTCCAGACATGTTTTCTTCAGAACAGAAATTATATTTTTCCGTTTATATCCTTATCAGTAAATGTTAGAAATTCACGCCAGTATTTTCATTTTACATAAAGAGTGAGTCTCCATTAAACTTCACTGAATAAGTGCGAGTCCACACAAGCGATTCAATCAAACAGCGTGTGATAGGAAGGAAGTGCAATAACTCTGAATAAAATATTCATTTTGATCAAATATGTTGTTGATGCTATATTTCTCTATATTAAGGAACAAAAGTAATTGTGTGTTTTTATGAGAGCAGTAACTGTAATGGGGTTAGAAGATGTAATTTTATATAAATGTAATAAGTGTTTTCAGAATAAAGAAACACCTCTGAAAATGTTTTCCGAACATTTTCAGAATAAAGAAACACATTAGTGTGTTCAGACGAGTGAATGTGTGTGTTACTGCAGGACATGAACCTCTTACAAGTTAACACTTTGTGCTTTTGTTTTTCTTAGTTTTTCTTTTTTCTTTAGCATTTTTAATATAATGAGTTAACTCCCGCTTTAAAGCTTGCGGACAATCAGTTTTTTTGTTTTCAAAATATAACGTTAATATTAACGTTAAAAATCCTTTTCACAGTGTATAGCATAGCCCACACAGACACACTTAATACCTTTTTCATAGCCTTCAATTTGCACAATGTTTAAAGGACAACATTGGGCAGAGTGTGAAATAACATGTTGTTTTCGAAAAAATACAGAAAATAAAAACTGGCCATTTAATCCAAACTAATCGATTAATCGAAGAAATAATCGACAGATTAATCGATTATCAAAATTATCATTAGTTGCAGCCCTAGTGGTTTATAGATTCTGTAGTGCAGAAGTGTCACAGACATTTTGACAGCCTGATTAAGAACTACAAACTGAATTGATTAGGCTTATGTCCAGTTTGCTACGGCACAAAGTTTGCAAACAACTCGATCAAAGCTATATCACCATGTGAGGAAATCATACTTAACTAGCAAGGGTGTATACATTTTTAGGCATACTGCCTTTTTTTTTTTTAAACCACTGTGGCTCTTTCCCCAACATGATCTTTGCAGTAAGATAGCCAAGGCAGGATTAGAAAGTAAATAAAAACATTTCCATGCTGTTTTGGTGAAATATTTTATATTTATGGTTTCCTAAGTTGTAATGTCATAGTATGAATGCAGAAAAATCCGCTTTTCTTCTTTTTTGGGATTTCTAACAGAATTTAGCCACAGCAACAGGTTTTCCCAGACCAGCACACGTATAATTCCATCAACATCAAAGTAAAATCACTGACTGTGGCCTACATCAGATGGGAAGGTTAATGGAAAAGCAAAACTTACAGGATGAGCACCGCACATTCTGTTAAGGCAGCACCTCGGCTCTAGCCAAATGTGAACCAAACTTACCGCTGCAAGCTCACATTGAGCCCCATTGTTTCCTTTCTGTCCTTTCTGTGTGTCAGAGCTTCAGCTCATCAGCAATTTTGCAAGCGATGTTCTTGAAGGCGATGGATGTGCCTGAAATGCGCTTAAAGCGCACACCATTGAGTGAGAGGCGTGGTAGCTTGCAAACCTCCATCTCCCACTGGACCAAGTTGTCATGGCGAGCATCACCATGCACGCAGAAAAGCAGGAAACGCTCGCGCTGCTCGTAGTCACAGCCATTGTCGTCTAGCGCTTTGCGGATCTCACGCATCATGTCGCCTGGCTCCATGGAAGATGTCGTCTTCATGCTCCACGTGAAGCGCAATGAGCGTGGCTTCGAGTCACGAGTTTCGTCTTTCGATTCTCCCAAAGTGCTCCTGTCAGCAAAGTGGAGAATTTTAGTCGGTAATACTATCCAACTCACTTCTAAAACCTGCACAAAAACCCTTAAAAAAACTCACCTTGGTGACTCTGACTTGCCACTTGCCTCCCCTTCACTTGGAATCCTCAAAAAACAGCAACAATCAGAACACACAATTATCACCATATTCTGGTTCACAGACACATAAACAACGCGGTCTGAACGGTCTGAGATCCTTTCCAAGTCAGAAAGCAGGAGCAACATAATGTGCTCAAATAGAACACATAACAACAAACTGTGGTAATGTCAATGAGACAGGAAGTGAGAATATTTTGACTGGGTCATCCATTAGAGATCTAATTGAAGTGAAGCTGGCTACGTGCTGGGCAACATCAAGATCAGGATCTCACAAAGGAGTTTAGGAAAAGGGGAATATGAAAAACAGAAGGACGGATTAGGTATGTTTAGTTCAAACGGTTTTGGAGAGACTGTGTGCAAACATACAGGGGTTTATTAACGTTCTATTACAGAAGAATAGGGAATATACAGAAGAATATACAGAAGAAAACTTCCCAAGGATTTGTCGCCTGAACTTGTACGATTTTTACATTCATAATAGCAGCATATGACACTTTCCTTCAAATGTACAGCTGTACTTAAGTGTCATCACCGTTCTGCCTTCATCACTATTATGATGTGTGTGTTTCATCACAGGCATAAGAATGATGTGATTTAACTGACATCACTCAAATAACACATTTGTTTTATTTAACCTATTATTTAAGGCTAAAATAACAAGTCAGTAATGCCTGCTTGAAGCTATGTCTCCTTTGAATAGCAAGAGTTGTAAATGTAATACCTAATTATGTTTATGACTCTTAGCCAGCCAAGAGCCAAGAAATTCATCTGTTTTTGTCATTTTTCCTTTTGTGTAATTTGTACTTTGATTGGAAAATTTAAGCTTAGTCTGTTTACTTTCAGTTGCGTCTCCAAAGACGTTAATAAATCATTTCATTATGTGTAATGATTTGAGGTGACTATTACTTAAAAGAACATCAACTACTGTATACCATTCTATACATTTTTTCCAACTGGAAACGATTTAACTTTGGGGTGGTAACAGCTGATTCTTGACAGCTGATTATTTCCTATAAGAGCAAGCCCCAGCATGTCTTACTACTCTATTCAATTCTATTGTATTCTAATACAACAATGAAGAGAACGAGCAATATTATAAGTACTGCTTTTGACATTAATAGCACACAGCTGGCACCACTTACCTGCGGGCAAACTTGGAGGTAAGTTTGCTGATTATGCCGGTGGATGTGCCCCGGCGTGCTGGTGCTAGGGTGCCTGTGTCATGGCAGAGGGTGGGTGAGGCAGGCGGGCCATTGTAGGTGGCACTGCGGCGCTCGTGTAGCTGCGCTCCATGGAAGGTGCTCCGGCTGGATGTCCCTCTGGGGAAATGAGTGCGCTCTGGTGTGCTGATGCTGTGATCCGATGGTGAGGCAGATGGAGGCCTGGCACTTGGACTGAGAAAAAGTACAAATGCTTTATGAAGTCCAAATGTAGACTATATGAATCATACTATCACAATACTGTAGTGCAAAACAGCACTTTAAAATGTAACTTGCATCAATGGGTCTGCATGGACTCGACATTAAATGGCACCACCTGCAGGCAAAAGTGGTTGAATGCAAAGCATGAGTGTGCTGTGTTCACAGGCTTCTTGCTCACCTTCCCTTGTATTCACTGTTGTCTTCTATAGGTGGCAGGGTGGTTTTGGAGGAGGCGCCTGTGGAAGATACGGATTTCAAGTATCTCTGTCTTGTAGACATCAGAGCTGAAGTGGCACCGGAGGCTGACATAGTGCTTCCAGAGACCTCTGTTAAACTGGAGATAGAGAATAGAGAGAGAGAGAGAGAGAGAGAGAGAGCTACCAAAATGCACTTTACTGATTGAACACTACACACCACAACAGTATAGTGTTTATAGTTGAGTCAGTGTATATAGCTGGGTTCATTACCACTGGCTTTCTTATGTTTTTTTGTTGTTTTTTTTTTGTTGGTTATTGGATCCTTAAGTAATTTAAGTAATTAAACTTTCATATGGGGCAGTGGTGGTTTGGTGGTTAAGGCTTTGGATTACTGATCGGAAGGTCGGGGTTCAAGCCCCAGCACTGCCAAGCTTCCACTGTTGGGCCCTTGAGCAAAGCCCTTAATGCCCTTAACCCCTCCAGGGCCGCTGTATCATCCCTTTTTTCATGGTTTCTGGTTATCTACACTTAAAGGAACACTTCCAGACACTGTTAAAGGAATCCATTCCTAACATAATACAACACACTACAACATAATAAACCAGCCCCTCTAAATAAATGCGTATAAACAATACAATAGGTTTTTCAGTGTTAGAGAAAAATCCTAGAATTTGCAATATTGAGTGAAGAGTTCTAACCTGCTGTCCTTGCCATTGGGAATCGCAGACGACCGGTCAGCTGAGCGCTCACACACGTATGTATTTCTGCGTGTCATGCCTCCATTAGTCTTCAAAAAAAATGTCAGAACGGAGAGAGTAAGTGCGAGAGAGCACAGATACTAGAGTGGACTGTCGACTTTCTTTAATACTCTGTTCGAGTCAAAATGCCCTAATTAAAATGTTTAATAAAGATAAATCTCTGCTTATGATATTTTAACATGCAACATTATGTGCTTAGCATAAAAATGAACAATCATTTTAATATTATAGCAATTAATGCTGTTTCTGTTAATAAGAAGTATTTATGTACAAATAAAGGAAAAGGGAGATTGCAATCAAATGGCCATGCAATACTTATTTATTCAGGTCAATATTACAGTTACAAATAAATTATTTTCAGATTTTTATACTTTTTTTTAAAGACCTTTTTTTGATGATTTATGAACAATAACAGAAATTACGGGAAAACATAATCAACAGAAAATATATTTAATGTTTTCAGCAGTAAAACCAGTACAAAATCTGTAAATATTTTATTTGTAATACTGAACTTGTTCTGTATACTGGATATTGACCTGCATAGATATGTACTGCAAGCTGAAAATGAATAAATGTTCTGTGCATTTCCCCACTATTGCTGTTTGCCACCAAATAATGAACAGTAAGTACCGATTTTGGTCTCTTTCTTTTTGCACAGTAATATGCGCTGTAAACTGGACATCTACTGACACTTGTACAATGCATGTATGGAGATCAGAGGAAAGAAAGTGAGTGCAAGTTCTCACTCCAGATGAAGTAACAGATTTTTTCCTCTCCAAGGCGGCAAGAGGAGATGCTGGTACATCTCCCTTTGAGTTGGAGCTCAGCAGCTTGCGCGAGTTCTCACACTCCTCCTTCTGTTCGCTCTCTAGACAGCTGCGCTTAGTGTATGACACTACAGGCGGGACTGAGGGACCCACTGAAGGTAGACACAACACACACACACACACACAAATCAGGTCATGTAAAATAATACTACTGCTACTACTACTACTACTAATAATAATATATTTATTTGTTAACGTACTTAGACTTATGTAATAAAATGTGTTATTTACTATTTACAATCTACTGTATATAGTACGTATATAAATATCAATTAATAAAATGGGATATACATGTTAAAATATATTAAAGTCAATCTGGAACATGGTAAAGCTCATCATTCACTCATCATGCTGTAGGATTCAGCACAGATACTAGGCAGTCCATGTGAGAGAGCACAGGGCACTAAGCGTGCTGTACTGACACGCAGAAGAAAGCGAGAGCTTTCTTGCTTTAATTGGTGTTATATCATCCCCACCGTGATCGCTAAATCGTCGCGGCTGCTTCTGATTGGCCGATACACTGCGCTGGACCTTGGAGTGTGAAGGGGATTGGCTAGTGCTGGTATTGATGTCACTGGTAGGGCGGGGCCTGGGACTCAGATTGCTGATGGACACAGACTCAATGCCTTCAATCTAAAAAAGAAGACTGATGTTCAGATTGAAAATATTACAGTTTATTATCTTTTGAAATATAATATAAAATGGACAAAAAGTATAAGACATAAGCTGGAATATTGATGTCTATGATGTCAGCTGATCGGAATGACTCACTACAAGAGCACATAGTCTAGCATCTTGTAAATCTATATGCGGTGTGATCCATGTATCCAATGCATGTACTCTGCTTATGTTCTAACACTGATTAATTTGGTTCTATAGTATATAGTGTTAAACAGTGTATTACCTTTGGTAAACATTTGCTCAAAATAGAGACAAAAAAATTTCCATATGGCCAGTCTAATAAATGTTCTAATTAGGGTTGTCAATTTAAAACCTAAATTAAATTTGTCTTGGGAAGTATACCGCTTATCCTACACAGGCTCAAGGAGAACCTGGAGCCTATCCCAGGGAATTTGGGGCTCAAGGCGGGGACACCCTGGACAGGTTGCTAACCCACTGCAGGGCATAATCCCACACACACTCACACACTATGGACAATTTGGGAATGCCCATCAGCCTACAATGCATGTCCTTGGATTGGTGGAGGAAACTGGAGTACCCAGACACACACCCAGGGTGGAGGCGAGATTCGGACCCTGGCACCCAGGCTATAGTGATTAAAATATAAATCAATCAAATAAATGGAAAATTGGAATTAATCAAAGACGTCTTAAATAGGAGACTAGACTGTTTTTTTTTTTTTAAATATTGCATATTATTTTGAAGGAATGACCCTTACATTTCGAATTGCAGTCCATCTATTCATACATCCCCTTCCATGTATTTATCTACCAGTCTACACATTAAAATGATGACTCCTCAGTTAAAAACCTTCACCCTGCCGCATAGGCGTCTGTACAGGGAAGCTTTGGCTCTCCAAGGATTAACTTAGTGGGAAAAATCAATAACACATTTCAGCACACCTCACTACAGTACTGTATGAGTGTCGTGAGCGTGATGGACAGCACAAAGACAACCTGTCTATTATCACAGCTTTCTGTAAGTATGAGGGTAGGTGGCTATGTTAAAGAAAATACTCTTAAATTCTGATCTTATTAAAACTAGCAATACAGGACAAAGTTCTTTGTGTGCTTTGTCTATTGCTGCATTGTAGAAATAAGTTTTTTGCCCTTTGTGTCAGTGAATAATTCCTCAGTATTTATTGTGACACTGTGAAATTCTTATCAGTGCTGTAATACACATAGTGAGCGTCTACCGCTTGCTAACCTCTGGAGGTTTTCTTCCCAGTAAGAGATAAGTAGCCATGACTTCATCGTATTTCTTTCCCTTGAGAGCCTCTGTGATTTCATCCTTTGGGAATCCCATAGTCACCATCAGCTCTGAGGAATACAGACAGCAGAGATGTGCTCGCTATCATCTATCTCTATACAAAATCACGATGAAAGGACCACTTAGGAAGCTAAAATACTAATACAGGGAATGATGGAAGCAAAGAGATTGAATATTAAAACTACGTAGTGTCTACAAGATTGTTATTTACTATAATTATGGTCATATATGAAGTATTCCCAGGGAAACACAACAATTCATTTCACGCCATGTGTACAGATGATTATCATGGATCACCAGAAGATGGCGTAAACACATCACAGACATTCACGACTAAAAATAACAGACATGCTTCTGAAATCAGAGAATCTGCCAGGACTGTAATTTAATATGTATGTAATTCAATAATAATTGAGGTTTTATGAAATCCATGTGAACTCTATAATTCAATAATCATGCCACTACAGAAATATTAATGCAAGTAGAGTTTCTTGCGTAACTGAAGTAGCACTTATTACATGGGCATTTTTTTTTAATGTGCAGCTTATTTCCTTTGTGCTTTTGATTTGTTTATTCCAAACCACAGTGTTTAACAGAATTCAGTATTCAGTAATATGTGGTTTGGGAGTGTGTACACAAATAATGAATCAGAAATAAGCGTGTCATAAGTTGTATTACATTATGCCTACATACATCCCTGACAGAAGCACAGTAAATATAATTAATGCTTTATTACATTAGCTGATCATTTGAATGTTACATTTGCAAACATTTTTCTACTTCCAGATTTTCTTTCGTTTAAAAAAAAAAAAAACCCTGATTCATTATAATCGCAGCGGTACTTTCTTTGTCAAGCTGTATGTGTACTCCAAAGCAGTGATGATGAATGGCACTAGTGCATGATACTGACACACTTCTACTGCATGATTTATCTTGCTGCACTACTTCTGCACTTGTAACTCACCTTCTGTTGTTGTGGATGGTCTCATGGATACGCGATGTGAGATTTGCACTTCCCTGAAACAGTTTATGCCCCAGACTCACCCTTGTTTCAGTGGATCAGCAGACCTTGACACTTCAGACTTATTAAGGATCTAAATCTACATCTGGATTTCTTTAAATCTGCTTTGTGACTATGTCTAAAGTCCTATTCAATAAAATGCAATTTAATTGAAAACTAACAGTTTTCTTGACACTGAAGCTATGAGGGGTCAACACTTGAAAATAATGACTATCAAAGAATTTGAATGGATTCTAGCATATAGAATATTTCTTAAGATATTGTGAGATGATCTAATATACAGGCTGTCAACTCTGGTCCTGGAGTACTCTGTCCCACATATTTCAGTGTTCTTCTTCCTCCCTAACAAACCTGATTCAGTTATTCAGCTGTTTAACAACTGAAGTTAGAGTAGGGAAATCACTAAAATGTGCTGGAGTACTGTGTTCATGTAGTAACAATAGTATATGATTTCTAGCATTTGGGACAAAGTAATCAGGGGGGAAAAATCTGTCTATATCACTGTACTGACATTCTGACTGATTAATCTGTAGTGTTTGAGTGTTGTAGGAGGCATTTACCGATCCTTTTACTGTCACTGAAATCATACTCTGGTTCATTATAAGGCTGCAGCTCCTCGTCGTCATGGCCCACATTCATCCATTTATCCTTCATGATTTGCTAAATAAATAAATAAATAAATAAATAAATAAATACCGTCAGACCAACAACAAACAGTAAACTAATAGTAATGATAATACATTAAAAAAGAAACAAAGAAAACAGGAATGTTACCTCTAAACTGCCCCGCTTGATGGGGTTCAACACTAATAGCCTTTTAAGCAAGTTCTCACAGTCTGTGGACATGTAGAAAGGGATACGGTACTTTCCTCTCAATACTCTCTCTCTCAGCTCCTAATAGACAATAAACAAGCCCAAAATAGTGTAAAGAACTCAAGAACATATGCACACATAATAATAATAATAATAATAAGCACCCAAGCACCCAGAGTCTGTGAGCTTCACATTCACAGATGAGCTTCAATTCAAATCACGTATTTGTCAGACTGTTCTGGGAGAACGATTTTGAATATCAGAGTTCCTTTGATAGGTCTCAAGAGTCTCTGATATCACAGTCTCTGATATAGTTATAGCTAAATATAAAGGAAACCTTAAGGTTTTGGCCATCGAAAGGTAACGATCCGCTGACGAGTGTGTACAGGATCACACCAAGACTCCAGACGTCAACTTCAGGGCCGTCATATTTTTTGCCCTGGAAGAGTTCAGGGGCAGCATACGGAGGACTGCCGCAGAACGTGTCCAACTTGTTTCCGACCATGAACTCGTTGCTGAAGCCGAAGTCGGCAATCTTGATATTCATGTCGGCGTCCAGCAATAAGTTTTCAGCCTTGAGTTTGGAACAAAGAGGTGATAGTTATGAATTCAAAGTTAGCAGCCCTTGCATTATTAGTAGTGGTAGAATTCAAATAAAGACCTGTCTTAATTACAAGTAACTTTCAGGTAGTGTGCATTTAAATGCTCATTTTCTACAACTAATACATACCTTAAGATCTCTATGTACTATTCTCTTTTGATGGCAGTACTGCACTGCAGATACGATCTGAAACACACCAGTAACATGCATGTAGCACCGAAAAAGACATTCAAGGTATAATGTTGCTGAATGAAAAAGATGGTAAAAAAAATGTAAATAGTAATAATAATAATAATAATAAACATGATGTCATAACCCAATATGACATCATAACAGGGTATATCAGGGTATCTGTTTACATGGGATTAAGTTCAGTATTAGATAACTTAAAATAAAGTATTAGTTTATCACGGTCACAAATTCTCTCTCTCATGCAACCTGTGTGTTACTCTCTAGGCTATCAATATCAGCCAGTAGTTATTAGCCATTATAACACAGTGCTGTTGAATTCTCGATTTGGATTGGTCAGAAGGTGGTGATTACATTTCTAGAACAGCAGCTCTGAGAATAATTCAAGTCACAAATTTTTATTCATGCTGATGAGGCAACTACTATTCACTGCTGTTATAAGTGATAACAGAAACTAACTTGCTCCATGGACATTCCACAACATTAAAGTAAGTATAAATGGATAAAAAATTATGTTTTTGTAAAAAATGCAAAAAATGTTGGAGTTTGTAAAATGCTGTGTTGTAAGAGGAATAAAATACCACATCACAAAACACCGCCAATGTTTATTTTCCTATAACAGTCTGTAGACTCATGTTTTATTCCTTACACACTGATTTTATGATGTACTTAACAAGAATTCCAGCTTTTAAAAGAAATTACAATACTAAAGAATGTGTGTCATGTGCTTAGTTCGCAGTGCATTATTGTCTCTGTGCATTACACCAACTTCATTAAGAATTGCAAAACAAACCAAAAAAATGTTTGGCATAGAATTTACTAAGATGTTCCATAAAATTTTAGTGCCCCAAACAAAAGTATGTATTTCTTTGCCCTTTCTCGCAGCTTCATGCTTTGACACTAAATGGCAATGCCAGGGTAGGCAACAGTTAATTAGTATGCAAAACCTAAAGCAGGGTGAACTGCTTTGAAAAGATGAGATCAGCTACTGGTCTGCACCAGCACTGCAGAGGTACAGCATGAGAATGAGGGAGGCTGCAAGCGCACACACACACACACACACACACACACACACACTTAACCCCCAGCCCTCTGATTCACCAGCCTTGTTGAAGCAAATCAGACCAAAATACACAAATCATCGCTGGTGATTCAGGTTTCCTCTGATTCATGATATACACAGACGTCACAAAACAGCAACAAAAGAAACTAACATTGTATTAATAAAGCTGGGCTAAAGACAAATAACAACAATTATTTCACTAGTTTATATCACTATTTTAGTGCACATCCACACTAGGACCACTACATGATCACATGCTGCAGTTTGCACATCTGGACAGAGGATGAGTGAGAAGAGTGTGTTCATGGGTTGATGGGGTTAAGTGAAATAATGGTTCCTTGGTTTTACTTTACCTGGCGAAACTTTGCCCTGGCTTCCTTCTCTTTCATCCTGCCATGAGCCACCAAATAATCAAACACCTCACCTGTAGTGAAGAAGCAGATTTAGAATTTTCCAATTCAATTAAGTTCACTGCATCATCTTCTCCAATTAACAGTCTTCTTTACTTTGCATTGATCCAAAGCAGTTAGGTTAGGGTTAAGGACATTGCACAAGGATACAACTGTGGCTGTGCTGGGTTTTGAATCAGTAACCCAACGCCTTAACCTCTGAGCCATCACACCACTTTACTTTCTGAGAAACCTTCAAACTTTACAAGCAGTGCTATGATATAATCCATGTTCAGACAAGTAACACATGTCTGATTTTTTTTTTTTTAGGTATAGCTGATTTGAACAGGTCACATTTGAGTTTGGGTTCAAATAACAATAAAAATCACAGTATGAGACATGCAACTCATCAAATTAGATTTTGTGTGTTTTTTTCACCATTTAGCAAGCACACTTCTTGAAAAAAGACAGATGAAAGCCAGCACAAAGTCAGTATTTTATTGGGTCAGTCTCATGGAACCTGTCCCAATTTCCGGTCACTTTCAACGTTGCCTCAAGATAATCAAACCTTTTTGAAAACAACACAAAACTATTTTTGGATTTTTCTCTAAAACATGTTCAAAATATATACACTACCAGTACCACTACCCTTTAGACACAATAATTTTTTATTTATTATTTTTACCACACATTTTAGAATAATAATAAAGTCATCAAAACTCTGGAAGAACAGTAATGGAACTATGGGAATTATGTTGCGATAAAAAAAAATCAGAAAAAATAAAATAATTTAGTATTTGAGCATCTTCAAAGCCCTTGTTGCCTAGATTTCCAGAAATGTATTCTTGGCATGTTCTCAGCCGATTTCTTGAGGAATTTCCCTGAGATGCATTTTAAACAGTATTAAAGGAGTGTTGGACCCATGTTGGACACTTATTGGAAGCTTTTAGGAATATTTTGCTCCGAAAACAATTGTAAATAAAACGTTAGTTTTCTAATGAAAGAAATTAATACGTCGGCACGATTATAATTTTGTCTACAACACCGATTTCAAACATTAAATCACACCTTCAGATCAAAAGGCTTTTAAGATCATGAGAAACATTTCAGTCAAGTGTCCCCAAACTTTTGACCGGTAGTGTATATAACAAGTGTCTTAAGCTTGGATTATACTTGCATTATACAGAATATACACTACACATATGTGCATGCAAGGTCACTGCCACACGCATCCTGTGGTCCTTCAGAGTGGCATTTGTCCACTTCCTCAGGAATTAGCTTTACGTGTCCATATGGTGCAATACCAACATAAATTAGGGGCAATTATAGCAAAATGTTAAACTGTGCCAGTCTGGTCATTGTCTTCTGACCTCTCTAATCAGCAGGACATTTCCACTCACAGAACTGCTGCTCACTAGACGTTTCTCTTGTTGTTCTTGTTGCACCATTCTGTATAGACTCTAAGAGACCCTTGCATGCAAATTCTCAGGAGCTCAGTAACTGGTTAGCAGGATTGTATGCACTGTGCTGCAATCACATGATCAATTGACTGAATAAATGCATAAATGAGCAGGTGTACAGGTGTTCCAATTAAAGCAGCTGGTGAGGAGAGTGTATAATACTAGATATTTTAATGGATTCTTTAAACATATAGACAGAGTTCATGCAATGCAATACTGATGAAAAACAGTATGAATTGAAAACTCACCTCCACTGGCATATTCCATTATTAAATAAAGTGTCTTCTCGGTCTCAATTACTTCAAATAACTTCACTGAAAATGGAAAGAAAAAAAAGAAAAAAAAGAAAAAAATATATGTATATACATACACATTATATATAAAACATGTCAAGTGCAAAAATATCTGCAGCCTGTAAAATGTTTAAAACACTCAAAATATTAATGGGGTAATAAAATATGTATTATATGCTTTATTAAAATATTAATATTAATGACACATATACATACCTATATTTGGATGATTCAAGATCTTCATTATTCGGACTTCTCTAAAGAGCTGTTGGAGAAAAAAATAAATATTATTACTAATGTCGTTCTTGGTGTCACGTATTCCCCCTTGTTTGTTTATATCACCATGTGCGGTTTGTTCTGATTCATTTTTTTCTCCTCAGTTGTCTTGTCATTGGTTTACCTTCCTACCGTGTCATGATCATTCTCTCCTGTTTTCAGTTCCTCAGTTAGTTTGTGTATTAAAGTCTCGACGCAAAGTCTTGTCATGTATTTAGTTTCACTACGGTCTAAGCCTGGTTCTAGTTTCCCTGTTTCCTCATTTCAATCCTCGCTTGTGTTTCCTGATGTCTGATTATGGATTATGGTTTCTGATGTTGCCTTCCTGTTGTTTGAACCCACTAAGGACTAGGACTCTTGGATTTGCCCTAAATTAGTTTATGTGCTTGCGTCCTGCTTCTTTCCGCATGTTATACCTGGACTGAACAAGTAATTCTGCTTCACATTGGTGAGTATACTATGACGGACCTTCTAAGTGTAAAACTACATACAGTCCCCTGCATAAGTATTGGCACTAATCATAAAAACGACACTGTAAAAAACCCTTACACATAATAATAAACATTTTCCACCTAAACAACAGGAGAAACTATCCGTGTTCTTACAACCATTCATTCTCATTAGACCTATTTTTTTTTAACCTAAAAGTATTTTCTCGCAAAAATATATGTTCCACAATTATTGACAGAACCCATACGGAATATCTAAAACGAATGCAGGCAAATTGTCGGTTTTGAAAAACCTGAACCATATCCTGTTTTCATGGGGGATAAATATGTGGTTGCACACAAGTAAAATCCACCCATTAACACGAGGAAAACTATTATTTTTAACAAAAAGCCATATGGTGTTTGACCTTCACAAATTGTGCAATGAATATAAAACAATCCATAAGTAGCTGAAATGCCATTAAGCACAATTCTGGCCATAATAAAATGTTTCTCCATGTGAAACAGTTGGAAATTTGGAACTGTCCCACCACACAGAGAGGATGTTGGTGAAGGAGGGAAACAAGAGCTTGGAAACAGTTTTGGTCGACTCTTGTGGCTTAGGAAATGAACTGTAAAATGCTGTTAAATTTCACAACACGGTGTTTGTAAGCAATGTTCAGGAAGAAAGAAAAAGCTCTTCCTGAGAGCATCTCCCAAAACGCAGTGCATGTACTTCTCCCAACTCCTGCTACTGTACGTTGTGGTCAGATGAGACCAAAGTTGAACATTTTGGTCATGCACCCCATTAACATGTGTTGTCTTTTTTATATATATAATTTTTTAAATGAAGGACAATGTATTGTAATTATGCCAACATGAGTTTAGCGTGCAGTCCTGTCAGATCGAGGTAACTGGTAAACTTTATGTTCAATTCATCTGCAATGGATGAAAATAATGATGCGCTTTCAGAAAAAGAGGTGATCAGCCGTACAGATAACATTAATCAACATGATATTTTGGTGAGGATACTGTACACTGACCAACCAAACATTAAAACCACGGACAGGTGATGTGAATAACATTGATTATCTCATTACAATGGCACATGTCAGGGGTTCGGATATATTAGGCAGCAAGTTGTCAGTCAGTCCTTGGCGGAAGAATGGACAAGGGCCAAATTGTGACAGCTGGATGACTCGGTCAGAGCATCTCCAGAATGGCAGGTCTTGAGGGGTGTTCCTGGTATATAGTGGTTAGTACCTACCAAAAGTGGTCCAAGGAAGGACAACCGGTGAACCTGCATCAGGATCATGGGCACCCAAGGCTTACTGATGCATGTGGGGAATGAAGGCTATCCCATCTGGTCCGATCCCACAGCAGAGCTACATTAGTACAAAAGTTCATGCTGGGTATTTTAGAAAGGTGTCAGAACACACAGTGCATCACAGGTCACTGCAAATGGGGCTGTGCAGCCGTAAATTGGTCAGAGTGCCCATGCTGACCCCTGTCCATCAACAAAAGTGCCTACAATGGGCACGTGAGCATCAGAACTGGACCGTGGAGCATTAGAAGAAAGTGGCCTGGTCTAATAAATCACAGGTGTGTGTGATTTGCTTACATCGGAAACAAATGGCACCAGGATGCACTATGGGAAGAAGGCAATGTTGGTTTTGGAAATGTTCTGCTGGGAAACCATGGGTCCTGTCTTTCATATGGATGTTTCTTTGACATGCACCACCTACCTAAATATTGTTGCAGACCAAGTACACCCCTTCATGGCAACGGTATTCCCTAATGACAGTGGCCTCTTTCAGCAGGATAATGATGACAAAGAGTTCAGGGTGTTGACTTGGCCTCCAAATTCCCCACATCTCAATCCAATCGAGCATCTGTGGGATGTGCTGAACAAATAAGTCTGATCCATGGAGGTCCCACCTCGTAACGTACAGGACTTAAAGGATGCTAACGTCGTGGTGTCAGATACCACAGCACACCTTCAGAGGTCTTGTGGAGGCCATGCCTCGAAGGGGCAGAGCTGCTTTGAGGGCACAGAGGTGCCTAGACAATATTTGGCAGGTGATTTTAAGGTTATGGCTGATCGGTGTCTATATCTTGGGGTATCATAAAAAAAAAACCCTCTCAAAATACAAAATTCTACAAAATGCATAATCGGTTCTCTCAGGGTGCATTTCTGCTTGTTTAACCAACCTGCGCCCTTACAGTGAGGTGACAGTGTGCTGACAGTGCTTGGCCCAAAATGAGCTTAAAGTGAGGAAGGAAGCCAAGGTTAAGTAAAGCAGCAATATGGAGATTCGAAACCTGATTTCAAATCAGGAGACTCAACTCATCATCAAAATGGAATTATTAACAGAACACACATAATCCAAAAATTACACACACACACACACACACACACACACACACACACACACACACACACACACATTGTGTAACACTGTTGAAGAAAACTTCACAAAGAATAATTCTGTCCTGAGGCTTTCATGCTGATAAAAAACACGGAAAGGTTATACAGTTAAGTAAAAGCTATCATGCCCTGCCCAGTCCCATGTTTTGGTTGCCAGGAAACCCAGCTGACAAAGCTAAAAAGTGGTGGCTAAGGTAATGTAATTAGACATAAGAAGTTAGTTAGACAGTTACATGCTTTAATACAGACTATGTGAAGCAAACCAGTATATGATCATGATTGAATTATAGGATTGGATGGAGTGAGTCGGATAATATAAAATAATAACCATTTATACAAACTCTGCAATTCAACATTGCAGTAAGCTAGAATGAGTTATCACTCAATAATACACCAAAAATTGAATTATTTTCTTAATAAAAATGGTAGATGAGCCAATCGACATATGAATCTGAAATGATTGACAGTCCCACCCCTTTTCACATCTCACTTCAGTAATCTTTCGGCCTGTGCTCTTGTCCCTAATGATCTTCTTAACTGGAGACTTGACTTATCTCGAGGACCAAACTTTTCATGAATAAAAGTATGAAGTTCACTTATAAAACATCAAAAAGCCTACATCTGTCATGATTCCCCCGTGAAGCAGCGCGCATGCGCCTGCTTCTTCCGGGTTGACGCCATGTCTTCGTCTCGCCTCGTCAAGGGTCACGTGTGTTTTGAATTGCCCACAGCTGTTAGCGGTTGCGGGCTAATGACTGATATATCTATATATACCATGAGCCGTGCTTCGCATGGCGCGGTTCAATATAGCGATGGACGTACATCTGAATGATTATATATTATATATATGATTATAAGCTAGTCTGAGATTGTTGCGAGGTTTCGTTTTGTTTCATGTCATGTTCATGCCTTAGCCTTAGCATTAGCCTTAGCCAAGTGAGCCTAGCTCATAGCATAGCCTAGCTTAGTTTGTTGATTGAGTTACGTTTCTTGTTTCTGTTTGGTTTGCTTTCCTTTCTATAAATAAAGGTCTCCGTTTGAACTGTGTTTGCATCCTGTCTACTTGCCTGCCGTCACGGCCCGTGACAATTATCTTTAAATTATCCTTGGATACATCATGTAGTGCACACTTAACTAAAATAAAATAAAATGCTAAATAATAGAATGTGCTGGATCTAGTGCTATTTTCAAGCTGATGAATAATGAGGGTGAAAGCCATATTGTTAAAGTAAACCAAAAGGTGCAGTGATTAATGTGATAATTACAACTAGAATTATTCATGCAGCAATAAACATATGTTTATTAAATGGCATTTTCTCATTCATATATCAATGTACTGGTCTTTATGTTCACATTATAGTAAATTTGACAGCAAAGAAAAAAACTGTTTCTTCAGTCCACTCAATCTTTTTGGACCAGTCCTAGAAGGTCAGGAAGATGCCTAATCCTCTGTAAATTTTGAGGCCTGAACTACATACAAAATTCGACTTAAATACCTGCGTCTTAAGTATATGACTCTAAAGATGAAGAACTTTCCCCACTTAAATAATGACATCACTTTTGAGCCAACTCTGAATATGTAACCAAATACCATCAGTCACCAATTTGTTAGGTTCACCTACCACTGGGGTGTGCAATCTTATCCGCAAAGGGCCGGTGTGGGTGCAAAATTTCATCCCAACTAAGCAGGAGTCACACCTGATTCCACCTGTTTAATCAGTTGATCATGGCTTTCAATAAACTCAGGTGTGGCTTCTGCTTGGTTGGAATGAAAATCTGCACCCACTCCGGCTCTTTGTGGATAAGATTGGACATCCCTGACCTACCGTACAGGTACATTTGTAAGTATGCAACTGTAGTCAATTTGTTGCTGTGTTAAAGAAATTGAAAAAAAAAATTGTGCTTGTCCATTGGTAAGTTCAAAAACTATACTGTACTAATATGTACAATACTAACTGTAGCCGGTGGAGCTCCAATTTAGCTGGATTTGTAAGACTGATTGTAATTTAAAAGGGCCTTATGTCACACAATGTATGTCTGGTTTTAAAGGCAGCATCATGTAGGAGACAAGCATTGGAAATAGGAAGGCTTATGGCGATGCAAAGCTCTGTGGGAGTCAGGAGATTATTTTTGGAATGATATTCTTACAAACATCAGGATGTTGCAGACAGGAGTCCAAACACAACAGACTAAAAGATTTTACTCTGTGGCAGAATCAAATGGTTGATTTTTTAGACCAGGTGTCATCAGTCTGACATGGTTTAATATCCATACTCAAATACAGGTACATCATATGACATGGATTATTATCTATACTCAAATATACCTACATCATACAACATAGATTAATATCCATACTCAAATACACCTACATCATACAACATGGATCAATATCCAGTACACTAGGATAAACTCATCCTGAACTTGGACAGCATTAAACTGAAATCTCTTATTACACAGAACCATTTGAAACATTTATTTATGGACATATTTGTGGATGACTATAAATGTTTACTTACATTTTTATAATGGTTATAATTGTTAATAAATTTTCTTTTTTCTTTTATTTGAATTGTTTTGATTTATTTGTGTCTTCTGACATTTGGAACCTTTATTACTAAGAACCTGTCTGTGTTTCCCAAAATGTAAATAAATAAAATAATTCATCATGGGACACTGTCAAGATAGAGATAACAGAGGTAGGCAATTTATATAGATAATAAATCGTTAAATACATAAAAAGAATACATATAAAAACAAACATACACGCATACATGAATACACACATTTTATCATTCTCTAAGCAATGTTTCTATTCTGGTAATGTCTGACCCCCTGCTACCAGGGTGTATTATGACAGGATTTCATCATTATTCTCTACTCGATGCGGTATTAAAGCCACAGCGAGGAATCCGAGTACAGCAAATTGGCAGCCTGGCCCTGAATTTCCTAAACCACTAGGGAATGAAAACATGGATATGCCTCTTTTTTATATAGCTGATACATGCAACAGTACATCAAACCACCTTTTTAACAATTTACTTGTGAATTTGGAGTAGAAAAAAAGAGGCATTAAAATACTTGGTTTTTCCCCTACTATAGGTTACTGTCATGTAAAGCAGAGAATGGACTCTGAACTACAGTTCCCAGCAGCCACTGCACCTCACAGCATCACAGTCAAATGACCACCTGCCCTTGAATCTTATTCTTGTTAATTAGCACTAATGTGTATATAGCCACAGTTTGCACTGCACTCCTGGTCTTATGTTTGTCTTTCTTTGCTGTTGTCTTTGTTGCTGTGTTTAAGCCTCTGGTTTATGTTTAGTTTTTGCCGTAGTATTATAGTATCTTTTTGGGTTTTGTTTTGTTCTTTATTAAACTTTAGTATCTGCACTTGCATCCGTGTCCACCTTGAATTCGTGACAGTTACAGTAATTTAGCATTTGGAAAATGAGGCATTAGCTATTTTTTGTATGAGACTGATAGAACTTAATTCAATCAAACACATTTCTAGAAAACCAAGGCAAAGTTAAGTGGATAATGTCTGTGCACCAGAAACGCGTGCACGCCACAGTGAACATGAAGAAAAATGTCTCCTTTTTCAAATGTTCTCATTTTTTGGGGCTAGTTTAAAGTTTTTATGTGGTTTTTGAAATGAAATTGGGCTGGAAAATTGGCTGAAACTTGGCAACCCTGGTTATTAGCTCTTCTGTGTGCACCTTGCTGGGAAGCATACTGTGTGTATCAAAAACAGCTGAACAAAGGTACACTAATTACATCAGCGACTTATTGGACAATATAGGGACATGACCTCAATCATTTCTGCTGTTTGTTTACATAAGAATGAATGTCACAAACAGTTTAGTCATTTGTGCTGCTTCTGTCCTCTCATCTGCTCTAGGGCAATTGTGAAATTAAAACTCAAACTTTGAATATTCATCAATTTTAAGATAAAAAGCACGTGTGAATGCAAAAAATGTGCATCAAATTTAAGATGTACACCAAGTACCAGCACTGATTTTAATTAAAACATACTACCGAAAAAAGGACATGCAAGTTATAAACAATGCATTACGATGTTTTCTGAAGAAGAAAAATCCAGAAAGAAAAAGTTCTAGTGTTTCAAATAATCCAGTTGTAGTCAATAATGTCGGGGATTGAGCCGCTGAAACTGTGTGAGTTGAAGCTAAACAGTGAATCAACAGCAGTAAACTGGAATGCTTTAATAGCGGGTTAATTAACTCACCCAAACACATCCTATACACATGAGCTTAATCAGACATCTATACAACATAAACCTAATATTACAACTTGTTTCTGCACAAAATGACGTGAACACACGAGTGAAGCTGAACTTAAGTAAGGCGCTAGTTAACTGTAAATTACGTTGTAAATACGGACACTAAAACACGGACAACGAATAACTGCAGCATAAAGAATTCAGAGTATTTGTTACACCACGGCTAGCAGATGGCATTGTGGCTCGGCTCCTGACGAGTCACGTGACATTGTTGTGGTTCGCCGTCCCGCTGGGGACACCGCCCAGCCCTCCAGTCCCGCTGGGAACGCCACCCAGCCCTCCAGAGCCTCCGGGGGCGGCGCCCTGCGTTCCAGTTCCAGAGCCGCCGGGGTGAAGACCGTGTTTACTTTGATTGTGAGTTTTGTGTCTAATAAAGACTTTGACCTGCACCTGCATCCGCCTACGATTCATGACAGTATTGTATTACAGTAGTGTACTCATTATAATGTTATTGTTAGGTTTTCACAATATGAGCACTTTTCACATGTTTTTGTTGATAAATAAATATGTATAAAATGTGTGAATATATGGTTTGCCATTGACTAATATGCAATGCCGTATTAATCTGAGTAAAACTGACTAAAATGAATAAATATGACGATGAAATATTGACTAAATTTAAAGGAAATTTTCGTCAGAAGATAAAAACTATGTCTGAAAACTAGCCAGAGAGCCTAGGTTAATATTTTAATTTCGTGATTTGATGGACTTTAATTGAAAAAATATATGCCCTTTGTTAACAGCCAGGTTTGTTCTTTGCATAACACGGTGCTGGTTAGTTTGTATTTGTACGTTGAGCCATCTTTTGGACTATTGATTTGCAAATATGGTGTACACAACTCCTCTGTCAATACAGAACAGGAGGAGACATGACAGAAACGTAACGAACAACAACCGCACATGTCCAGCTGTCACTCGGGGAAAGCACGTGCTCTCGTATTTGCGCAGTAGAACATGTGCCAAAGGGGAAACGTGACCCCACACAAGGCAGTGAGCCTGAGCTAACATTGGCGGCCCGGGTGGGAATGTCCCATGCAGAGCCAGGAAGTGATGATGTTTGTGGCAGGCGGGAGCGGGGAAGTCCTAGCTGGGTGGAGGCTGGCGTCTCAGCTGGCAGGCTGGCGACACCCTCAGCTGGACGTGGAGGTTGAGCGACGACCTCAGCTGGACGTGGAGGCTGAGCGATGACCTCAGCTGGACCTGGAGAATGAGCGACGTCCTCAGCTGAACAGGACAGCAGGACAGTCTCCTTGGCTGGCAGGAGCTCCACCACTGAGACCTCCCCATAGGCCTCAGGCTGGAGCCCTGCTGTCCTCATTGCCCCCCCCAAAAAAATATCTCTGGCTTGGCCTTCAACTGGACCTGAGACGTGTCTGGGACCTGAGGCTGGGCCAAGGCCAGGACAGGGCTCAGAGGCGTGGCTTGGCCTAGATACATGGCTTTGAGCTTGAGACCTGGCATGAGCTTGAACTTGAAATATGGCTTGAGCGAGAGACGTGGCTTGAGCGAGAGACGTGGCTTGAGCTCGAACTTGAGACGTGGCTTGAGCTTGAGACATGGCTTGGCGGTCAGGCACCGGCGATTGGGTTTGGACTTGTGCATCCGAGACTTGAGACTGGGTCTGGACATGGACATCGTGGACTTGGGACTGGGTCTGGACTTGGGTGTCGTAGACTTGGGACTGAGTCTGGACTTGGGCGTCGTGGACTTGGGACTTCGATCTGAGCGAGCCTTCCAGCACCTGCACTTTGGCAGTCAGATCCTCATTCTGTTTCTCCAGCTGCTGCCGAGCAGTCTCACTCCTCTGAGCCTTGCTGCGCTCACCCGCTAGTTCGGTGCTCAGCGTGTCCACTTGTGTCTGAACAGGGTGAAGCTGGTTCTCTGCACTATTCCATCTCATTTTCCTCCTCCAGAAGCTCCCTTACTCGATTACGTTCCTCCTCTAGTTGACAAAGCCGTATGCTCAGAACCCGTTTCTGGAGTGTCTCCTCTTGCAGCAAAACCTGTGTTGCTTGTAGTTGCGAGTCCACAGATGAGCCCTCTTCAGTAGCTTTGATGTAGCTACTCTGAGTGACTGTGCCTGGAGCTTGAGGAATGGCTTGGGTAGGAATGTCCGGAACCTGAAGCATGGTAGGAACTTTGGCGTCAAATACCCTTGATGTGACGTGGGCCATGACTTCATAGACTTGTGACTTGACTTGGGCTTTGCAATTGGGGACTTGAGACTGAACTTGGTTGTCCAGAACTCCAGGCGTGGCTTGGATTGAAGACATGACTGGGGCTTGAACTGGAGGCGTGACTGTGACTGGAACATGAACTTGGAACTTAGCTTTGAGTGGAACTCTGAAAATTGGGTCAGCAGATTGGGAAATTAATGGATTTTGTTTAACAGGATGTGCATGATTGCTCTGTCTCCTTCCTCATAAGAGAGGTGGAAGGACGGGCCCGGCGGGGGCTTGGCTGTGGCTGTGACTTGGGGTTGGCTGTGGCTGTGACCGGGACCTGTGGTTTGGCCTGGACAGGGACGTGGACCTGAGACATGGCAGGGACCTGGACCTGGGTCGTGGCAGGGACATGGATCTGAGACATGGCAGGGATATGAGATTTACCTGGAACTTGGACTTGAAATGTAGTTTGGACATGAGCTTGCGACTCCGCTTGGACATGAACTTGAGACGCAGCTTGAACATGAACTTTCGACACAGCTTGGACATGAACTTGAGAGTTGGCTTGGACTGGTGACGTTGCTTGAACTTGGACTTGAGACATGGGACCTGGGACTTGGCTTGGACCTGAGACTTGTACTTGGGTGTCAGGGACTTGAGTTTTACCTGTAACTTGGCCTTGAATTGTGGCTGAAGCTGTGGCTGGAGGCTTGGCTGGAACTTGGACTTGAGCTTTGGCTGGAACTTGGACATGAGCTTGGAACTTAGCTTGGACATGAGCTTGGGACTTAGCTGGAACTATGGTTGGAGCTGTGGTTGGAGCTTGGACTGGAGCTTGGACTTGAGCTTGGATTTGAGCTTGGACTTGATACCTGGACCTGAACATGACAACTTGGTGCTTAACCTGCTCATAATTCACATGGAATGGGAGGTCAACACTAGTTGCCACATTAACTCCCTTTAGCAACTTATCCAAGTTGTAATTCTGCCCTGGTTCTACAAACTCCTCTAAAAACAGTTCTGAGAACTGCCTACTGTCCTCCAGTACCTGGGGTCTCATGGCCCCGTCCATCGTCCCTTTGATGCGGTGGAGTTGTCCCTACCCCTTAGCAGAAAAACACCCCCAATGCATAATGTTTCCACCTCCATGTTTGACGGTGGGGATGGTGTTCTTGGGGTCATAGGCAGTATTCCTCCTCCTCCAAACATGGTGAGTTGAGTTGATGCCAAAGAGCTCCATTTTGGTCTCATCTGACCACAAAACTTTCACCCAGTTGTCCTCTGGTGGTCAGATGAGGGACAGAACAACTTCACCGCATCAAAGGGACGATGGACGGGGCCATGTACCGTCAAATCTTGGGTGAGAACCTCCTTCCCTCAGCCAGGGCATTGAAAATGAAAAGTAATTACTACGTCATTACCAAGTACTAAGTCATGTTTTGCAGAGGGGTCAAATACATATTTCCCTCATTAAAATGCAAATCAATTTATAACATTTTTGACATGCGTTTTTCTGGATTTTCTTGTTGTTATTCTGTCTCTCACTATTCAAATAAACCAACCATTAAAATTATAGACTGATCATTTCTTTGTTAGTGGGCAAACGTACAAAATCAGCAGGGGATCAAATACTTTTTTCCCCTCACTGTAGTAGCCTATTTCATCGCGTCAGCTGCGATTACTTCATAGCTTAATTTTTTTTCGAATTCATCTGATAGACGTTTTAGTTAGTGAAATCTTTTTCCAGCTGGTGCCCTAACACAGGTGTCTAATGTGCTGCGGTAAATGATCTTATGCCAGGTGCTATGCATGGTGCCCAGAGGGGCCAGATGGTAGGTCCATGGTTTCAAATGACTGTGCATACACACACACACACACACACACACACACACACACATACACACACAATTCTTCTGAGGACCTTGTGTTGACAATTATTAATGTTATTAATGTATTATTAAAGTTAATTCATGCTCTGCCTTTATGTACATGTAAACCTAACCTTAAGCTCAGTAACCAAAAAGGAAGCCTTTGGCAACTTTTTTTTGTAAAAACAAATAGTTTTCCCCATGGGGCTAGCCAACCTGTCAGATACATTATATGGCTAAGGTTTGTGGATACCTGACCATCATGTCCATACTGTATGTGGTTCTTCCCCAAACTGTTGCCACAAAGTTGGACGCAAACAATTGTCTAGAATTTTCTTGAATGCTTGTAGCTTCAAAATTTCCCTTCACTGTAACTAATCACTGATCACCCCGATCTTATCAACACTGCATTGGCTCCCAATGAAATCTCGCATTGATTATAAAATACTATTATTAACCTATAAAGCACTAAATGGTCTCATGCCACAGTATTTAAGTGACCTTTTGGTTTTCTTTTTTTTATCATAGAATTTTTATTGGAAATTTGCATTTTTAACATCATAACACAGAATACCCCACCCAACCACCCCTACAAAACAACCACAGCCAAAACCAAAAGAAAGGGGGGAGAGAGAAAATAAATAAATAAAAATGTAAAATAAATAAATAAAATAAAGTAAAATAATTCAAAATAATTTTAAAAAAGGGGGTAAGATGGTTAGTGTTCACCCTCTACCTCTCCTCGATCTACCTCCAGGGTGCGTAAATCATTGAAATAGGTAATAAATTGTTGTAATTTTTTTTCCAAAAATGAGTCACCCCTACCTCTGATGTTGTACTTGATTTTTTCCAGCTTCAAAAAGAACATTAAATCTCTAAGCCAAACTGATATAGAGGGGGGTTGTGGAAAGGTCCAAGACAACATTATTCTGCACCGAGCAAGCAACGATGCAAAGGCCACAACACTAGCTTGTTTATGTTTCAGGGGCTGACACTGACATGAAACACCAAAGGTGGCAATTAAAGGACAAAGATTCAATTTGATTTTAAGAATGTCGGACATAGTCCAGAAAAAAGAGTTCCAAAAGGTCTGTAGTTTGGGACAGAGTGCAAACATATGACTCAGGTTACAGGGTGAAAGTTTGCATTTCTCACACATGTCAGGAACATTGGGATATATTTTAGACAATCTACTCCTAGAGAGGTGGGCTCTATGGAGCACTTTAAATTGTAAAAAACTAAGTCTAGCACAGGACGTGGTGGTCCGTATATTATCTAACACTCTGCCCCAGTAATCATCCTCAAGCTCCAGGCCCAATTCCTCTTTCCAAGCACTTACAGTTTTGATTTTGTAAGAATCATCCTGAGACCAGATCGTTGCATATATCTGTGAAATAATGCCCCTTTTATCAGGATTCAGCTTGAACACCTCTTCCCATGCAGATTTTGTAGGTAAGGAGGGAAAACCAGCGAATAGGGAGGAGACACAGTGCCTAATTTGAAAGAAACGGAAAAGGTGAGACAGAGGCAGGCTGAATGATGAGGATAATTCAGAAAAGTTTGCAAACACATTATTAATGAAAAGATCCTCAAGGCAATTCAGACCATTCTTTTCACAAAGAGAGAATGTTGAATCCATAAAGGAGAGGGAAAAGAGATGGTTATTAAAAAAAGGTGCCATGGTTGAGGCAGAGATAGATTTAAAATGACGACAAAACTGATAGAAAATCTTTAGAGAGGTACATACTACTGGATTATCTGTATATTGTGAAAGGGCTATCGGAAGGGAGGAGAACACCAGAGCATGGAGGGAGGTTGAAATGCAAGACTGTGCTTCTAACCCACCATGGAAGAGAGGGGGCCAGCACCCACAGCACCAGTTTCTGAATATTAGCCGCCCAATAATAATACATGAAATTGGGCAATGCGAGGCCACCACTCAGTCGACTCCGCTGAAGTGAAAATTTTGAAACCCTGGGAGTTTTTCCTGCCCATATGAAAGACGAGATTAATTTGTCTATATTCTTAAAGAAAGATTTGGGTCAAAACAAAGGGATGGACTGAAAGAGGTAGAGGAATTTTGGGAGAATGTTCATTTTTACTGTGCTTATTCTGCCAAGAGGGGATAATGGCAGAGCTGCCCATCTTTGAAAGGCTGACTTCATGAATGAGATTAAGGGTGTAAAATTTAAAATTAATGCAGAATGGGAATGGGTGACATTAACTCCGACATATTTGAATTTTTAATGTTCCAAACGAAAAGGTATTTATATTTAGGCCAGATTGGTTTATAGGTAAACATTCATTCTTTGGTAGGCTCAGTTTATTCCCCGAGAATTTCCCAAAGTCATGTAATACGTGCATTATTTCCAGAATAGATGCAATTGGATCTGTAACATAAAGCAGTAAGACGTCAGCGTACAGTGCTAGTTTATGCTCAATTCCATTGTGAACTACACCCTGAAATACAGGAAGAGTTCTAAGCATCATCGAGAGGCTCAATCGCAATGGCAAAAAGTAACGGAGACAGAGGACATCCCTGGCGCGTACCCCGTGACAAAGTAAAATAATCAGATTTAGCATCGTTGGTACTTATGGAAGCTTGTGGTTCCACATATAACAAACGGATCCATGATACCAATCCCTCCCCAAAGCCGAACCTCCTTAGGACCATGAAAAGGTACTCTCGACCTTTTGGTTTTCTATGGAACAGTTATGGAACAGTCTTCCAATTAGTGTTCCGGACTCAGACACAGTCTCTGTGTTTATGTCTAGGCATAAAACGTACTTGTTTACTCAAGCCTACCCTGACTAGACTTTCTGTTATGCTAAGCACAGTAATATTCATCTTTTCTCTCCCTCTCTCCTTCTGTCGAGCCACACACGATTTTATGGAGATACAAGAGATCCTGATCCTCTCTGCTCTCCGGACCTGCTTGATCTGTTTCGGATGTCCTACCTCTCGATGGATCTACTAAAATTCCAGATTGATTGGACTACGACTGCTTCTAAGGCCAAACAGACTTCATATATATCCATACTCAACTTTTTCATACTATCTATTGTTACCCAGATGAGGATGGGTTCCCTTCTGAGTCTGGTTCCTCTCAAGGTTTCTTCACTAACATCTCTTCTTACAGGTTCACTAACAGGTTCCTCTTAACATCTTAGGGAGTTTTTCCTTGCCACCGTCGCCACTCAGTGGCTTGCTCAGTTGGGATAAATTCGCACCTTCTGTAAAGCTGTAAAGCTGCTTTGAGACAATGTCTATTGTCAAAAGTGCTATACAAATAAAATTTAATCAAATTGAATTAAGAGGCCCAAACCTGTTCCAGCATGACAATGTCCCTGTGTACAAAGCGAGCTCTATAAAGACAATATTTGCGTGACTTCCTTTGGGATGAATATTAACGCCGTCTGCACACCAGGCCTCCTCACCCAAAATAGGTGCCAGACCTCACTAATGCTCTTGTGTCTAAATGAGTATATGGGTATATCCCCATAGTCATCCTACCTATGGCAGGGTATATCCCCATAGTCATCCTACCTATCCTACCTCATAGCCCAGACTTGTGAAGAATATGAGAGCTTGTTCTCACATGCAGCGAGTGACCAGCACTTGCCAGATATTCCTGCAGGTCCTTTAATGTTGCTGTAGGTCTCTCAGCAGCCTCCCTGAAAGGTTTGCTTCTTATCCTTTTTCAGATTTGGAGGGTCCTCCATAATGTCACTCTGGTGCTACGTTTTCTCCACTAGTTGATGAAGGCCTTCACAGTGTTCCATGGTACAGCTAATGTTTTGGAAATTATTTTGTACCCCTCTCCTGATACCCTCCCAATAACCTTTGACAATGAGATCCTGTACAGGGTTTGTAAGCTCTTTGTCTACATGGTGGTGTGGGGTTCTTCCAGGCATTGTTAGTTAAGATCAGAGAGTTCAGAACATCTGCATGATTGGCTCATCTCCTAGTTTATTGGGAGAAAAGTACAGCTCTCTTTGTGTGATAACTAGTGTAATCTGATGTAGAACTGCAGAACTTGTGTGTAAAATCCACCCATCCATCCACCCATCCATCCATCCATTTTCCATACCATTTATCCTACACAGGGAATGCTGGAGCCTATTCCAGGGAACTCAGGGCACAAAGCAGGGACACCCTGGACAGGGACGGGAGTAGCCCATGGCTGGGCACAATCTCACACCCATTCACAAACTATGCACAATTTGTAAATGCCAATCAGCCTACAACATATGTTTTTGGACAGGGGCAGGAAACTAGAGTACCCGGAGGAAAATCCCAAAGCATGAGGAGAACGTCCAAACTCCGCACACACACAGGGTGGAGACAGGATTCAAACCCCCAAACCTGGAGGTGCGAGGCAAAGTGCTAACCATAAACCCCTCATAACCCCCAAACAATCCTCCCCCCCAACCAAACACGATAATCTAAAATAATGAAAGTGTGATGACTACACTTAAAAAATGCCACACAACACCTCTTCAACAGACATATTACTACTAGCACTATCAATCCTATACACAATGGGCCTGTCAATACACCTCTCACTCAAAGTGAAAATCACCTTCTTTATGCCCTTGCACATCTATAAAGCTCAATATCATCCCTACACCCATTTAACTGCGACTTTAACCTCAAAGTAAATCCATGAGCCATGATTCAGCAGCCTTTTGAAAAGCTGAGTGTTTGCTAGATATGTCTGCTTAGGGACAGTCACTGGGATTTTAACGTGGCTAACCCAAGCAAGCTATGAAGTTTTTTGTGGTAATTTGTGTTATTTTGTTGTATGCTAGTACATTTTGCTTACTGAGCTGGTAAGGAAATGCAGGGATCTTAATGTAGCACACAAGAGACTGCTGGGTTTTAAGTTATAGAAAATCAATAAGTGAGTCAAGGGCAGATGGAAAAGGGAGCGATGCATTACCGTCTGGATGTCTCCATTTTAGCTACCATGGCATAAGTGGCTGAAGAGGAGAAGTCTGAAGAGGAGACACAGATGTATGTGGTGTGTAAATTGCTATTTACTATTAGCAAAAGAAGTAGACCGGTACACTTGTGTTACTGTTTCATTCGCATTCTTCTTTCCACTGCACATGAACCAAATCAAAAGCCCTGTAGGGGGGCATGGTGGCTTAGTGGTTAGCATATTTGCCTTGCACCTCTGGGGTTGAGGGCACAAATACTGCCTCTGCCCCATGTGCCTGGAGCTTGCATATTCTCTCTGTGCTTCTGGACTTTCCAAAATCATTTCTCAAATTGTACCCCCCAAATTTTCTCTAATGCCTACAAAGAAAAAGAATTTTTATTAATTAATGTAATTTCCGGACTATAAGCCGCTACTTTTTTCACACGCTTTGAACACTGCGGCTTAAACAATGATGCGGCTAATTTATGGATTTTTACGGGCTAACGAGTTTCATGTCGCCAAAACATTTAGCCTCGTCACATCAAACAAATGAAATTACCCAACAAGTCACAGTGGACCAATGAAACTGTTCGAATTAAATCTAACGTGCTCACACTACATATTTCAGATCACTCGTTTTGCGCTTTGTGCACACCCCCTCATCAGGGAAAACACACAAAGAAATGTATATTGGTCTTGTCATGTGTTGTCGAGTCACGTGTGTTTTGGTATTGCCTGCAGCTGTTAGCAGTTTGCCTGGTGTGTATATATACTGGGAGCCATGACACACACAACGTGGGTAATTAGATATAGAGTTAGAATTAGATAGCGAATATAGTTAGAGTCTTTGTTCATGCCATGTGTCTTAGTTCTTGTTCATGTTTCCTAGCCATGTCTGAGTTCATGTAAAGGCTAGTTTGCTTATAGCATGGCTTATAGCTTAGCCTGTAGCCTAGTAGCTTATAGCATAGCTTATAGCCTAGTAGCTTGTAGCATAGCTTAGAGTTGTATAGACTTCGTTTAGAATATAGATGTAGAAGTGGTTTATAGAGTATAGATATAGAGTCTTTGTTTCATGTCATAGTTAATGTTTAGGTTAGTTGGTTTAGTTAGCTTAGTTCATTGAGTTGGTCATGTTTTGTTTCTCTTGAGTCTGCTCTCCTCTGTTTCAATAAAAGCTCACGTCCTAACTACACTTGCATTTGTCCTGCTTCGTTTACATCACGAATCGTGACAGTTACAATGTGGACACCTGCGGCTTATAGAGAAGTGCGGCCTATATATGTACAAAATAGTTTTTCTTCTTAAAATTAGTGGGTGTGGCTTATATTCAGGTGCGCTCAATAGTCCGAGAATTACGGTAAATGAAATCAACAGCATCCATTCAGTACCATTTAATTAGTAATTATTAAAAAACATAAAAAAATATATCATCATACCAACAATATCTCAGAAAAGTCTATCGTATAATCATTAATCATGATATCATTATTATATCGATATATGGCCCAGCCCCGGATGGATGGATAAGTCCTGGAGGCGAACAATACCAGCACCAAATATCATTTGCCTTAGACAAGTATTCAGCAGTCTGGAATTCTGTAGCCTGGAGCCATTGTGGTTATAGAGACTCAATCGTGAGCTCATCTTGCCTCTCGTGACTCAGAGAACAGTAGGATAAGGATGAACAAGTGTGGGCCTAGAAGATGAGAGAACAATATTGAACGCCCAGCTATGACTCACATGCAGACAACATGGCATTCTGGAGTGAGAATGATGAGCCTTGACTTGGCATATCTTCTGAGACTTATGCAGCGTTACGAATTGTTTGTGACATCATTGACTTTTCAGCTTCGCCTCATTCCTTTCATAAGATTTGCAACTTTATATGTGAGATTAGAAGTGGAGATAAGACAGCTGAGATCATTCTGATTTTCTTCAGTTTGCTATGAATCACATGTTCATTGAGATTAGCAGGTATAACGAGGTATGATATTATATCAGGGCCTGCAAGACTGAAAAAAATCAATCGCATCACACAAACGTAGACTGCTTGTATTTCACCCATGCTGTTGAGAAACCGCCATCTGATGTTGCTTGCCACTGTCTGTGGTTGTGTTTCTTTTCTAAAAATATTTTTTTTTTCTTTTTTCTTTTTAAAAAGAACCTGTCCACAGTGCACTGCAATCCAGCAATCACGGCCAGGCTGACTTCCTATTTCCTATTTAAAGTACGCTTTCAATGAAAATGTTCACAGACTCATTCATTAACAATTGGTGCACGACATGTGAAAAGATAATTATTATTATGAGATCACAGCATCATATGAAAGGGGAAGGAAACATTCCTAATGTATTATATTCACATGCATGGACAATGAATCAATGAGACGGAGGATACATGTGATTAATAGTCACACAAATTACTATACAAATAGCAGAATATCAAAGTGTGATTTCACGTGCAACAGTAATGGTTTCAAGCCAAATCCCTGGAGACTCCTTGACTTGGATGGTTTCATGTTTTCTCTGCTGTAGCACAGATTATTCATCATGAGGATATGATAATTAGCATCAGGTGCATTAGGGGAAAAAAGCATAGAATCATAAAGAAAATAAACAATAAATGAATAGGAAACTGATGGAGTGCCTACTCCGGGTAGGGAATGAGAACATAACCCAAGTGAAGGAGTTCAAGTACCTCGGGGTCTTGTTCACGAGTGAGGGGACATTGGAGCGGGAGATTGGACGGAGAATCGGAGCAGCGAGAGCGTTGTTGCAATCGCTTCACCGCACCATTGTGACGAAAAGTGAGTTGAGTCGGAAGGCAAAACCGAAAAGCCAAAAGACTGAAAGAACTAGATTGCGGGTACAAGCGGCCGAAATGAGTTTTCTAAGGTGGGTGGCTGGCCTCTCCATTAGAGATAGGGTGAGAAGCTCGGCTATCCGAGAGGAACTCAGAGTAGAGCCGCTGCTCCTTTGCGTTGAAAGGAGTCAATTGAGGTAGTTCGGACACCTGGTAAGGATGCCACCTGGGCGCCTCCCTAGGGAGGTGTTCCAGGCACGTCCAGCCGGGAGGAGACCTCGAGGAAGACCCAGGACTAGGTGGAGAGATTATATTTCCACACTGGCCTGGGAACGCCTCGGGATCCCCCAGTCAGAGCTGGTTAATGTGGCTCAGGAAAGGGAAGTTTGGGGTCTCTTGCTGGAGCTGCTACCCCCGCGACCCGATTATGGATAAGCGGTTGAAGATGGATGGATGGATGAATAGGACAGTTTGGTAAAATAATTATAAGGCTAATAAATTGTGTTTACCTTAATCAAGGAAACATAAGGATGACACACATTAGCCCCAGTGGCAAATGTTTGAGTGGTTCAGTGATGCGATTCTTTCAGTCTGCACGCTATCACAGATAGTAACAGTCAGTGACAGCTGCCCCCGTCTCTCCAACTGTTTTCACGTTTATTTTGATGAGAAATCGTGGTTTATGAATGCTTTGCCAGGATGTTGATGAAGACAGCGATGCGCCGTGCCGCTCTGGAGGGCTCATCTCGGAAAAACATAGTCGCAAGAGATTACCCAAACCTCAAATATTAATTACAAACTAATATACTAACTGAGTAAGTAAGTAATTTCCACTACAAAGTACAAACACTATAAGTATACAGAGATACGCATCCATAACGCTCTCCAAAATTCACACCACTGAAGTTTCTACTAGAGTGTATTCATCCTTGAATAGAGCTAATGATTAGCATTAGCCCTTAACCATGGTGAACAATGAGCAATGGTGACTCAACAGTTAAGGCTCTGGGTCACTGAGCCAAAAGTCAAAATGGTTTCAAGCTCCCATTGTTAGGCCCTTGAGTACGGCCATGATTGATTGGTTGACTAAACTTTATTTGATATTTTATTAATATTGTCACAGCAGTACATACATAATAACAAAATAAATATAAAGACATTCACAACAACCATAATTTTACAGTATCAATTCCACAAGGCATTATGATCATATACAACCAAATTTTCCTATAATATAATCCCATCACCTTGTAAAGCACTGATTGTACAGTCTAACAGCAGTTGGTAGAAAAGACTTTCTAAATCGCTCCTTGTGACAGCGGGGATGAATTAATCTTCAGCTAAATGTACACACTAGGACTCGAACTGTTTCATGAAGGGGTGACTATCATAATTCATTATATCCACCAATTTATCAATCATTCTACCATGCCCAATCTCCTCTATTGTGGGTAACACACTCCCCACAACAGAGCCTGCCTTCTATGTGAGCTTATTTCATTTGTTCTTCTCCTTTTCCAAAAATCCCCCTACCAAACACATGACAGCATACAAGATCACAGATGACACTACAGAATCATAGAAGGTCTTAAGTAGTACTGGACATACCTGGAAGGATCTCAGTCGTCTTAACAAATGAATATGACTTTGACCCTTCTTTTAGACTTGTATCGTATTGTCAGACCAATCAAGCTTGTTATTGAAGTATACTTATATGTTACAGTCTCAATTTCAGACCGTCTTATGTTTACTGGTACAACTTGCTGAGGATATCTACTAAAATCAATCACAATTTCCTTTGCCTTACTAGCATTTAGCCTAAGACCGTTTATCTCACACCAGTCCACAAAAATCTTTAATAGCTCTATATTCATCCTCATCATGGTCTGTTATACAGCCAACGATTGATTGAGTCGTCAGATAATTTCTGAAGGTGACAGGTTTCAGAGTTGTAATGAAAGTCTGAAGTATAAAAAGTAAACAAAAATTAAGCCAAAACCGTTCCTTGAGGGACTCCAGTACTGCACTTCACTACTTGAGACACACAGTCATGCATCCTCACATACTGTGGTCTATTAGAGAGTTAGTCAGTTGACCATACTCTGATGTACTACAGAATTTTCCATTTTACTTCTAAGTAGTGTGGGCTGTATAGTAATAAATGCACTAGAGAAATCAAAGAACATCATTCTGACAGTGTTACCTGGAGTCTCGAAATGACTTACTGATGTTTGTAAGAGATAAATAATTGCATCATCAACCCCAACACCAGTTTTATAGGCAAACTGTAGTTTATCCACAGCAGCATACATCACCTACTTAATATGGTTTAATACCAATCTCTCAAAGACCTTCATCAACTGCACTGTTAAAGTAATTGGTCTGTAGTGCAAAAAATCAGTAGGGTTTGTTATCTTAGGTACTGGTACTACCCTTTCCAAGCACAAACTCAAATAAAAAATATAATGAACCACCCCACAGATCTGATCAGCACAGGCTTTAACAACTGTAGGACTAATACCATCCAGACCTGCAGGTTTCTTCTTAATCTTAATTCTCTTTAACCCACTTCTTACTTGCTCCACTGATATAGAAAACCAAGGAACATACTCACAAGTGGGAGAAAAAAGATGGATTTAGAGCTGGAGATGGATCTGATGAAGAACTCTGCTCTGCAGTATTCCATTTAGTGAGGGATGTTTAAATCATTAGACCCACTATCAAATCTAATAAAAAATAAGTTTAGTTCACGTCTGACCACCAGAGGCAGTGTAACCCCATACTTTATTTCCACGTCCTATTTACGGTAAATCTTTCCAAACCTCTCTCACATTCTTTTATTGCTCTTTGTAATTTTTGCTTCATTTTTAACTTATAGCGCTCTTTCCCCTCTCTAATTGTAACTTTTAAAACTGTTTTAATACTTCAGAAACGCTGTATCATGTTTGATGATTATTATTTTGAAATTTTTTATAATATATATGTGACAAAGCCTTCTTCTTCAACTGACTCAGTGATATAAACTGTGTGTTGAATTGGTACGAACCAACATTGAATTGTCATATAATGATAATTGTAGTTGTTTTAATGCTGGGTTTATTCAAAAGACCAGGGCAGACAAACTAGTGGGACGAGTGCAGGAATCAGGAATAATAATCAGTCTGATAAAAAGTCTGGGGATCAGGAAACTTGTAAACTAGGCAAGGATAATAATCAGTACTTTCTTTTTTAAATGAGAGAAATATTTGTAACGTCACTGGCAGAAGCATGAGTGACTGAACATTCACACTGAACATTTGTCTGGGTTATTTATAGGACTGGGTGTGGCTGTGAACAGGGTGCCTTAATAATCAGGGGACTGTGAACAGGGATAGGCTTCTTGAGATGGTCATGGTCATGTGATTGGTAAGGCGGGTTTGATGGGAATTGTAGTTCAGGATTTCAGTAAAGATCAGTCCTGGCAAAAATGTGACACTAGCATGCTGAGTATGTGCTATCTGATTATATAATTACTCACTATCACAATCGATCACTGTTTGTGAAAAACACAAGTAGGTCATTACACAGAAACAGTATAAGGCATAAAAGCACCTCCATTTTTGCATACCATGAATAAGCAAATGTGAAACATAAGTGGCAGTAAAGTAAGTGAGGCTGATATTGGACTCAGGGATCTCTCCTGATGCACTGCAACAAACTAACAGCCACTGCAGAATAAAATGCACAAAAGCAAATACATCATAATCAATCTGTGATAAATATGTAAAAGACGGGACACCAGGAGACCGGGCCGAGCCTTCAAAATCAGCACAGAGGAATATTTGACTGTTTTGTCACGCAGGAAGCAAATTTTCAGACGTTTCAAATGCTCGGAATGGAGAAAGTGATCATGCATCAGAGAGGACTGGTTTTAATGGTCCCAGTTATTATTCTAAGCAGATGTTTCTAATGAGTAGAAAGAAGCATTAATCTTTGGTTTAACTGTTTTAAGAAACCTTACCTTTTGTAGACTAGTGGGGTTCAGCTGGGTTTTGTCTATTATTTTGACAGCCACCTGTATGGAAAAAAGTTACATAGCAGTTATGTACTGGCATTTTACACACTCTACGTACCTAAACTTACATTTATTCATTTAGCTGACGCTTTTATCCAAAGTGACTTACAAATGAGGAAATTCAAGCAAATCGATATATCATGCAGAGAACAATACAATAGTGCTACCATACAAGGTCTTTTAATTGGGTTTTAGAAAAGCAAAGTGAGTAGAGAAGAGGTGTAAGTGTCAGAGTAAGCTTTTTTATGTGGGATAATGTGGGATTGGCATTTTAGGGGTTGGTTAGGTGTTCACGGAAGAGGTGGGTCTTTAGCTGTTATTTTGAAGATAGTGACAGATTCTGTGGTCCAGATTGAGGTTGGAAGTTCATTTCACCACTGAAGGACAGTTAGTGTGAAGGTTCTGGAAAGGGACCTTGAGCTACGCTGAGTAAGCAAGAGGCTTTTCTTTTGTACCTCTAATATATATCATCTACCTGAACCCAACTCCCATTACACATATCATCTCCTGTAAAAAAGAAAATTTTCTGGTTTTAATACTGTGTTTTATTGTGATACAGTGAGAAAGGATCAATCTAAGAAAGTCGATTATGATGTTTTATTATCTCTATGACTAAAACTAGGAGAGTTTTGAAAATAATAACAGAAATTATAAACATGAGTCATATTGCTCTACATTTCACAAAATTTGCTATAGTTTGGTTATTTTGAGATTACTAATCAATAATAGAATTTTATATATATAACAAATTTTTTTTTGATAAACATGTGTTGCATTTGCAAGTGTTTGCAAATCCATGAGAACATGTGATTTTTTTAAACAAAAGATCAAAAGGTTAAACAATAAAGACAATTTTTCACAGCGTTCCCAGTATGCAATCGCTAGTACCTACCAAACGTGGTCCAAGTAAAGACAACCAGTGAAGGGGCAACAGGGATTAACGTGTTTATATTATCTGAACTCTTGTCATCGAGGAACATTACTGATCCATCAAGAAAACTCAAAGAATGGGTTGAAATGTTTTTAAATAAGACAAAGGATGGGAAAAAGAAGTTTTTCTCTCAGCTGTACATGCCGAAGTGACCTTAAATGCTTCTACTTGCATATGGTGATAAATACTGTGCATTCCAGCTACTCATTGCAGAACCAAGCTTTATTTTAGACAATATTCACATCTGGGACATCAGTGCTCCTCCAGCATTGTCCATTACTGTCAATAATTTCATTAGTTTTACTGCACATGAATGTTTGTCCAATGTGGCATATGGAGATAGAGAAATGATGCCAGGTTGGTCATGAGTTGTTCAATAGCAACTCGGTCTATGTGGGTGTCAGGGAGAGAAAGACAGAAAGAGAAAGAATGAGAGGCTGTGTGTGAAAGAAAGACAAAGTAAAGGAGAGAGAGAGACATGATGTGCGCAGGTGGCTTCTATTTTCAGCTCCTCTTGGGTGGGTAGGTGAGGAGACGGCGGTTCATAACAAGCTGAGCTCATTACAGTAATGTCCACACTCCGCTCTTGATCACAACCTCTCTCACTGCTCACAAATCAGTGCCCTGAACATAAAGGCGCATGGGTAAGCCTCTGCTTCCTCCCCAGACTATAATACGGTCAGCTCCAAAATTATTCGAACATAATGCCACAGTTTTCTCCTATAATACTTGATGTGAAAGGAGAATACAGAGAACGAAATCTGAGACCACCTCAAAATATAACCTCGTACTGGCTGAGGTCATCTCTTGTGGACGCTCCTCTTTGGTTCAAATTTTCAATGGAGTTTAGATCAGAGAACTGGAGCTTGATTCTGTGGTTCTGGGATACTTGCAAAATGACTTTCGCATGATATTTACCACAGCTCCTCCATTGCAGTTTCATTCCCTGCACTGGTAATTGCAGTATTTTACAGTTGGGAGCTCCAAAGACATTCATTAGATACGTACTGTAAGAACTGGTGTTAAATACACTACTATGAAAGTAAGAACATGTCTATTAACAGAAATGAATACCCAACCAACTTTACCCCAGACAGTTCATCGCAAAGCTTGTGCTAATGCTAACGGGATGTGTTCATTCGTAACTGGATACCACCTATGACATTAGCTTCTATGTACACACTTTAAATTATTATGTTTGACAATGTATTAGGTCAGGCTGTATTTTTTTTACCATAATAACCCACATGCTATAAAGGTCAATATTAGCAACACATATTAGATATGTTATTACCATGTAAAAGGTCTCTCCCATGCAAGCTAATCTGGTGGTGGAAATGTCTGCTATAGACCTCTGTATTGGTGGAAATGGTGACAGGGACGGGACATAGGTTTGCTTTTGTCTCCTGAGATCACCCTGAGCTGGGAAGCACTGGATGATTAAAGCTGTGCAGAGAAGTACGTAGAAACGCTCATGATATTTCTTAATTTGTCTTTGAAAATATTCTGACTTAAATACTTTACAGCAAACATTAATTTCGAAAAATACGAAGGACAAACAGTACTGAAAAATATAAACTCTAGAAACGAACCTTTTAAAAATGGAAATGCGTTATAGCCCTGAGTGCAAGCAGCTCATTAAACCATCTTTGTGTGTATCTGAAAACCTGATTTGGATCACTGCCCTGCAGGAAGATCCAACTGTGACCCAGTTGTAACTTCCTGGCAGAGGCAGCCAGATTTTCATTTAAAATCTCCTTGTAGTTCATGGAGTCCTTGATGCCACACATCCTTCCATACTTCACAGATCCTCCATCAAAGTTAATAGTGGGCATTAGGTCTTCAGTTACATTTCTGAGGGTGCCAATAACTGAGACAAAAAATGTAAAAAAACAAACAAACAAAAAAAAAAAACAACAACAACAACAAAAAAAAACCTTTTTGATAAGGGATTTTTATTTTCTTATAATACACAAATTTTAATTAATGTTTATCTTGTTTTCATGTGTTCAGTGTGTAATCTGATCTGGTACAGTCATACGTTTGTGTCCATTTGAGTTAAATAATTTAACCTTCACTGGACAGAAGGGCAACATGTGCGTTGTGGTGCATTATTCATGGAGGCAGGGACACATGGTGCGTGTGTGCTGATACTTCTAGAGAAAAGTGCTGTATGACTTAACTATAAATAAGGGAACAGGAACTAACATGTTGCCAAATAGCTCCATTTTGGTCTCATCTGACCACCATAGGACAACTGGGTGAAAGTGTTGTGGTCAGATGAGACCAAAATGGAGCTCTTCGGCATCAACTCAACTCGCCGTGTTTGGAGGAGGAGGAATGCTGTCTATGACCCCAAGAACACCATCCCCACCGTCAAACATGGAGGTGGAAACATTATGCTTTGGGGGTGTTTTTCTGCTAAGGGGACAGGACAACTTCACCGCATCAAAGGGACGATGGACAGGGCCATGTACTGTCAAATCTTATGTGACAACCCCTTATGTGTGGCCCTCAGCCACGGCATTGAAAATGAAAAGTAATTACTAAGTCATTAACAAGTACTAAGTCATGTTTTGCAGAGGGGTCAAATACATATTTCCCTCATTAAAATGCAAATCAATTTATAACATTTTTGACATGTGTTTTTCTGGATTTTTTTGTTGTTGTTATTTTGTCTCTCCCTGTTCAAATAAATCTACCATTAAAATTACAGACTGATCATTTCTTTGTTAGTGGGCAAACGTACAAAATCAGCAGGGGATCAATACTTTTTTCCCTCACTGTATAAAATTATATATATATATAAATTATATATTCATATATATACACACACACACATACAGTACTGTGCAATAGTCTTGCAGATGCAAAGAAATAAATACTGTAGAGCAAAGATGCCTTTAAACTGTCACAAGTCGTGACGGAGCGGAAGAAGGAAGGAGGTAAGCGCACTTAAGAACGAGTGATGTTTATTTACAAGTGAGGAGAGCAGACAAATCCCAAAACATGATCCAGAAACATAATCCAAAAAACAGGCGAAGGTCAGGTGAACGGCAAACAAGCATATAAAGGGCAAGGCAGAGATCAAGGTCGTGGTACGGAAAAACAGGGTCGATAAACACGAACGAGAGCTATGATACAGATCTGGGAGCGGATAACCCAGCGTGAACTATAACTAACAAGGAAGTACGTTTAGTAAGTTTAACAAGTTTAATTAACTGCGCCGTGTCTAGTATGGCGCGTAGTATATATACCGGCATGAATCAACTTAAACCAAATTCAGCTGGGAGTAATTCAGACAAACATGGGGATACAACCTATGAGAGACACGGGGCAGGGTCATGACGAACATAAACAAAACACACGTGTACTCCCAGCCATTGACAGAAACGAAAACAAAGAGCTCATGAAGTCGCAACACGCATGCGCAACTGCGTGAAAGCATGCTGCTTCAAGGGGGAACCGTGACAGAGATCCCCCCCCAAGGGCACTCCTCCCGGAGTGCCATGAAACATCCCATATCACCGGCGGCCCCGGGCCCCTGGGCTGAATGTCCCAAGCAGAGCCAGGAAATCGCATGATGTTTCTGGCGAAGTAGGGACGCGGAGCAAAGTTCACCGCGAGGCTCAAGGGGAAAGCAAGGTTCTCCGCGAGGCTCCAGGGGGGAGCGAGGATCCCCGCGAGGCTCCAGGGGGGAGCGAGGATCTCCACGAGGCCAGGAGAAGGAGCGAAGTTCTCCGTGAGGCTCAAGGGAGGAACGACGCCCTCCGCTGAGCCCAGGGGTGGAGTGATGTCCTCCGTGGAGCAGGAAGGGGGAGCGACACAAGGTGCGACGTCTTCCGCGGAGCATGGAGGCAGAGCAACGTCCCCAGCGAAGCAGGATGGCGGAGCGACGACCTCAGCTGAACAGGAACGCGGAGCGACGACCTCAGCCGAGCAGGAAGGCCGAGCGACGTCCACAGCCGAGCAGGAAGGCCGAGCGACGTCCACAGCCGAGCATGAAGGCCGAGCGACGTCCACAGCCGAGCAGGAAGGCCGAGCGACGTCCACAGCCGAGCAGGATGGCCTAGCGACGTCCTCAGCCGGACGTGGAGGCTGAGCGGCGCCCTCAGCAGAGCAGGAAGGCTGAGCGGCGTCCTCAGCAGAGCAGGAAGGCTGAGCGGCGTCCCCAGCAGGACGTGGAGGCTGAGCAGGCATCGAAAACGGGGAGGGAGGGTGGGAGCCGGTCTCAGTCCCGACCCCAGATTCCCCCTCCTGTCGACGTGACTCCTTTTTACTCTGAACAATTACCGTGAGGCTTGGCTGTGACTGGGATGTCGTGAGCTTGAGACTGAGTCTGGACCTGGATGCTGTGAGCTTGAGACTGTGTCTGGATTTGGGCGTCGTGAGCTTGAGACTGAGTCTGGACCTGGACGCTGTGAGCTTGAGGCTGTGTCTGGACCTGGGCGTCGTGAGCTTGAGACTGAGTCTGGACCTGGACGCTGTGAGCTTGAGACTGAGTCTGGACCTGGACGCTGTGAGCTTGAGACTGAGTCTGGACCTGGACGCTGTGAGCTTGAGGCTGTGTCTGGACCTGGACGCTGTGAGCTTGAGACTGAGTCTGGACCTGGACGCTGTGAGCTTGAGACTGAGTCTGGACTTGGATGCTGTGAGCTTGAGACTGAGTCTGGACCTGGGCATCGTGAGCTTGAGACTGAGTCTGGATTTGGTGAAGCTGGGTCTCTGTAATTTTCCTTTTATCCTTCTCCTCCTCCAGAAGCTCCTTTAGTTGGTTTCGTTCGTCCTCTAGTCGACAGAGCCGAATGCTCAGAACCCGTTTGCGGAGTGTCTCCTTTTGCAGCAAAACCTGTGTTTTCTGTAGTTGCAACTCCACGGATGAGCATTCTTTAGTCGCTTCGATGCATTTCTTCTCCGTTTCAGACAGAGTGCTCCTCAAACTCTCCAACTCCAACTGCATTCTGCCAATTTTTTCCACCATTTCCTTCTTACTCTGAGTGATTGTGACTGGAACATGAGGCTTGGCTGTGACTGGAGCTTGAACTTGGAACTTGGCTGTGAGTGGAACTTTGTGAATTGGGTCGGCAGACTTGGAGATGACTGGATTCTGCATAGCAGGATGCACGGTAACTTGGACTTGTGGCTTGGTCTGGACCGGGACATGGACCTGAGGTCTTGTCCGTCTCCTCTGGAGTGCTCACCTGCCCATAATACCTGGGGAATGGGCGTTCCGCCACGTTCACTTCCTCCAGCAAATGATCATAGTTCTGTCCTGGTTCTCCAAACTCCTCCAAAAACACTTCCAAAAACTGCCAAATATCCTCCAGCACCCGGGATTCCTTGTCTGCCACTCGCTGTGCCCATGCGCGAGCTGCGCCATCGAGGCGAGACATAATAAACAGAATGAATCGTCCTTCAGTCGGTTTCGGGTCACATAGGCTGGAAAAATAATACTGACGGTCCATCAAAAACTCATCCAGGTAAAAGTAGCCATCATACGGCTCCGGCATGTCCACGGAATACCGCTGTGCGAAGCTCATTGAATCCAAGGCGGAAATCTTGGGAGTGCGGTTTTGGGTTCGGCGTCCTCGCCGTTCTCGTGCTACCTCCATGATTACGGCGGTTAATTCTGTCACAAGTCGTGACGGAGCGGAAGAAGGAAGGAGGTAAGCGCACTTAAGAACGAGTGATGTTTATTTACAAGTGAGGAGAGCAGACAAATCCCAAAACATGATCCAGAAACATAATCCAAAAAACAGGCAAAGGTCAGGCGAACGGCAAACAGGCATATAAAGGGCAAGGCAGAGATCAAGGTCGTGGTACGGAAAAACAGGGTCGATAAACAAACATGAACATAAGCATAAACACGAACGAGAGCTATGATACAGATCTGGGAGCGGATAACCCAGCGTGAACTATAACTAACAAGGAACTACGTTTAGTAAGTTTATACTACGGCGCGTAGTATATATACCGGCATGAATCAACTTAAACCAAATTCAGCTGGGAGTAATTCAGACACACATGGGGATACAACCTATGAGAGACACGGGGCGGGGTCATGACAGAAACATGACAGTCCCAGCCATTGACAGAAACGAAAACAAAGAGCTCATGTTCAGAAGTCGCAACACGCATATGCACAACCGCGCGAGAGCATGCTGCTTCAAGGGGGAACCGTGACACAAACAATGAAATTAAATGTTTCTACATTTTAAAAAAATACTATAAAGAGCAGTAAACAGAAATAAACAAATATTTGGTATTTGGTGATATTTCGTGTGATGACCAATTGTTTTAAAAATGTATTAGTAGTCTCAGGTAGAATTAGTGCAGTTTTATAAGGAAATCAGCTGTAAGTTTTATTGAGCATCTTGCAGAACCAGACATGACTATCACACTTGCTTCTTTATTTTTGCAGCAAAATGAATTTTTTTTGCAGCATTCATTGTGTTTTTTGTCTGAAAAGTGTCTCTTACTGTACATAACATGCTGCTCTCTTTAATGATATACAAACATTTTTCTGTGTGTTTTTCAACTGACTTGATAATGTAGAAGTCATGAAATAAATATCTGTAACAAAGTTTATACTACAAAAAATAGGGTGCCTAAAACTTGCACAGTACTGTGTGTGTGTGTATGTGTATGTGTATATATATACATATATACATACATACACACATACATACACACACACATTCTCATTAATCAACCACAATCTCATCTCTGTGGACTTTCAGTTTTAAAATATTTAGAAGTAGAGACTTCATGCATCTCTAATTTTGAAATGTTGGTACTCTGTGGCAGTAATAAACAAGGTCAGCTTATTCCATTAGAACTGACTAAGCTACTAAGAAACACGGAAAGCATTAAGTGGACCTTAAAATTCTGCAGTGTGTGCTCCTGGCATTACACTTTATTTACGCATCCCTATTCATTCATGAATCTTAGGGGCGTGTGAGAGGGCAAAAAGAGATAAACATCATGAACAGTTCAGCAAACTCCTGCTAGTGCATACTGATGTAAGGAAAAGGCCTCCCACACCTTAAAGGCATTAAAAAAAAATTTCAACAGTGGTGGGAAGTAACAAGTATTTCAAGTCTGGTTTTTAGGTATTCCCTGGAGTTTTATCCAACACTACATTATTACATTTATCTGTAATGATGTACTTGGTAAGTCATGAGGTGACTTTTTAACACAGCTTCAAGGAGATGATCTAGATTCCGAATGAACCTAAACTTTAACAGACGTGACAGAAACAAGAAGCCCTAATAACCATCACTGTAAGTTTGTGAACCCTTTAGAATTTTCTATATATCTGCATAAATATGACGTAAAACATCATCAGATTTTCACACAAATCCTAAAAGTAGATAAAGAGAACCCAATTAAAGAAAGGAGACAAAAATATTATACTTGGTCTTTTTTTTTTTAGGAAAATGATCCAAGATTACATATCTGTAAGTGGCAAATGTATGTGAACCTCTAGGATTATTACTTAATCTGAAGGTGAAATTAGAGTCAGGTTCAGATTTCAATTAATGGGATTAAAATCAGGTGAGAGTGAGTGCCCTGTTTTATTTAAAGATCAGGGATCTATGAGAGCCTGATCGTCACAACATATGTTCGTGGAAGTGTATCATGGTTGAGGACCTCAGAAATCAAACAGCTTTTGATGCTCATCAAGCTGGAAAAGATCATAAAACCATCTCTAAAGAGTTTGGACTCCACCAATCCAGTCAGACAGATTGTGTAGAAATGGAGGAAATTCAATACCACTGTTACCCTCCCCAGGAGTGGAAACTAACAATTCACTACAAGGGCAAGACGTGTAATAGTCTGTGAGGTCACAAAGGAACCCAGGGTAGCTTCTAAGCAACTAAAGGTCTCTTTCACATTGGCTAATGTTAATGTTCATGAGTCCACCATCAGGAAAACACTGAATAACAGTGGTGTGCAAAATAACATTGCTGTCCTTCTGCAGTTTGCTAGAGATCATATGGACAAACCAGAAGGCTTTTGGAAAAAGGTTTTGTGGATAGATGAGACCAAAATATAACTTTTTGGTTTAAATGTGAAGTGTTATGTTTGGAGAAAGGAAAACACTGCATTCCAGCAGAAGAACCTTATCCCATCTGTGAAACATGGTGGTAGTAGTAACATGGTTTGGGCCTGTTTTGCTGCATCTGGTCCAGGATGACTCACCATCACTGATGGAACAATGAATTCTGAATTATACCAGCAAATTCTAGGTAAGGAAAATGTCAGGACATGTCTGTTCATGAACTGCATCTAGGGTTAGGGTTAGAGAAAATGGGTCATGCAGTAAGACAACAACCCTAAGTACACAATTAGTTCTACCAAAGAATGGTTAAAGAAGAATAAAGTTAATGTTTTGGAATGGCTTAGTTAAAGTCCTGACCATAGTCCAGTAGAAATGTTGTGGAAGGACCTGAAGCAAGCAGTTCGTGTCAGGAAATCCACCAACATCCCAGAGTTGAAGCTGTTCTGTACTGAGGAACGGGCAAAAATTCCTCCAAGCCGATGTGCATGATTGATCAACAGTTAACAGAAACGTTTATTTGCAGTTATTGCTGCACAAGGGTATCACACCAGATACTCAAAGCAAAGATTCACATACTTTTGCCACTTACAGTCATTTAATATTGGATAATTTTCTTCGATAAATATATGAAAATCTGATGATGTTTATATCATATTTATGCAGATATATAGAAAATTCTAAAGTTTTCACAAACTTTCAAGCACCACTGTATATGCACATTGTATTTATCAAGCCAGTTCAACTAGTTTGTATTATCAGAATTATCATGCTAACATTTGATCAATAAGGAATAATACCCTAACCCTAACCCTAATTAGCCTTAGCTAATGTCTTCCCGCTTTTTGTGAAAGGGGCTAAATTTACCATCAGTAAATAAAATCGGTGTGTGATCTGAGACAGACGTCTTTCTTGTACACTGTCTTTCATACTTTAATTATATTTAAGAGTTTATACGGTTCTACTATAACTTTAGTGAATAATTTGTAGCAGTGCTATTTATTTAAATTCCTTTAGACTAGTAACTGCACTGGGGGACATGGTGGTTTAGTGGTTAGCATTTTTGCCTTGCACCTCTGGGGTTGGAGGTTCAAAGCCCTGTGTGCACAGAGTTTTCATGTTCTCCCTGGGTATTGTGGGTTTATTCTTTGTACTCCGGTTTCCTCCCCCAGTCCAAAGACATGTGTTGTGTTTGCGATGGGTTGGTACCCCATCCAGGGTGTCCCCTGCCATATTCCCCGAGCTTCATGAAGCTTCCTCGTTTACAAATTGTATCCAAGTATCTTGAAGTCTTTCTCCACAAGGTGATGTCAAGAGGATATCAACCCATAAATGTAAGTTAAACTGCATGTGAACGAAGTTAAACGTTGCCGAGATTTTCCAGTTTAGGATTAAGGATTAAGTTATTTCAGGAGTTTGTTTGTTCCCTGATATAACCGTGAGACTAGCTAGCTAGCAAGCTAACTATTAGAGGTGTCTGTATATAACCAGATTTTGTTGAGGTTTTTTTTTGTGATTGTTGCGAACTAAAACGCTTGATTTTGTTGCTGGAATTTTTCTAATTTTTTGATGAACTTGCTGAAGTTTTGTGCTTTTTTGTGGTAAACTACTTGAATTGGCAAAAATGCAACTGCACAAAATTGTTTTTCATGGTCTTTCGCAGTGATGTTTGTTGGTAAATTTGTACCTTTTAGGCTGGGATTTGGCTGAATGCATGTTGTGTTAGTGACATGTATTGGCCCAAATCTACAGAAAATCTGTGGTAATTTTGAAAATTGGCAAGCTCCTCCGAATATGCCGGAGTTTGCTTGATTTTGTGTTAAATTCTGCGATCATAAAATTAAGAAATCCTGGAGGGACTGTATAACAGTGACTTGTAGAGTACAGTATAGTTCAGAATTAGCAACTAATAAAACGCTAAAAATCTTGTACCTGAATAAAAGTAGAGGTTTTCTATGTATATTTGTACTTGAGTTAAAGTAGAAAAACCTATAAAGGAACTATAACGGAACTAATTGCTGTTAATTGACATTTTTTACTACTAGTACTACTACTAAAATTAATAATAGCATTATTACAGTATAACAATTAACAGCACTATCTTAGAGTTAATTTACTACATTTACAAGCAAGCGTGGAACTAATATTCACAAAAATAGGGAATACGAGCTACTACTTACTTTTGTGTTGCAAAAATCAGGTGGACAGACAACAAAATGAATTGTGAAATCTGACAATGCTTTGATACCATGAACATAACTTGTAAGCACCACTCTCTCATGACCCTCACCTCTCGTCCAGTGAGCACATGCCGTGCTAGTTTGACCTTGGCGAAATTCCCCTTGCCGATGGTTTTGTGTAGGCGGTAGTTGCCGATATGCGGCTGCTCGTCCACGCTGGAGCTCAGCGAGTTCCTGCAGCGAGGCAGGTTATGGCGGCTCGCCAATTTGGTAGAAAAGCCATCCAGGGATGTGTGCTGCAGAGAAAGTAGTTTGGTTAGCACCATCAGCATTGTTGTACATAATCACTTCTAACGTACTGTGCAAGCATCTCAGTCTAGATGACTGTAATTGCATAGTAAGTCTCCAAATTAATAATATTACTTGTGCCATGTAGTATGGCTTAATGTCTCTTCTGGAACTACAGTAAAGCTTTATGACAGAAATGTATATTAGGAATGCATTCAAAGCTAAAAAGACTCTCTCACAACAATTTATGTTGTCCATCCTGACAGAAATATGCAGTGCTATTCGATACAACAGCGCAAATGAGTTAGACTGCATCACAAAGAGACAGTGTGTAAGCTGAATCTGAGAGCCTGTACACTGCAGCCGAGGCTACTAAGTGCTCTGTGGCTCCAATAATCGCTGATAATGGCCGCCTGAGAGCTCAAGTGCTGGCTTGCCCAAATTTAAAACACTACAGGGAGAGAGACCTGGTATATCTGGGCACTAAATGAAGTAAATAGAGGAAGTATAGACAGTAGAAGTGCACTGATCCGAAATTTTAAAGACTGATTTGGGAACCAACTATTTTATTTGAGAACTATGATGAATATGAAATGAATTTAAAAAATATGGATTTAACCCTAACCCTTTGCACAACTTTACCTGCACAACCACCTGCACTGATGATCAGGAACTATACAGCATGATAAAAACAGCACAGCCACCGCCTTTTCAAACTGCTGCTCATGCTGCATCGCAGAGCAGCATAACTACCTTGTGACTACTTCATAACTGCTCACGATTCTGATTGGTCAGAGGGTGTGGGTTCATTTTCAATAACGGCAGCTCTGACTGTATGTTTAGCTGCAAATCACAGGTTAATATTTATGCACTTATTTTAACACATTAATGCTTCTATAATAACAATTTACACAATGTGGGGGACACACTACATAATCTAAACCTAAAAACAATCAGATTTTAAAAAGTGTTGAAGTGTAGAGATTTATTTAGTATTTGGAAGGAGTATCCAAGTAAAAATGTAGGTTTAAGTTTTCTGCCAATGGAATATTTTCAGGATAGAGAACTTTTTGTTTTGTGCTGTCTTAGGATCAAGCTGCATTTTTTGTCTTATTAACTTCAAGAGGAAGTGAGGGAATTATTCACGGACATGTTTCATGGACATCCCCCAACATTAAATGAAACGGTAAGCTGATGAAACATATTACATTCTACAGTATATAGGGATGTAATGATACACTGGTGGTCATGCTTCGATACTATTCACGATACTGGCTGCACATTTCGATTAAATTCAATTCTTAGAATATTTTGAACAAGATTTTAATGATGAAAAATGATGACTGAAAACAGCACAAAACAGTGGGCATGTCTGTATGAAACTAAATAAGTCTACAAACAGAGGTTTAAGAAAATTGCTATGAACAGAGGTTTAATATTATAAACAAAATATAACAGAAGACCACCCTATCTTAAAAAATAAATACATTTCTCCAACAAAAATGCACAAGAATTGCATTAGATATTGCTTAAATAATAGAATTCTGATTTCTACAATATGAATCGTTGGCAAATTCCTTTGGTATAGGAAGCATAAAACAATTCAGTATGCTGTTGTAGGACAGTAGCCTCCGGGTGGTAACAGCCCGCCACACCCTGTCATTGATTAATTTCCTTTAAAGGCACGTGCAATCATGTTTTATTAATTAATTATAGCATTATATACCAAATAGCCATGATACACTACATGGCCAAAAGTATGTAGAAACCGTACCATCACACCAATGTGTGGTTCTTTTTCATATTTTTGCCACAATGCTGGAGGCACACGGTTATTATAGGATGTCTTTGTTTGCCAAGTTTGGAGTAGAAAAGCTCAAGTGTCTTGCATAGAGCTCTGACCTCAACCCCTCTGAACACCTTTGGGAAGAACTGGAACAGTGACTGTACCCTAGGCCTCCTCACCCGACATCAGTGCATGAACTCATGTGGCTGAATGGGAAAATCCCCACCACCATGCTCCAAAATCTAGTGGAAATCCTTCCTAGAAGAGTGGAGGTTATTATAGCTGGCTAGACCATGGAATGGGATGTTCAACATGCACATGTGGGTGTAAAAATACTTTTGGCCATTAGATATGTTCAGGCTGGACTGCTCATGAATTACAGTATACAGTATGTGGTGAATTATATGTGGTTATTTATGTGGCATTATATATTGTAGCCCTGCTGTATGTTTTCATTCAAGTTGATGTACTTTTATTTATTTGAGACAGATATAGAGGGCCAACTTAAAGCAAATCCCCTCCTGGGTTATGTTTCCCCAAAGTTAGGTCATACAGACCTGACAAACTATAGAAAACTAGTAGTGGAACAAGAATGGAAGGTGAATAAGATGCTCCGGTGCCAGCAGGAATGCCCAGGCAGCTGGTGCTATCTGTCTTTGGCGTTGAGAACAAAATATGGTTTGGGTTACTCGGCCATCATCACACTCCTGTTACGCTGTAATGCTACACTGCGCATTAATGAAGTGCAAAGTTCGGCATGTTATAACAGGTTTATGACAGTATCACTGTATTGTAAAAAATAAACATCTTTAAAGATACATTTCTTAGTAATAGCTGTTTTCATTATGGTAAATAAAAATATTACAATAAATTAGGCAACTACAATAAATGAAACAAGATAAAGAAAAAGTTAAACGACATATTGTGTCTTCCATGACTCTCAAAATACTAAAACACTTGCCAGTTTCTCAATAAATAAAAGACCAATTGCAGAAAATGAACAGTATTGTGATTAATACCATTATGGTATGTATTGCTGTAGATTTACACACTTCACTGATCAGGTATGTGTGTGTTGTAGACATGTGTGCATATGTTAGACATACAAGCCATGTGTGTGTGTGCTAAAGAGAGACAGAGAGGCAAGAAAGACACTGTCTGTGATGACCGTGAAATGTGAGAATCCACAGCTTCCTTTGGGAGCATTAATAACCCCTGACAACAGAGAGAGGGGGAGAAATACAGAGAGAGAGAGAGAGAGAGAGAGAGAGAGACAGACAGAGAGAGAAAGAAATAGAGAGACAGACAGACAGAGAGAGAGACAGAGTGACAGACAGAGAGAGACAGAGTGACAGAGAGAGACAGACAGACAGACAGACAGAGAGAGAGAGAGAGACAGACAGAGAGAGAGAGACAGAGTGAGTGACAGACAGACAGACTGCACAGAGAGAGTGAGATTGGATTGAATTTAGGGTAGACTCTGTAAATCAGCATAGTCAATGTCTAATGTTAATATTCTGATGCTGATTGTCCGAGTTACGATCAGTCATTAGATATTCAGTGTGTTTTATATTGTAGAAAAGTTAATTTTTTCCCCCTTATTCAATTCAAAAAGTGGAACTTTCATATATTCTAGATTAATTACACATAAAGTGAAATATTTCAAGCTTTTAAAAATCTTGATGATTATGAGCTCATGGAAATCAAAAATCCAGTATCTCAAAATATTAGAATAAAGAATTTATAATACAGAAATTTCGACCTGAGAAGACTCTATTCAGTGAATTAACTAAAAACATCTGCAAAGGTTTCCTGAGGCTTTACTCTCTCAGTCTGTTTCAGTACACACAACTACAATCATGAAATTAAAGAAGATGAAATTAAATGCTGCACTTCATTTGGAAATCAAGGTCCCGGAGTCTGGAGGAGTGTGATGTTTCCACAGTCAGTGATGATTTGAGGTGCCATGTCACCTGCTGGAGTTGACCCAGTGTGTTGTCTCAAGTCGAGAGTCGATGCCACGTCTACCAGGAGATTTTAGAGCACTTCATGCTTCCATCTGCTGACAAGCTTTATGGCGAAGCTGATTTCCTTTCCCAGCAGGACTTGGCACCTGCCCACAGTGCCAAAACTATTAGTAACTGGTTTACTGACCATGTTGTTACTGTGCCTGACTGGCCAGCCAACTCGCCTGACCTGAAGCCCATAGAGAATCTATGAGAGACAGCAGCTTCAGCAGTACAGACGAGATGAAGGCCGCGATCAAAGCAACCTGGGCTTCCAGAACACCTCAGCAGTGCCATAGGCTGATTGCCTCCATCCCACGCCGCATTGATGCAGTAATTCGTAAAAAAAAAAAAAAAAAAAAAAAAAGGAGACCAGAGCAAGTACTGAGTGCATAAATTAACATAGTTTTCAGAAGGGTGACATTTCTGTATTATAAATTCTTTATTCGAATATTTTGAGATACTGGATTATTTGATTTCTGTGAGCTGTAAGAAGAAATCTTCCAGATTTTTTTTTTTAAAAAGCTTGAAATATTTCATGTTATGTGCAATGAATCTAGAATATATGAAAGTTCCACTTTTTGAATTGAGTTACGGGGAAAAAAATTAACTTTGACAATATTATTTTTTTTTAATGCACCTGTGTATATATTTTTTAGAAACACTGTAATATATATTTGTTTACAGAGTGGCAATGTGTTCGTATCACCGGGTGTCACGCAAATATCTTCGTTTGCATGAAAGGAAATGTGCTTAAACCTCGTTTGTGCCTCATTATGTTCATTTAACTGCCTGGATGAGAGTTTTATTGTAGAGGAAACATTACATACACTGTACTGAGAAAATAACCATCGATAAAATGATTTTTTATAAAGAATTTCTGCTGCTACTTATTATAAGTAAAGAATAAAACACTTGTTGTGTGTGCTGTTATAGGAAAGTAATTTCACAATGTGGTAGTGTGGTGTGTTCTGATACGAAGCGGAGCTACACTAAAGTTGATTATTTTTCTATATTTACATGTCTTTCCAATAATAACATGTTTTATTCCTCTTGTATCACAATGATTTGCCAATAATTGCAATTCTAATTTGTGAATGATGTTTGTTTGTTTTTTACCTTGTATAGATACAGTTAATATTATGGAACAGTCGTTCTCTCACCAGCCGCTCTTTAAGTTAACAAGAAAAAAACACCTAGCCTATCCACCATCCATCCATCCATCCATCCATCCATCCATCTTCTACCGCTTACTCCTTTTCAGGGTCACGGGGACCCTGGAGCCTATCCCATGGAGCATCGGGCACAAGGCAGGGTACACCCTGGACAGGGTGCCGGTCCATCACAGGCTAGCCTGTCACATTACTGAGAAACCCATAGTCCTAAAGGCTTTCCTGTGTTACAAACCACTAACACTTGGAAACTCCTTCCATAAATATTAAATAAACATCTCCATACAGAAAGCTTCACCATATTAATGTTTTTTTTTTTCCTTTTATAAATAACAACATATCTCTTAATCTGTTTATTATTAGCCTTATACAATTTGGAGAACTGGAATGCGCACCTTAATATAAACCATTTGAATTACAGCCAAGACTATCGTCAGAGACACTATTATAGAAAATAAATCAACACCTTCTGTCCAATCAGAATCAAGAATTCAACAGGGCTGTCCAATTGGAGAGATATCACCACTTTAGAGTGTTAATGCAACACTGGGGCTTTTGCTATGTGTAGAGCAGACATTCATATGACATACCAGCTTCAGAGACTGAGGGGGAGGTTCAGTACTTTTACTGCTCCTCAGATTTTTTTACTTTCTCTCTTCCATGTCTACACGGGTGATATAGCCCCGGGTGCCTTGCTGTTAACCTTCATTTTCTCCAGCACTCTTTTAGTTCATGGTATTTCTTCTTCTTCTCTTATTCCTCCCTTTGGCTGTTAATGTCACTTGGGATTCCAACTTCGACCAACAAAAACTTTTATTTTTTTCCCTTTTTATTTCTTAATATTGTTTTGCTTTGATATGTAGGTCCAGCAGTCTTTTATTACTTTCTGAGGTTCTGATGACTGGCTGGGTATACAATATGTATTGATTTTATTCTTCACACTCTCCTGGCTTATTATTGATTGGTTAGAGGGGATTCAGGCCTGTGTAGTGCAGAAGGGATATTGCACCTCGTTAGTATTTAACACACTTTATTGTCATTGAGTTAGATTCCAGTTTGTCCTCGAGTGAGTCACTAAAGATTTGATTAAATCTCTCAGGGCCAGATGATAGCTACGCTATTAGCAGATGCTTTTCAGGTGCAATTAGACTTTGTTCAGCATTGAAACCCTTACCTCAGTGAAATTTTCTGCCTGAAATCCAACAAATTTACTGTTACCATTCTGAAGTTGATTATTTTCTTATAACAGCACACCTGAAGTGTTTTATATTTCTTATACCACAGGTTAAGTAAGTACCTGTTCTCACTAATGTTATATCCGGTATACTGTATATCATTCCTTCACCAATCTCAGTGGACAGGATTACCTTTTGTCCTGGGATAATTTAAAAATTTACAGGTGCTCATCTGTTATTTTATTTCCATCCAGATCAGCCATGTTGGTGTTTTTGTCTGTCCTCCTCTGTGAAAATGAATGGGCAAATTACCTCCTATTTCGCCAAACTAAGCAGTGGTCTGATCATTTTAGCCCCATTTAGATGCAAATGTCCTTGATTTTCAATGTAGATGTCACCTTGCATTGGGAAAAATAGATGCCTGACTGTTCTTACTTGCCTAGTTACTTTAAATTTGTAGCGCATGCATCCGTGACCCTCTCCCGTATATGAAACATTTTGGGAGTTGTAAAACAAAAAAAATGAAGCCTTTTTGTATACTTTGTTATTATTCATTTATTGTATTTTCAAATTGTTGCTGGAACATTGATTTGGCCAAAACTGTAATAAGAGTCAGCGTCTTCTCGAATACAGTGACTCTTCAACTGCTTGGACGTCATGTTGTGAACGGAGAGTGACTATGTGTCCACATGATGCAAACATGTGGGTTTGTAGAAAACATACTCCACGAGAAATTTGAGAAACCCACGACTTTTATCACCGAGGAGACGTCTTAAAATGTATTCCCGATGTACCCCTGATAAACTAATCCAATCCAAATAGGGCTTTAGACCGCTGATTAACCAGTGGACGAATTACGGCCATTGCTTACCAAAGACATGTAACAAAGTTCTGTCAGTGTTATACAATTTTTTATTAAATAGCCTAACCTTATTCTTTAAATCCGCACACATTTTGCTCGATTTACTTCATGGTTTACTTTGACAAGAATAATGAGTGAAACTTTGATTGAAATCAGGCCGCATGGTTGTCCTGTTCTACTTCTCATGTCCTATTGATTGGGATGTTATGCACTCACATAGTGCAAAGCTCTGCATGACCCACTTCTCTGTTTACTTCTAAACCATATTTTCCTCTCTGCAATGTCTTTTTCAAGCTTTCTATGCATTCATCCGCAAGTTTTCTTCTGCCTCAATTGTCTGTAACCGCTGCATTTGTCTAAGACTCTGAAAGTGCAGGAAATAACTAAATGCCATGACCATCACAACAGCGAATGAAAGCTAACAGTGACCAGATGGCATGATCTCATTCACACCATGCTAAGTGGCCCCTACTAGGTTGCATTCATTTTTGGCAGTATTAGAAATTTTTGGCTACACAAGTCCCCCCCGGAAAAAAAAGTCACCTGTATGCCCAGAGCCACTGAGCTCATCAGTGATGTCGCTACAATGCTTAAGAGCCAGCAGCACTTCTAGTTGGATGACTAATGAACGAATATGTCTATGATCTCCTGGTGGAATAGCTTCCTTGAGAGTGGACATGCAGAGCTGACTAGCCACAACAATCTGCTAAAACCACAGGAGCTCCAGTTAAACAACAAAAACCACCTGTAATTGTGTGTTATTTTTGGTGGTAGGACACAACATTTACATTTATCAATCAACAAATCACTGAGATGTTAAAGAGAGCAAAAATGATGCCATTGCTGAAAGACTCTTATGACACAAGTAAAAGACAGTGGTGGAATAAACAATATATTTTTGAAGAGATGTTCTGTTTCTGATATCCTGATATGGATAAACACTGATCATAAACACTGCTTAATATTGTGTATGTCCCTTTGTGCCTCCAAAACAGCTCGGACTTGTCGAGTTATGGACTCCACAAGACCTCTGTAAGTGTGCTGTGGTATCTGTCACCAAGACGTTGGCAGGAAAACCTTTATGGTCCAGTTCTGATGCTCATGTGCCCATTGTAGGCGCTCTCAGATGTGGACAGGGGTCAGCATGGGCGCTCTGAGACCGGTCTGCGGCTTCGCAACCCCATATGCAGTAAGCTGAGGTGCACTGTGTGTCCTGACATCTTACAATCATAGCCAGCATGAACTTTTCAGCAATTTGTGCTACAGGAGCTCTTCTGTATCACTGGACCAGATGGATTAGCCTTCGCTCCCCACATGCATGAATTAGCCTTGAGCACCCATGACCTTGTCACTGGTTCACTGATTGTCCTTCCTTGGACCACTTTTGGTAGGTATTAACCACTGCATAGTGAGAACACCCCACACGACCTGCCGTTCTGACCCAGTCGTCTAGCCATCACATTTGGCCGTTATCAAAGTCGCTCAGATCCTAACGCCCGCTCATTTCTCCTGCTTCCGACACATCAGTTTTGAGAACTGATCGTTCATGTGCTGCCTAATATATCCCACACCTTGACAGGTTCCACTGTAACGAGATAATCAATGTCATTCATGTCACCTGTCAGTGGTTTTAATGTTATGGCTGATACGTGTACGTACTTAAGCACTGATGCTTAGAATTTTGTACATATGGTTTTCTGTATCATTAGTGCCTTTACAGCTTGCGTTTTCTGCTGCTGGAGTAATGAAGATGGTTCATGCTGTCCAAAGGTTTTGCAGGACCATCTTCTCACTTCTCATTCACATTTCAGTGTTTCGCCTAAAATCTTTAGCTTATATTTACCAGCAGTGAGACAGCAGTGCTGTACATGTGTAGTTACTGACTGCTAACAAGACGAAAGTCCTTACAAGAACTAACTGTCTATTGTGTGCTTTTTTTGATTATTGGTTATAATTTGATTTGGAATTTGATTAAGATGTGACAATTAGTTGGAGCTTGTAGTGTAGCTGTAGCTTTTCTGAACTGTACTGAAGTGTATTAACCAAGAAAAAATAAGGACAGTACACAGTTCATAACTTGAACCACGGTCAACATTTGTCAGTTAATTGCCAATTGGTCTAGTTAATAGATTTATAAATTGTCCACACATGAGCTATCTTCTTCTTTTCCAATTTTTTTTAACTTCAGAGGGCAATGTATGTATACACCTTCATGTCCTGCAATTATTGAAAACTGCAAAAAGCCAAGTCAGTAAAGCTCGAAGAGGTGAGATTGTTCTGAGACTATTCAGAGCTTCTCTAAATGTCGTCTTACTGAATTAATTTTTTCTGCTGTTTTCTTCTAGTTATTTGGGCTGTGCCGAACTATTTGTGACATCAAGCCTACCAAACTAGCCTGCTTATAACATTATTAGCCTGCTTATTTACCCCAACTAGAGAAATGGAATTAACTTCTACTTTTTGCTGACAGCAAAAAATGGTGAGTGTGTGTATATATATATATTCATACAGTGCCCTCCACTAATATTGGTACCCTTGGTAAATTTGAGCAAAGAAAGCTGTGTGATACAATGTCTTTGTTGTTTAACCTTTTGATCTTGTTAAAAAAAAACACCACAAAAATACACTGCTCTCATTGATAAACAATTACAAACACAACACAGGTTTATCCAAATCTCTTTGTTAAATGTAGGTGTGCAACAATTATTGGCACACTTTTAGTCAATACTTTGTGCTACCTCCTTTTACCAAGATAACAGCTCTGAGTCGTCTCCTATAATGCCTGATGAGGTTGGAGAATATATGGCGAGGCATCTGAGACCATTCCTCCATAATGAATCTCTCCAGATCCTTCAAATTTTGAGGTCCACAGGTGGACTCTCCTCTTCGGTTCACCCCACAGGTTTTCTATTGGTTTCAGGTCAGGGGACTGGGATGGCCATGGCAGAACCTTGATTTTTTGCTCAGTAAACCATTGTTGTGTTGATGTTGATGTATGTTTTGGATCATTGTCCTGCTGGAAGATCCAACCACGGCACATTTGAAGCTTTCTGGCAGAGGCAGTCAGGTTTTCATTTAATATCTGTTGATTTTTGATAGTCTATGAAGCCTTGTATCCTAACAAAATGTCCAGGTCCTCTGGCAGAAAAACAGCCCCAAAACATTAAAGATCCAGCACCATATTTAACTGTGGGCATGAGGTACTTTTCCATATGGCTACCTCATATTTATGGAAGTCATGGTTGAACAATTTCCTGTTCCTAGTTACCCAGGTGTTACTAAAAAATGTAAAATATCAATGGGAACGCTTGAGTTTGTTTTTGGATGAGAGCAGACGATTTTTTTCTAGAAACCCTTCCAAACAACTTGTGGTGATGTAGGTGAATTCAGATTCTAGTTTTGGAGACATTCTGACCCCAAGGCAAAACTAACTTCTGCGATTCTCCAGCTATGATCCTTGGAGATCGAACTATCCTCTTCACAAAGCGTTGAGATGATATAGACACACGTCCAATTCCAGGCTGATTCAAAACATTTCCAGTTGACTGGAACTTCTTAATTATTGCCCTGATGGTGGAAATGGGCATTTTCAATGCTTGTGCTATTTTCTTCTAGTCTCCACTCATTTCGCGAATTTTATCACTAAAAGATCAAAAGGTTTAACAATTAAGACAATTTTTCACAGCCTTCTCTAATGATCGATAGATAGATAGTTAGAGATGTATAATAAATAATCCATCCATCTTCTACCGCTTACTCCTTTTCAGGGTCATGGGATACCTGGAGCCTATCCCAGGAAGGCGGGGTAAACCCTGGACAGCGTGCCAGTCCATCGCAGGACACAATCACATACACACTTACACACCCATTCATACACTACGGACAATTTAGACACGCCAATCAGCCTACCATGCACGTCTTTGGACTAGGGGAGGAAACCATCTTCTTCTTCTTCTTCTGGCTTTAATCCCACTAGGTGGGGTCGCCAGTGCGGGTGACTCTTCTCCAGACCATTCTATCGCACGCATCCTCTTCCGTCTTTCCTACTGTCCTTAAATCCTCCTTCACGCAAGTCTACCACGCCTCCTTTCTCCAACTACTAACTTTCTCACTCTCTTCCCAACGTAGCCTTCATCCCTTCTCAGTTCGTGACCCAACCATCTCAGTCTTGTCATTCTCAGCTGCTCACCCACCTTCACTGTAGCCCTTATCTCTTCATTCCTACTTCTGTACATCCTTGTCTTTCCGAGAGAAAATCTGAACATTTTCATTTCCGCTACTTCCATTCTCCTTTCCTGACCTCTTGTCACTGCCACAGTTTCCATCCCATACAGCATTGCAGGCCTCACCATTGTCTTGTACAGATTTCCTTTCAACTTTGCTGGCACTCTTCTGTCACACATGATACCGGTTATCTTCCGCCAAGCACTCCACCCTGCTTGCATCCTTTTTGTTACTTCTCTCTCTTCGCCATCTGTCTGTACTGTCGAACCCAGGTATTTAAAATCTTCAATGCGCTTCAGCTTCTCCCCTTGCATCTTTACTTCTCCAGCCAACTCTCGTTTCCCCATAAACAAGTACTCAGTCTTTTGCCTGCTAACTCACATACCGCAGTCCTATTCCACACTTCCATCCTATCCACCACCTCTTTCCTTGTTTCGCCACACAACACCACGTCATCCGCAAACAACATATCCCAGGGTGCTTCTTGCTGTATGTGCCCCGTTATACAATCTATTATGATTGCAAACAGGAACGGGCTCAGTGCCGAGCCTTGGTGGAGTCCAACTGTCACCTTGAAATCTTCAGTGGTTCCTGCTGGACATCTGACCTTTGTCTTGCAACCCAAGTACATATCTTGGATCAGTCTGATGTACTTCTCGTCCACTTTTTTCAGTCTCAAACAGTTCCATACGATTGTAAGCTTTCTCTATATCTATAAATATACAATGCAGTTCCTTCTGTCCTTCTCTAAACTTCTCCATAAGTTGTCTCAAAGTGAAAATAGCATCAGTTGTACTTCGCCCTGGCATAAATCCAAACTGTTGTGCTGATATGGCAACTTTTCCTCTCAATCTTTTTTCAATGACCCTTTCCCATATCTTCAAAGTGTGGGAAGTAAGCTTGATACCACGGTAGTTTCCACAGTCCTGAATATCCCCTTTATTTTTGAAGATAGGTATCAGAATGCTTTCTCACCACTCTTCTGGCATCTGTTCCTTTTCCATGATTGCCTCGAATACCTTTGTCAACATTGCAGTTCCATTTCTTCCAAGTGCTTTCCACGCCTCCACTAGTACGTTATCCGGTCCTACCGCCTTTCCTCTTTTCATCTTTTTCATCACTACCATCACTTCCTCCTCCTTTATCTTTTCCACCTGCGTTTCTTCTCTCGGTTTTATAAATCTTTCACTCCTCTCATTTTCTACATTCATCAGTTGCTCAAAATAGGACCTCCATCTTTCCATTATCTCATCTTCATCTGACAATACTATCCCTTGACTATCCTTCACAAGCTTTGCTTGGTAAATATCTTGTGATTCGCGGCTCTTCTGCTTTGCTATTCTTATCACTTTCCGCTTGCCTTCTTCCCCTTCTTCTAGGCTGGCATACAGGTCGTTAAATGCCATGCTCTTTGCTTTTGCCACTATTCTCTTTGCTTCTTTGCGTGCTTGTAATTTTCAATAGTCTCATCACACCTGTTCAGATCCCTCTCCCTCTTTTCTCTTTTCCGCTTCATTGCTTCTTGTACTTCTGCATTCCACCACCACGTCTCCTCTTTCTTTCCAGCTTTCCCAGATGTTTCACCTAGTACTTATTTTCCTGCTGACCTAATCGTTGTGCTCAGCGCATCCCAAGTCCATTCTTGCCTCTCCTCCAGCACCTTCTCCAGCAAACTTTTCTCGGTGTTCCATTTCATTCAATTTCCACCAGTGTTTTCCAAATCCTAACCTGTCTCTGCCTTCCCTTGGTTATCATTCCTGCTTTACACAACAGTAATTTGTGCTGTTTTGCCACCGCTTCTTTTGGCAGTACTTTGCCGTCCTGTATTTGCTGCAGCTCTTTTCTTCTACAGAGAATGTAGTCTACTTGCGAGTGGCGCCCTCCGCTAGTGTACGTTATCCATCTCGTTAATCTTTTCCTGAAGTAGGTGTTTACTATCGCCAAGTGGTTGGCAGCTGCAAACTCTGCAACTTCAACTCCTGCTTAATTTCTCACGCCGCCTCCGTACCTACCCATCACTTCCGCTGCATCACTGTTTCCTTCTCCCACATGACCATTAAGATCCGCTCCAAGCCATTTTTTTATGAATTAAAGATATAAAGATTCATATATATTACCTAATAATTATTCTTAAAGTAAATAAAAGTTTGCATGTTCTCCCCGTGCTACGGGGGTTTCCTCCGGTTTCCTCCCCCAGTCCAAATACATGCATGGTAGGTTGATTGGCATGTGTGTGTGATTGTTCAATTCAATTCAATTTAATTTGTATAGCGCCTTTTACAATAGTCATTGTCTCAAAGCAGCTTTACAGACTGATTGTGCCCTGTGATGGATTGGCACCCTGTCCAGGGTGTACCTCGCCTTGTGCCCAATGCTCCCTGGGATAGGCTCCAGGTGTCCCTGTGGCCCTGAAAAGAATAAAGCGGTATAGAAGATGGATGGATGGAACCGATACTTCCAGCAATCGATTATCGATGTTGAAAAATCCAATCAATAGGTCAACCTCTAGTATGATCCCAACAACACAATACCTATAGTGAAGTATGAAGGTGGAAGCATCATTATGTAGGGCTACGTCGTCGAACTTAAGAGGACCTTGCATGGCCTTGCCAACCTATTCAATATTAATAGAGGTTTATAATTGTGAGTCCATCAGAGGGATCCTTGTAATCTTGGGGAATTGAAGATGGTTTTCCAAGAGGAATGGGGAAAAAAACTGAACCACATTGCTGTATAAACATAATTACTTCTTACCGCAGATGCCTCAAAGTTGTAATTGCAATAACAGCTTTGCAACAAAGTACTCATTTTGATCATTTGTGGTGTCCCCGTCAATTTTATTTCTGAAACATATTTTTCTTGGTTTTTTATTATAAATACATACTTTTTTTGTTCGTCATTTATAAGTACAAAGCCAAAAGACGGTGATATTTGCACTAAAAAGTATATTAAATAACAAAATCAAAAGTGTCTGAATACTTATTTCCCCTCACTGTATCTGATATTCTTTTAAAGAGTGAAAAGAAGGAGAATAAGTGTCACGTAATGGATGTTAGGATGGATGCAAGTGTGGGTAAAAAATTATATTAAAGACAGGCAGGTAGACAAATCCAAATCATGACACAATAGCGTGGTCAAAAACAGGCAGTGGGTCAGGCGATTGGAAAACAGGCACAAACTGAGCAAAATGGGAATCGAGAAGCGTGGACGAGAACAGGATCAAAACGAGGACACAAAACACGCTGAACACCAGCTTGGTATATGGAAACATACCTAATACTTTGCAAAGAGTGAATGCACTGCAAGTCCTTTTAAACTGTGGTTGTGATTGTGCTGTGAATTGGATGCAGGTGTGCATGATTAGATTGAAAGCGAGTGTTCTGGGAATTGCGGTTGATGACTGCCATGTTTGTAGGCCACAGTGCAGGATTGGGAAACGTAGTCACTGGTTTGATGTGATATGACAATAAACAGAGTGGCTGCACTATGATTAAGATAATCATGATCTACACCTAGTACCGGAAGAAGGCAGGCAAGTTGCAAGCATTAAAAACAAACGTACCGTTTCATTCTGTCCTACTGTACTCTATTGTAGCTACCCATCTTTACAAAAATTTCAGTAAACTGGTTCCATGAAGGCAAATGATCTCACACACAAACAGTGAATTACCACCAACAAAAAAAAGTGAGCGAAAGCTGAGGCTCTTCACTTTTATCTTTGCTATTTGATCGAGACCTCACAGGTTGAAAGCTTCACAGACTCAGCAGGATTTATTTTTCTGGTGAGCCCTTGATGCTGCACAGATAAAACACCAGTCTCAAAAATGAAAATAACTTACCATTTCCTCCAAGAACACCCAGATGAGTGTGTGTGTTTGTGTGTGTGTGGGGGGGGGTTTGCATGCATAATTGGATATCAGCTCCTTGCTCTGTCCTATGTGTAAATATTAAATATTCATAGCACAACAACTGCCTAACCTTTTAGCATGGTCTTGTGTTCGTATATATTTGGGGGAAAAACAAACAAACAAAAAAAACCTTACACACACCTTAAGATAAACAAACTTGACAGTTCTAATTAATGTTTTTTTGGGTTTTTTTTACTAAAACACACTTAAATAGTACAAATCACTAAGGTGTTTCCTTCAAAACTAGTCAAGTATTCCTGCTTGCTGTTTACCTTGACCAAGTACCTAAGCCGAGTAATGACCTTGTGACAATGACCCCATGTGAGTATTGTAGTAAGTGGATTCAAAGATGTTGAGTATGGTGCTCTAATCCCTTGTGTCTTTCTAACAAGCTTAATTTTGTTGCACCATGAACCAGGGATGACAAAAACTCTTGTGTTTAACTTTATTACTACCACCATCACGGTTATTCGTGTCACTGGAATAGACATGTGGCCTACTGTTCTTCAAAGCATGGCAGCATGGGCACTGCAGATGCAGTGTAACCTTCATAATATGTGGTAGTTATTTCATCAACCTCTTGTAATTTTCAGAGCAGGATGGCAAGCTTCCTCAAATGCCAGGGAAATACTGCTGGCTATTCATTATCTTCCTCTGATGCCGTGTAGTGAGCAACAGATATGGCTGCAGCACTTGATGAGATGAAGGGTAAGTAAGCTCCTTCACACTGGATCGACAAGAACAGAAATGGGCAGAAGACTCGGCTAAACAGCCCCATGGAAGGAGAGGAACGAGTGCCTTTGCTAAAGCCCACAGTACAGGACCTAGCAACAGGCATGGGCTAAACACAAGAGCTGTTAGTGGCAATGGAACAGTGCAAAGGAAGTACACAGGCGTGTTCACATACAGAGACAGACCCTAAAGTTTCAGTGGCTGTCAAACACTCTACTTATTCGGTCATCTGGGAGTCTGATGTTCAGAGTGTAATGCAGGAGTGAGGCTCAGAAGCAGCAAATGCACTGTGATACTAAAGCTGCCTTAGTGAAACTGAATCTGACTGAATGCCTAACCCAATTAGTGGTATAGTCACCCAAGAGAGTGACTGTGCTATTCCACAGTGTATCAACTGCATTAAAGAGCCCTTATGCACACTCAAAAGCACACAGAGCCTGCAACCTGAGAAAAAGGCATGCATGCAACTCGTCCACTACAGACACCACTGGTCTCAATAGTGGCACAGACCGATGAAACCTTTCATGTAAATCCTGCCATGTCTCTGTCAGACATTTTCAAGCAGAAGGCTACCATTAGGCATTCTTGGCTGCCATCTCCAAAGTTCCTAAATCTGTCCTTGAGTTAAAAAGGAGTACTGTCAGGAGATGAGGAGAGTGAGTACAAATACTGAGAGCCAAGAGAACAAAAGGCTGTGCGCTCTCTGTGGGAGAGATGGCGTACTTTCTCTCCGTCAATCACAGTGATACTAGCCAATCGTGGGCATTTGTGAGACCAGGTATGTGGAGGAGGGCGGTTAGAACTTTTCATCAAGTGTGTTACACTGCCCTGTGATGCAGCAAGAGAAACAGTTCGAAAAAGATGCAGATGGTTGTCTGAGAGGGAGAATGTGTTAACCTTCAACCTCCCCAGGTGGTAGCTGTTGTACGAAGGGGAGAGCTGGCTAGGGTAATGTAGTGTAACGGTACACGCATTCATACCAAAAATTTTCAATACAGGTCTTTCAGTTTGGCACGCATGTGTACTGAATGATTGCAGCGTTGTTTTAACCACTGAACGTGAAGAACTTCTGAACATAATTTGAAACTCCAAGCTTCCCCCCAGCAACTTCCACAAAAGACCAGATGTTGTTGGTTCAACCACCGAACTAAGCATGCACAATTAGTTATGGTGAACGCAATTAAACCAGAACCTGAGGACACCAGAATCACAATCATTAAAGTCTCCAGTTTGGGAACATTATGGTTTCTCAGTTAACTACAATGACGATGGAGAAAGGCAGGTGAATTGAATGAAAGCAATCTGCCGGCAATCGTGTATCTAGCTGACTGTATGTCGAACTTGCTCACTCATTTGAGACGACATCGCCTGAATGTGAACATCACTGGTACAAGGAAAAAAACTGAGTGGAGTGCAAAGCCAGATCACCATGTGAAAGCTGCTAATGTGAATACAAATACAGTACAGTTAATATCTTAATAGATATTTATTTTATTATATTTGTTTTTAATTGAGAGAATAATGATCTTGAGTTTATTCAAGTAAATTTGTAGTAGGTTTTATTAGTAGGTTGCAGCCGGTTGCTGCAAAAAAAAAGAATCAATTGTATGTTTTGACCCCTCTGCGGTACAGAAAACATATCGAACCGTCACTTTTGTGTGCCGTTAGACCCCTGATGGCCAGTGGGTGGAAGGATTGGCAGGTGACAAAGTAGGGAAGAAAAACGGGGGAAAAAAGACAGTGTCGTATGAACATACCTATCCACACTATTCCCACTAAGCTCGGTTTCAGAAACCGTAGCACGGAAGGACGGAGTTATACCTTGGATACATACAGTGGTGTGAAAAAGTTTTGCCCCTTCCTTCTCTTGGTTACACAGTGTTTGACCAACCAGCAAACACCAAAACCAAACATAAGGTGTTTAAAGGTGAAAAAACAAACCACAGCCTTGTGAATATCCTTTCTAACTTGGTTTCCCGAGTCAATTTCTAGCCACAGCTATACACACTACACAACAGGCACACAAATAGGCTGTGACAAGTAAGTCCACCAAATCCAAAGCCACATCATGCCGCCAAAAATCAGGACGAAAAATTGAATCTACAGTCTGAAAGGTTAAGCCTCAAATTTGAACAGGACCACGTGACATTACCACAAATGGCGAAACAGAACAGTGGGACCCCCAGGTCGCCCAAAATCCCCAAGACGAGCGCGACTCATCCAAGCGTCACAAAAACCCCACAACAACAAGAACTGCAGGCCTCACTGCCTCAGTTAAGGTCAGCATGCCTCCACATCAGGAAAAGACTGGGCAAAAGGCCTGCATGGCAGAGTTCAAGGAGAAACCACTGCTGAGCAAAAGAACATCAAGCTCTCTCTTTCTCCACAACACTTATGATCCCCAAGATTTTGGGACAACATTCTGTGGACCGTGAGACAAAAGTGGAACACTTTGGAAGGTGTTCAAGTATATCTGGGAGAAGAACACTGCATTTCAAAAAGACATTATACCAACAGTAAAATATGGTGGTGGTAGTGTGATGGTCTGGGGCTGTTTTGCTGCTTCAGGACCTGGAAACTTGTGTGATAAAGGAACTATGAATTTGCTGTCTACCAAGAGACCTGAAGGAGAATGTCCGACCATCTGTTCGTGTACTCAAGCTGAACGAACTTGGTTCTGCAGCGGACAATGATCCTAAACACACCAGCAAGTCCACCACCGAAATGGCTGAAGAAAACAAATGAAGGCTTTGGAGTGGCCTAGCCAAAGTCCTGACCGAATCCTATTGAGATGTTGTGGTATGACCTTAAAAAGGCCGTTCATGCTGAAACCTCTAATGTAACTGAATTAGACAATTCTGCAATGATGAGTGGGCCAAATTCCTCCAGACGCTGTAAAGCCTCATTGCACGTTATCGCAAACGCTTGGTGTTGTTGCTGCTAAGGGTGGCCCAACCAGTTTATTAGGTTTAGGGGGAATCACTTTTTCACACAGGGCCATGATGGTTTGGATTTTTTTCACCTTTAATATAAACACCTTCATTTACAAATTGCATTTTGTGTTTATTTTGTTGTCCTTGACTATTGTTTAAATTGTTTGATGTTCAAACACTTATGTGACAAACATGCAAAGGAACAGAAATGAGGACGGAAGGACGGCAGTATACCTTGGATACATACCTTGGTGCCACCACATAACCTAGAACAACAAAAAATATATGCTGCTTGTCAGATAAGAGCATGACCATGCTTCCAGGATGTGGAATACATAGTAACTTACAGTTCCCTGTTGACCAAACACAAGGGTCTGCTAACCTGGGACCCATGCCAACTGGCTATACTGATGGCAGAAGTGCAGGACCTTGCTTCTATAGCAACAAGCAATAGAGATTTTAAAAATTGGCCAAGCTCCTTTCAAGAAAATTTCAATTTAAATAAAAGGGGCCATAATCCCAGATTATGCCTTGGCTGTGACCACAGATCTGAATTTCAGATATTCACAGATATGCATTTCTACATTTCAATTGCTGTGGGATACAGGCGGAATTTCTGCTTCCACATCAGTGGAGTGTTATCTCTTTCCATTGGGTTATCTTCGGCATCCAGATTTCACAAAGTATGAAGAGTATGTCAAGAGCCATAGAGTCACTGCAATGCTAGGGTACAGTCCCAACAGCAAGTTTTGAGCCAGAAAAATGTCCTGATCTTTAAAGTGGAAGTACTTTGACTGAAGTTAATCAGGAAAAGGGTTACTTGACCCATTAGGTGACTGTCCAATGAGCATGAAGTATGGATGCAGTCATGAAACTACAAGTGGCCACAGATCACGCATATGCAGGCTGGGACTCTATTAATTGCAACTCTAGTAGTAAAACTGAATTTGGTGAATGATGTTGGCAGCATGCTCAGTGCCTGTCACGCATATTACAAAAACAGGTTTCAGTTATAGTCTGTGCACTCCTTGAGGCACTGGTCCGGTGCATATTTTCACCCTGCAAAGACGGAAATTGTAATGACAGCAAAGGTTGAAAGAACCAAAGTGAAGAAATTGTGGCTAAGGCTACAACATTTTCAGGAATCCCCAGATGGGTCACACATACTAGTGCAGACTGACAACACCACATTGGTGTTTTAATAATAATAATAATAATAATAATAATAATAATAATAATAATATACAGTACCACTCTCATACACAAGGTCACTGAAAAGCACACCAAAAAAAATCAACTTGATTTAGTGGAGATGCGCCATGTATGGCCTTTATTTGTAAGTTGAAGGACTTTAAACTGGATGCACTCTGAAACAGGTAGCCAGTATTGCCAGGACTGAGGTGATGAGAGGATTTTTTTTTTTTGAAGTTTTGAAAGTATTGTAGTGCATGCAGGGTTTTTTTTATTTTATTTTAGGAATTACAATAAAGATGGAGTTTCTGCATCAGTCTTACAGTAGGTTTCATAGTAACCCCATCAAGATCAAGTGAAAAGTTAGATATTTGACAATGGATTTTGGGATAATGAATAGAACTTCAGTTTTAGAAAGGTCATGAATACATGATATTGGGATAGGGAGTGGCAAGGTGGAGGTAGTTCGGATGCTAACATAAATCTGAGTATCATCAACGTAACTGTAACTGTGAATGAAGATCATTGTGGGCAACATGTAAATAAGGAGAAGGGGCCAAGAACTGATCCCTGGGAAACTCCATAAGGCACAGTGTCAGTGGAACATTTATACTTCCCATTGGTGATAAACTGAGATCTATCAGTAGTATATGAAATAAAACCAACCACAACTGTCCAGAAGCAAAAAATTATGCAATAGAACAACAGCCATCAGCGCAAACCATGACAAAATGGTTGACAAAATTGAGGTCAAGCAAACAAGCTCTAGAAATGCAAGATATCTTTGCTAGATTCTGGATCTCCTACTCCTGGCTCTACCCTAAAAATGCATGTGGCAGCACTGTCTCCACAGTAGAGCTTCATGCAAAACAATGGTCCCAGGTTAGCCCACTGGGTAAAGGATGAATACTTAATAAGCAAACATGCTTAGAACAGTATTAGTACTTGAGCACTTGAGTGATTCTCATCCTCAATAGGGAACAGTATCAACACAAGTGATGCTCACCCTCAGTATGAAGCAATACCAACAATTGAGTGATTTTCCTTCTCAGTATGGTATCTGTACTACAGCAGAGTGCTGTGTGCTGTGTGTTATTGTCTGGAAAGGGGTGCCATCGGGTAGTGTTACACACCCTTGTGATGACTTTGATATATGACCTCCACTAGTTCAGAAGAAACTCCATAAGAAACAGTGTCAGTGGAACATTTATACTTCCCATTGGTGATAAACTGAGATCTATCAGTAAGTGGTCTGCAATGAAGGACGTAAAATGGATGGTTCCATATGTAGTTCTACGACCGAGTAGATACTTAGTGTAAAAGACCATGGACAACAGTTTGCATTGTGCTTGATAAATACAACAGGCATTTGTGCCACTGTCCATTTTTAAAAGTGCTATACAAATAAAACTGAATTGAATCAGCGTTTTGATTGGTGAGGGTGAAGCTTATGCAAGGTTGACACACAACACCATAAGTGCCTTTTTATTGCCATAGGTAACTCTGGTGTGTCAAAGCTCATCCATGTTTGACCCTGAACTATCTGCTATCTGGTTCTCTTATTTAATAGTTTATAGTTTAGAATAATCTTTCTGGTTTATTTCTCAGGAAGAATGTTCTCCTCATTCATGTTCTCCCCATGTTCACAAGGTTCTTCCCACCTCCCAAAAACATCCTGGTACATGGTGGACTGACTACTCCAAAACGGTCACTAGATATGTATGTGTGTGCATGGTGCCCTGCAGTGGACTGGGTGTATTCCCACGGTGTGCTCATGGTTATCGGGGAAGGCTCCTGTCTAGGATAAAGTGGTTACTCAATATGCATTAAGGAATGCATGGTTTATTTGTATTTTCTGGAATGCACTTCAAAATTATTTTTTACCTCTATAGCTCTGTGTAAATCTTATATTTCAAGTTACTTGTGCCATTATTGTCAGTATTACATTATATATTACTATATTGTCATTTAACAATATGACTGAAAACAGAGATGTAGAGACGTAACCATCATATTCATACATACATTTGACTGGTACTGGATCTTGGTATAGGATATTTGGGATTTTGACATATTTCCCAAAAGCACTGTTGGAATTAAGACTGATAAATGTTAGAGCAAGCATCACACCGTGCTCCTCTCTAGTTAAAATGATCTTAACGTGATGATACTTTTGGGAAACTTATTCCAGATTAGTAAATCAGTTAATGTTATGCTATACTAGTTTAGGTGACATTATACAGTATCTAGCTCTTGCTTTAAATGTGCTCCTAGAATTTCAAGGTACATGAAAGCCTACTTTTTAAAGAGCTCATCTGAGAAGATAGTATTTCTATATTTTGATCAACTACTGAGAATAATGCTTTTTACTGTAGGAAGCCTGTTTTATCTAGCAGTTTTCCTAACCATTGTTAAGGGAACAGTAATTGCACTTCCCAAAAACAGTTCATGCCCAATTCCCACCGTTTCTTCATTGGCTAATCTCACCTAGATACTGTAGACTTTTAACAAATAACTGCTAGCTATACTAAACATTGGCAGTGGTAGATCTGTGGTTAAGAAGTTGGACTAATGATCAGAAGGTTGCGAGTTCAAATCCCAATGCTGTCACAGCCGGGCCCTTGAGCAAGGCCCTCAACTGCTCTGTTGTATAAAAGAGATAAATATAAGTCACTCTGGATAAGGGTGTCTGTTAAATGCTGTAACTGTAATGTAAACATCCTCAATAGTGTTAAATACCATTTTTAATACACAGTACTGTTGACTATATAGTATGCAGTAGAAGAAGAGTAATGATTTATAATCCCACAATCCGGTGTCACCCAGAAGATAACGAGTTCTCTTTTGAGTCCGGTTCCTCTCAAGGTCGTCCCCCCCCATGTCATCTCAGGGAGTTTTTCCTTGGTGCCGAGTTGCTCATTAGGGATCGAGATGTCTGTAAAACTTTACAAATAAAAGGGAAGTGAACTGAAAAATAGGACAACGGACAATGGGGAAAACAGGACAATTTCCTTTATGACACCTGTAGCGTGAAGCTCTCGGACCAGAACTAATGAAGTGACAGCGCAACGTTTGGTCTCGAACAACGACGTCGATACGGAACGTCCGAGAAGAGGGTCATCCGAACAAGTCCGTTAAGGGCCGTAAGGGTTACAGTGTGAGACGTGTTCATTCCAGAACAACGAAGGAAGCACCTCATTAACAACATCCGAACAGAAATGAAGTGGCACCTGCAGTCCAGGTGTGATCTCAGGTGGACCACGAACATCACATAACACTAAAGCCTTATTAACTGTTTCATTAGAATAACAGTTTATAAATAACGCAGAGCAGTATGTTGATATTATGACACTTAGACCACATATGCAACAAAGGACTGGTGTGTATCATCATGTTTGTGTTTTGATCAGAACAAGCGCATGTCAGCGGTGACACAGCAAAGGCGCTCTCTGTGTACTGTATCCTCGAATCACGCGCATAAACATCCCAAACACACCGGAAAACAGGAAAGATTTCCTCACACACGTTCCTCAATACTTACATTTTCAGTCTCTCGCTCGTTTACAGTGGGTAGAGGCATCCGGATAGACATGTTTGGGTTTTGAGGCCGGCTCGAGCTAACGCGTATTTCAGTCCCCGCTGGACCCTACATCTCTAACGGCCTGTCACACGGCTCGCGCGCAACCATAACAAAAACCCGTAGCGACATCCAAACCAACTTCCGGAAGTCCAAATATCCAGAATGAAGAAAACCAGCTGGCGTGAATAAAGATGCTCCGCTCTTACTCCATCAGTCTTCTTGGCTCATGTGCGTGCAGCCGCCAACCGGATGGATGCGAGAGCGCGTGAGCTGTATACCAAATGTACCCGTGCTCCCTACATAGACTCCCTGTGTTGAAGTAAAGGCATCGACGCTCAATCAAGGCTCCATGTTCTCAATAGGGAGATTCAGCTGTGGACTTCTGCCACCTACCGGAAGTATGACATCGCTGCAGGCACTCCTGTTTCCACTCAAAACAGGTGCATCATGTGAATTCAGATAATAGTTCCATAACAATCTCACCTCCTAGGGAACAACAAATCCAGTCCCAATAGGGCTTAACAATATCAACATGTGACAGTATTTTTTAACCTTTAACATGTTACATTTTTATTTAACAATAAAACATTCTGTTTTATAAAAGAAAACAACCAAAGCAACAACCATAATAATAATAATCCATCCACCCATCTTCTATAACGCTTATTCCTTTATAGGGTCACGGGGGAACCTGGAGTCTATCCCAGGGAGCATCGGGCACAAGGCTGGGTACACCCTGGACATGGTGCCAATCCATCGCAGGGCACAATCACATACACACTCACACACCCATTCATACACTACGGACACTTTAGACACGCCAATCAGCCTACCATGCATGTTTTTGGACTGGGGGAAGAAACCGGAGTACCCGGAGGAAACCCCCGCAGCACGGGGAGAACATGCAAACTGCGCAAACTCCGAAACGAACCCCCGGCCCTGGAGGTGTGAGGCGAACGTGCTAACCACTAAGCCACCGTGCGCATAATAATAATAATCATAATAATAATAATAATAATAATAATAATAATCATAATAATGCTTATAAAGTCAAAGTCAAAGTTTATTTATAGAGAACTTTTGAAAACAAAGTGTGTACCAAAGTATTCTGTACAAACATAATCAGAATAAAACAGTAAACACATACAACAAAACATAAAACTAGAATTTAAAAGCAGAGATTGTCCGGGCCTGCCGAACATGTAAAGGCAAATTATTCCAAAGTTTTGCGGCTGAAGATCAACTAAAGATTGCGATTAGCACTAATTACCACGGGTTTATCCTGCAACATATAATATAATAATATAAATAGTATAACAAGTTGATCTAGCTCATTTAGTTAATGAGTTAAATGAGTAATTTCTTTAAAAAGTAGTTATTTTACTTCATTATATGTTTTATAGTAACACAATTTTTTGTTAATTTTGTCGGGTTCCTCTCAAGCTTGCTTTGAATTTTTTTTTAAATTGAATTGAATGACTTGGTGTAGTATTAAGGGTACTCTGAAACCAGTTGGGACCATTACTGACAAATTACTTCAACTAGATTTCCACTGCTGTTTCCAATCTCAACCTTTTGCAGTTTACTATGTGAGTTGTGAATTAAGGTTCTCTAGTCGGCGAAGTCTTGGACTTACAGTGGTGTGAAAAAGTGTTTGCCCCCTTCCTCATTTCCTGTTCCTTTGCATGTTTGTCACACTTAAGTGTTTCGGAACATCAAACCAATTTAAACAATAGTCAAGGACAGCACAAGTAAACACAAAATGCAATTTGTAAATGAAGGTGTTTATTATTAAAGATGAAAAAAAATCCAAACCATCATGGCCCTGTGTGAAAAAGTGATTGCCCCCCTTGTTAAAACATACTATAACTGTGGTTGTTCACACCTGAGTTCAATTTCTCTAGCCACACCCAGGCCTGATTATTGCCACACCTGTTCACAATCAAGGCATCACTTAAATAGGAGCTGCTTGACACAGTAAGGTCCACCAGAAGATCCTTAAAAGCTACAAATCATGCCGAGACCCAAAGAAATTCAGGAACAATTGAGAAAGAAAGTAATTGAGATCTATCAGTCTGGAAAGGGTTATAAAGCCATTTCCAAAGCTTTGGGAATCCAGCGAACCACAGTGAGAGCCATTATCCACAAATGGCGAAGACATGGAACAGTGGTGAACCTTCCCAGGAGTGGCCGGCCGCCCAAAATGACCCCAAGAGCGCAGCGACGACTCATCCAAGAGGTCACAAAAGACCCCACAACAACGTCCAAAGAACTGCAGGCCTCACTTGCCTCAGTTAAGGTCAGCGTTCATGCCTCCACCATCAGGAAAAGACTGGGCAAAAATGGCCTGCATGGCAGAGTTCCAAGGAGAAAACCACTGCTGAGCAAAAAGAACATCAAAGCTCGTCTCAATTTCTCCACAACACATGTTGATGATCCCCAAGACTTTTGGGACAACATTCTGTGGACCGATGAGACAAAAGTGGAACTCTTTGGAAGGTGTGTGTCCAAGTATATCTGGCGTAGAAGGAACACTGCATTTCATAAAAAGAACAGTATACCAATAGTAAAATATGGTGGTGGTAGTGTGATGGTCTGGGGCTGTTTTGCTGCTTCAGGACCTGGAAGACTTGCCGTGATAAAAGGAACTATGAATTCTGCTGTCTACCAAGAGATCCTGAAGGAGAATGTCCGACCATCTGTTCGTGTACTCAAGCTGAAACGAACTTGGGTTCTGTAGCAGGACAATGATCCTAAACACACCAGCAAGTCCACCACCGAATGGCTGAAGAAAAACAAAATGAAGACTTTGGAGTGGCCTAGCCAAAGTCCTGACCTGAATCCTATTGAGATGTTGTGGTATGACCTTAAAAAGGCCGTTCATGCTCGAAAACACTCTAATGTAACTGAATTAGGACAATTCTGCAAAGATGAGTGGGCCAAAATTCCTCCAGGACGCTGTAAAAGCCTCATTGCACGTTATCGCAAACGCTTGGTTGCAGTTGTTGCTGCTAAGGGTGGCCCAACCAGTTATTAGGTTTAGGGGGCAATCACTTTTTCACACAGGGCCATGATGGTTTGGATTTTTTTTCACCTTTAATAATAAACACCTTCATTTACAAATTGCATTTTGTGTTTACTTGTGTTGTCCTTGACTATTGTTTAAATTGGTTTGATGTTCCGAAACACTTAAGTGTGACAAACATGCAAAGGAACAGGAAATGAGGAAGGGGGCAAACACTTTTTCACACCACTGTAGATGACCCATTTCTGCAGCAAACTTAAAATATTACTTTGATTTTCGTGGACAATTATGGCATTTTAAGGCAATGAAATTTAACATTTAATGATATTCTGTTGGATATCAAATCTTCAGAGTGTGTCATGGAGGTATACATCATTTTCATTTTCCTCTCTGCCCAGTGTCAAGTTTGTTGTATACTAGAACGTATGGCAGTGTTTTTTACTCCAACCATCAGTAGACTCTTGGAATCTTGATAATTCCTACTATACTAATGTACTTAATGCGCTACTCAGCTGGATTAGTTCTAATTTTAAATACATTGAATGGTTATTGAACTACATATACAGTACAGTAGGTAGATAAATACCTTATTACAGCCAAACAGTAATTTTGAGTGCCTCAAAATTAGACAGTACAGGCATCATGGGTGGTAAATAAGTAAAGTAAGAACATAGGGACACAGATTAATAGTTATAATACAACTCATCTGACATCCTTTCAATGAGGTCACTGAGATATAGCCTACTTTTGATTTCAGTACTGTTTTTTTCACACCATCTTACTGAGTAGATAAACTCTGCATTTTCAGATTGTGTTAAGCGCAAGAGGAAGCTCATTTAAAAAAATTTGGCTTTGGATACATTGGTACTGTACCATGAATTGGAGCTCATTCTTTGTCCTTCCACTTGTGTTTGGTATTGTCTTAATATATTCATGCTATTACATTGATTGAGCCAGCTCTACAGGCAGAAAAGATTTTGGTACATTGGTTGCTCACAGCTCAACCAGTGACTGCATATATGAGACAACATGGTGCCATTTACTCTCATAGTGTGGTTTCAAAGTATTTATTGGTCAAATTAAAAGTTGCCATCTTTGACTGAGTTTGTGCAGTAAGTCAGACGCAGAGCCAGTGTCTGTGCAGTAGTGTGCATGTTGAGAGGTTCAGTGGATATAAAAAAAAAGCAGGTTTTTGTGATGTAACAAATTTTTTTTTAACAAAGATGAATCATGTGAGAACTTTTTCCACCCTCAGTGTGAAATTACAATATATAAAAAATTTAGTGAAAAACAATCAAATGGCAAAATCCTGCAGATATGGGCCAGCAGCTTCGGGTTATGTTCACAACAACCATCAGAATGGTGGAAAATGTGATCTCAGTGATTTTGACAGTGGCATGATTGTTGGGCGGCGGATGGGTTTGTGTATTTCTATACAGTAACTACTGATCCCCTGGGGTTATATATATATATATATATATATATATATATATATATATATATATATATATATATATATATATATATATATATATATATATATATATATATATATATATATATATATATATATATATATATATATATATATACATATATATATATATATATATATATACATATATATATATATATATATACACATATATGTGTATATATATATATATATACATACATATATATATATATATATATATACACATATATGTATATATATATATATGTATATTCGCATATATATATATATATATATATATATATATATATACATATATATATATATATATATATCCAATATATATATCCAAATTCAATATAGAACTAGACCCTCCCTTAAATGTTAACCTCAAGCAGATTTTTAATGGTAAAATAACTTAACTTTGCCCACCAGATGGGAGTGTTGTCTTTTTATTTGCGTGAACTAGGCTCTTCCGAGCAGTCACTAGATAATAATCTGAAGAGTTAAAGGAATTACACATTTTAGTTAACAGTTATTGGACCAAGAATTATAAATAGTTACCTACAATAATAAAAGAAAGAAGATGGTGAAATATGGTGTAAAGGGATAGAACAATTGAGAGGGTTTATTTAAAAAAAAAAAAAGTAATAAAAATTAAGTACTAAATTAATTGCTTATTTTAAGGCTTTCATTGCTTAGTAGTTTTTAGTGTCTTTTATTATTGCATATCAGAAAAAAAACCTGTTTGCTAGGTAAAGAGGCATAATGGCAAAACTGAAAAGAAAGAAAAAAACAAACAAGCCTAACAATCCTCTGATATTTGGCAGAGAGATGAGCATTGCTGGAATTCTGCATCTGATCTGCTTGGATCACTCCTTGACGGGGTAGATAGCACCCAGTCTGCACGGGGTAAACAACATTCTGCATGTTCAGAACTCATCTTCTGTTTCTATCCACATTCTGCATGACTCATTTTCACAAAAACAGAGCAAATCTCTTAATGAACCCTATTTTGTGCATGTCACAACAATATACCAATGTTAGCACAGATTTGGTTTGCATGGTGCTGCATGAAACATTGTATTGCTTCATACAGGGTTGTGTGTTAATAGTATCCCCCTTTTCACTCATGACAACCCTGACTTGAGTGGGACTATTTACTGTGAGGCAAAATAACATACTAGCTGAAGTGTGTATTCCAAAGATTACACAAAATGGAAATATAAGCCACTGATTACATCAGAACATACGTAAAGTAAACTGAAGTGTCAAATCATTTGTAGTGACCCCAGTCAAATCAAAGCTCATACTGAATCTGAAAAGTCTGAAGTTATACTATCAGTGTGGTTTGATTAAACAGTGTGTTTTACGATTGTGAATGTTGTTTTGATCACGAGCAATATTTCACACTCATTTACATTGACCTTTATTCAGCTGGAAGATGTTTTTATCTAGAGCAACTTATGAGTTATGAGGCAGTCTCTCTGTTCACCATCAGACCCACTGTATTGCTCCTGGCACGCAACAAGCTTGATCCTTAATACAGCTCTCTTAGGAGAGGAGCCACCCTGATGTAAATGTAACATTTCTTGTAAAATGCAGTGGACGGCAAGTTTATGCTGTTTAATAATTCCTTATTTCCTCATGTTTGCCTGTCATGACAGAATTATTACATTGGAGGGGCCGAGTTGTTAAAGGTTTCTTTGCTCCAGTATCTTGCCTTCACATTGACTTCACTGATAAATTCACTGACAATATTTTAATTTCAGTTTAGTATAGACTAATATATCTGTACAGTCAGGTCCATAAGTATTTGGACAATGGCACAATTTTCATTATTTTGCCTCTTTCACCTTAAGAATGGATTTGAAATGAAGCAATGAAGATGTGGTTGAAGTGTAAACTCAGTAGAAGATTAGCGTTAATTCAAGGGGTTTAACAAAAAATATTGGTTTAACCATTTAGGAATTACAGCCCTTTTTCAGAGTCCCTCCATTTTCACAGGCTAAAATGTAATTGGACAAACTAACATAATCATAAATATTAGGATTATTTTTAAGACTTGGATGCAAATGAAATCTGGAACCCATGGACATCATCAAATGCTTAGTTTACGCCCTTGAGATGCTCTGCCAGGCTTTTACTGCAACCTCCTTCAGTTGCTGCTTGTTTGTAGGTCTTTCTGCCTTCAGTTTTGTCTTTTGTAAGTGAAAAGCATCAACTAGGTTGAGGTCATCAGACATTTAAGAACATTTACTTTCCTTGCCTTAAGGAGCTATTGGGTTGTTTACGTCATATGTTTTGTCATTATCTATCTGTAATGTGAAAAGTCCTGTAATGTGTAAAGTCCTGTCAGTTTTGCAGCATTTGACTAAATCTCAGCAGGAGGTAAAACTCAATATGCTTCAGAATTCATCCTGCTACATATATCAGTAGTCACATCATCAATACAGTGCCTTGCGAAAGTATTCGGCCCCCTTGAACTTTTCAACCTTTTGCCACATTTCAGGCTTCAAACATAAAGATATAAATTTTTTATTTTTTGTGAAGAATCACCAACAAGTGGGACACAATTGTGAAGTGGAACAAAATCTATTGGATATTTTAAACTTTTTTAGCAAATAAAAAACTGCGTGGCAAAATTATTCGGCTCTTTTTTTTTTCAGTGTAGCAAACTCACTCCAGAAGTTCAGCGAGGATCTCTGAATGATCCAATGTTGTCCTAAATGACTGATGGTGATAAATAGAATCCACCTGTGTGTAATCAAGTCTCTGTATAAATGCACCTGCTCTGTGATAGTCTCTGGGTTCTGTTGAAAGCGCAGAGAGCATCATGAAGACCAAGGAACACACCAGGCAGGTCCATAATACTGTTGTGGAGAAGTTTAAAGCCAGATTTGGATACAAAAACATTTCCCAAGCCAGATTTTCCACAAATCTGGCCTTTATGGAAGAGTGGCAAGAAGAAAGCCATTTCTCAACGTTTGGTGTGACGTTTGGTGTGTCTCCCAGGTGGCTTGTGGCAAACTTTAGACGAGACTTTTTATGGATATCTTTAAGAAATGGCTTTCTTCTTGCCACTCTTCCATAAAGGCCAGATTTGTGCAGTGTACGACTGATTGTTGTCCTATGGACAGACTCTCCCACCTCAGCTGTAGTTCTCTGCAGTTCATCCAGAGTGATCATGGGCCTCTTGGCTGCATCTCTGATCAGTCTTCTCCTTGTCTGAGCTGAACGTTTAGAGGGACGGCCAGGTCTTGGTAGATTTGCAGTGGTCTGATACTCCTTTCATTTCAAAATGATCGCTTGCACAGTGCTCCTTGGGAGGTTTAAAGCTTGGGAAATCTTTTTGTATCCAAATCCGACTTTAAACTTCTCCACAACAGTATTACGGACCTGCCTGGTGTGTTCCTTCGTCTTCATGATGCTCTCTGCGCTTTCAACAGAACCCTGAGACTATCACAGAGCAGGTGCATTTATACAGAGACTTGATTACACACAGGTGGATTCTATTTATCACCATCAGTCATTTAGGACAACATTGGATCATTCAGAGATCCTCGTTGAACTTCTGGAGTGAGTTTGCTGCACTGAAAGTAAGGGGGCCGAATAATTTTGCACGCACCACTTTTCAGTTTTTTATTTGCTAAAAAAGTTCAAAATATCCAATAGATTTCATTCCACTTCACAATTGTGTCCCACTTGTTGGTGATTCTTCACAAAAAACAAAAATTTTATATCTTTATGTTTGAAGCCTGAAATGTGGCAAAAGGTTGAAAAGTTCAAGGGGGCCGAATACTTTCGCAAGGCATTGTAAACACCAGTGACCCAGTTGCATTGGCAGCCATACATGCCCATGCTATAACACTTCTTCCACATGATTGACAGATGATGTGGTATGCTTTGGATAATGAGCCCTTCAATTCTTTCTCCAAAATTTTCTCTTCACATAATTCTGTACAAGTTAATCTTGCATCACAACTGGTCAGGCATTTCTTCAGTGTATTTATTTATATATTGGCCTTTATGTTCTAGAGTGTTATCAATGGTTCGCATCTTGATGTATGCAATTTGTATTTACATTCATGAAGGTATCTCTTGATTGTAGACTTTGACAATGACCTATCTCCTAAAGAGTGTTCTTGACTTGGTTTTGGATTGTTTTTTTGGCCACTCCTAAAGGTTCTGTTATACGATTTTTTTGTTTTGTTTTGTTTTGTCAACTTAATGATTGCTTCCTTCACTTGCATCGACACCTCTTCAGACTGCATATTGAGAGTTTCCATCACAGCTCCCAAAACGTAAAATCAACACTTGTATTGAACTCCAGACCTTATATCTTCTTAATTTGTCATGAAATAAGGAGAAAACAGGCCACACCTGGACATGAAACTGCTTATCAGTCAACTATACAATTACTTTTGAGCCTGTGAAAATGGAGGGAATAAATGGCTGTAATTCCTAAATGGTTAAATGTCTGCACTTGTTTGCAATTTTTTTATATCCACGAGAGCAGTGTTTTTGTGAATTTCATTTAAAGAAAAGGTTAAACAATAAAGAGAATTTTTCACAACCTTTATCGCTCACATTTACCAAGGGTGTCAATATTAGTGGAGGGCACTGTACGTGTGTGTGTGTGTGTGTGTGTGTGTGTGTGTGTGTGTGTATATATATATATATATATATATATATATATATATATATATATATATATATATATATATATATATATATATATATATATATATAATTTCTTTAGATGTGTGAGTGTAAAAAATAAAGTGTTAATAAGTGATACAGTAATGTTTGACCCATTCTCGTGGAGTTAACTATACCTGGCCTTATTTTGCTACCATATTAACTTCCACTTGAACAGAAAAGGCAGATTATAATACAAAGCAAACAGACCCATTATACCCCTCACTCCACCCAGACTGCTTAGTAGCAGTTGTTGAATGTGGGCAAAGTGTGCTTTACAAGGCAGAGCTTGCTCATTCTTTTTGCTCCGACAAGTCAATAAAACCCGCTGGTATGCCGAGCATCTTTGGAAGGCAAGATACGTGAGGGTGAGGACAAGGGTGGTATTTAATCAAGAATAATGTGATCCTACTATTACAGTGCCAGGTAGCTGTGCCTGAAAAACACATTATGACTAAAGTAAATAATCACTCGTGTGTTTAGAGGTTAGGAGAGTGAAAAATCTAAAGTGCTGCCTCAAACTGTGTTCCAGATGAGTTATTAGCATCATTCTTTTCAGAAAAAAAGCACATTTTGAATAGTGTTCTTTAAACAAGCAAACGAGTGATAGAGATGAAAGGAAGTCTACAGTAACTCAAATAAACATTCTTTGCATGTTTGGTGAGCAATGGTAGTGTAATGGTGTGGAGCACTTTAGTCCTATAAAGCATAGATGTTATGTTGTTAATAAAGCATATTTTAAAGGCAACTTTCAGCAGGATAATGTCAAAAACCTGACTCAAACTGGCTCCATGAATACAGTTGCAAACAGAATTATTCAAACCTATTTGTGCTATTGTGAGGGATCCTATTCAGGAGGTTGAATAAGTTTGAGATTGGAGAAATCATTATAAGTTGCATTTTCAGTTGAATTTGTGGAAACCATTTGAAGCATTCGTTGAACTATTTCACCAGCTTTTGTTTTATTTGTTCGTTGCAAACAGCTGAAAGTCTGTAAATTTTGACAATAAACCTGATTTGCATTGGGGGTTGAATAATTTTGATTGCAACTGTATCCCTCTACTGGATAAATGATTATATTTACATAAAAATGTTTTAGGGATATGTATTACTTGAATTAGTTCAGGTAACAAAAAAATACAAACAAATTTGAAATGGCTTTTTTGGGTGAGTCTTTAGTCTGAATTTTCTAGACTATAAGATGCAGAGGTTTTTGTTTTTTTGCCACTTATTAACATCTAAAAGTTCTATCTTCTAGAAATTAATTACAGTTTTAAACAGTATGTGGATGGATTTACTCACTTAAAATACATAAAATAATTTATATCGAGATAGGTTTTGGTGACATATATTTTTAATTCTTTCTTTTGAAATATAAAATTTAGAAAATATTGTGCAATTGCAAAATTTTATTACAAATTACAACAGTTTTTCTAACTTTGAATGTGAAACAATGTAAATATACTATTAGAGAAGCCTAGTGTCTTTTTCGCTATGTAGGCCTGCTTCAATTCATGAATGCACATACCATAGTTCCATTATCGCATATGGTTGCCATATGGCAACAATTACATTTGACCATTTAACAAAATTCTCTAAATATATAACTTGCTTATATGACAAAAAATAAATGTTAGCTTATCTAAGATAGTGTTTCAGTTTATTCCTTTAATTAGTTTTGCCTAAATATTGAAAAATTAATCATATTTTGAGAGCCCTCCGAGAATGACCTTCACCATGTAATGTGATTGCAGAAAAGGAAGTGCAAACAGCATCTCCTGGTCATCCAGCATGGAATTTATTTGTTATGTCAAAGTTATGTCTTTTCTAAGTTACATACCATAGGAAAATAGTAGTTTTGTATTATTGCCTATCAAAAAATATCTAAATAACTTTATTGTTGACATATGGCAACACCATGCAATAAAGGGCTATAGCAGTGAGTTCAGTGTATTTCAAAGGCCTCCCAGTGATCAGATCTGAATCAAATAGAACACCTTTAGGATGTGGTAAAATGAGAGATTCACAGAATGAATGTGCAACAGATTAATCTGCAGCAATGCGATGTGATGCAATCAGCTCAACATGGACCAAAACCTCAAAGGAATGTTTCTAACACCTTGTGGGATTCATGCCAAAAATAATTGAATCTGTTCTGGAAGAAGAAGGTGGTCCACCCATCTTTTTATACATCTCTAAATATTTTTTCACAGCAAAGTGTGTCTGAGGCTGTAGGAGGTGAAACAGTGTGATATTTGAAATGGTTGATGATAGTTGTTGACATGACATTCAGTCCATGTGGTTCCAAAGTTCTGAACATCTTACAATATGTTGCCTAAATTCCTTCCTGCCATAGCAACAGCTGGCAATGCAAAGATAGATGAAACTGATGTTATGTCTATTGCTGTTGAAGTGTCTTACCACTAGAAATGACAAATCCTTCATTTGTAGTCTAAAAAATCTTCTTATGGTTTCTCTGATGTACAGCTGATTGTATCTGTTGCAGGAAATTAAACAACTCCTGCAGTGATGCATGAGGAGTGATGAGTGATAAAAAACTGATTCGTTAAGACCTGTGAGTTCAGTGTAAACTAGTTCTTCCACCCCCCTTTGGCTTGGCGTGATTCAAATGCCACTGGTGTAAGTGCCAGGCACTTAGTGTTCATTATCTGGCTCATTTTCATCTGCTATTTTATGTACAGTGTAACCTGTATGTCAAGCTAGCAAAGTAATATGGTGTCAGTCCGCAAGGGAGAACAAACTGGCAACTGACACAACACGGTTTGATCAATGGTCCCTTTACCTCATTTAGAGTGAGCAAATTTCAGTCAGTGTGTGTGTGTGTGTGTGTGGTTGGTTGAGTGGGTTTCTCTGTGTACCACTTGTGAACGCAGTCTCTGCCAAAAGCTAAGCGTGACCTCATTTAAAGTTGTTTTCCGGTTTCTGATACGGTCCAATAAGGCTCCAGATTTTTACCTTTCTCCTGGGATTTGCTCGGCTAACTCTAGAAATACATTCTGAGTTCATTCATAAGTTCACAAATGTAATGTTTTAGATTGTTTTATTTCAAATGCCAGCATCAGAATATATCTATCCATCTTCTACCGCGTATTCTTTCTTCAGGGTCACGGGGAACCTGGAGCCTATCCCAGGGGGCATCGGGCACAAGGCAGGGTACACCCTGGACAGGGTGCCAGACCATCAGAATATATGTACTTGATTATTAGTAAGTAGGGATGTAATTAAATATCAATGCATTATTCAAAAAGAACAGCTAAAGTTTTCTAAACAGATATGAATAGAGATATGAATAGGAGGTGCTCTATTAAATCTTTTTCACAAGGTTCACAGGGCATTGTGAATGGAGGTGTGCACTGGGATCAGGTGGGATGCAACAAAAAAGTCACAGAAGCATTTTAAATAACATTACTGTTCAGCATTTATTCATTCATCATTAGTAACTGCCTGGTCAGGTTTATGGTGGTTTGAATTTATTCTATTATTTTCTTTACATTTTGTAAAATAGAATTAACTAAATTTGAAAATATTGCAGCAGGGTTCATACAAAAGAAACAGCTGTATCTGTTAGTACTCCAAATATCCATCTCTGCATGTATATCTGGAATGAATTCCAAATGAATTTCTTTTGGAGATACAGATAGTGGTGGTGTGACTGTGACAACCCTAGAAAGCAATAGGTCAGATCATATTTAAGGTTAAAATAGCTCAGAATTACAGATCTGTAATGTGAGTATTGGCTTCCTGATGCTCGATTAAATGGACACTGTTAATGTTATGTTTGTACCATTTAAATATGTTGTTATTGCTTTAGTAGAGATGTGATTGTCACGATCCCCCCGTGCAGCAGCGCGCCTGGTGCACATGCTGCTTCCGGGTTGACGTCATGTCTTCGTCACGTGGGTTATGGTATTGCTCGCAGCTGTTAGCAGTTGCAGGCTAACGAACCATATGTGTATATATACTGTGACCCGTGCTTCACAGGGGGCTGTAGATTATATCGTGAATATATCGATGTATGTACGTATGTATTCTATATATATCTCGAGTGCGACTATAGCAAATCTCCGTTTCATGTCATGTTTATGCCTTAGCCTTAGCCTTAGCGTTAGCCATAGTCACAGTGAGTTAGCTTAGCTTAGTTCTTGAGAGAGTTATGTTTCTTGTTTCCGTTTTGGTTTTGCTTTCACCACACTGTAAATAAAAGTGACCGTCCGTACTGCGTTTGCATCCTGCCTGCTTCCTTCACGTCACAGCTCGTGGCAGTAGTAAAGATGTGTTAATATATTGTTTTAGATGGTTACACTGGTAAAGTATAGATAATAGCTTCTTTTTCTCTTCTTTTTTTAAACGTTGATCTGCAATTGAGCCAATGGGAGAAGCTGATCCAGTATTAAATGATTGCAAATAAAACCAATAAAATTAAATGCTATATACTTTCTGCACAAAAAACTAATTATAATAATACTTCACTGATCACATACAGTGAAATTCTGTTCTTCGCATACCCCAGCATGTCAGGAAATTGGGGTCAGAGTGCAGGGTCAGCCACGATACAGCGCCCCCTGCTCAAGGGCCCAACAGTGGCAGCTTGGCAGTGCTGGGGCTTGAACCCTGACCTTCCGATCAGTAATCCAGAGCCTTAACCGCCAAAGATTCAATCCAGACTAGCGTGGTAAAAGATCAAACTGTAACTTTGCTGCACTTATCTTAAGCTGATTTCCAATAAATTGGAAAGGTTTCATATATTATTATTCCCTGCTACTGTTCATTCCTTCTTAAACCATCTTTTTTAATTTTTTTAATGATTTCAGTATAGGAATTATTTACTATTTACTTAATTAATTTATTAATTTGTAGCATCTACTGTATATGAAAGAATGTGAGCAGCTGGCCTGCTGGCTCATCTTATCCAACTATTTTTGACAAATTTGCATTACACATCAGATAAGGCTAATTCTATGTTTTTCTTCAGCTCGCACATCATATCTTATGAGAGAACCAATTAAATCTGAAAATGCCTCTACTTCGTCGTAATCCTGCACATCAACAGAATGTACTTGGAAAGAGAAAAGTAAAATTTTTGGATATAAATCACTTTCCACATTATCCTTGTGGTCTTCTCACCACAGACTGAATAAAGCTTGTTATTTCTTCCTGGAGATACTTTCAAAAGATCTTTTTATGCTTGCTTAAATACTTTTGGTGATTCATCTTACCCCAACCTCTGCTAACTGGGTTTGATTTGTCACTCTAGGACATATGTAGGAACCGAGAACAGAGGGGGTTCTAAGCAGAATTCATTTAGGAAGTTAAGAACGTTTAACCATCTAAAGAACCCTTTGAAAAAACTGTCTTTTTTAACCATATATTTCATTTTTGTTACATAAAGCCTTAACCCTTGCTGTGTATTTCTGTAAATCTGAAGACAATCCTGTAATAATATTCATTTTCTCTTTCCAGGTTTCAAGTAGTCCTTGGGAATGGAAGTGAAAATGCAGGGTGAAATTTACCAAATACAATCCAGTTACAAATCAGTTGTTGGAGGTATGAGTTGACTTCATGATGTCCTTTGCCTGGATGGTGACGTCTGCTTCCAATATATCACTAATTCCTTTGCTTAAACCAATTTATGGTCGTGAGAATCTGACCTATGTTGGATAAATAAAGACAAGCAGGAGGTGAATCAGAAGAAAGAACTCTTCCTATCTCCTGCAAACCCAGTGTAGCAGAAGGTAAGTCTCAGGAGAACCAGAGAACGCTTGGCCAGCAAAACCAGGGAATACAACTGAGATGACAGTGACGGATCACATCTCGAAAAACACAAGAGAGATGTCAAATATGGCCTGCATGACTGAGTGCAAGCTGGCTCAGTTTAACTGTGAAATGGTGTCTTTAGGAGCTACACCCAACTGAGGTTGGCCCTTTCTGATATTACTCTCTTTGCCATGACTATGAGTAAGATTGCATGGACCCAACAGATGTCCATGAGTTGAAATATTTATCATCCTGACATTGAACAGTGGCATATTTATCATCAAAAACCTGAACAAAATCTGTTTCACATCAACAAACCATGTGTGTGTTGACTTGCACTTGGTGTCACACAAGTGGATAATGGCTACGGCGGTGCACTAGTTGAAGGACGATATTGTGCTAATGTTTACCATGAACGATATACTAACGATTATCTAATATTAGATATCAACTATCAAACACCACGTTTTCCTAGTAAATGATATGGTGATGTGGGTGCCATGGGAATGCCATCAAGACTAAATAAAAGGAAGTTTCATCCTTCATATATATTCCAGATTTTGCTTGTTTATGGAAGAGACTAGTACTGCTACTGTTATGTCTGAATCTAAGATTACATGCTGAAAGATTAGTTTGGTAAAAAAAATAATGTTGAATATACTTTCTAGTGTATAATATTTAAATATCCACACAGATTTTATTACTTTTATTTTCAAAAGATTTTTTCTAGGATATGGCATTTATGGCCACAGAGGTAGATAGAGGGAATTTTATTTGTTCCTCCACTTTTCTCATGGTGAACATGGTGAAGCACAATGTGACCATTGGTGCAGGTGATAACCTGGTGGGGTTACAAATAATTAAAAATAATAATAATACATTATCAAGACGTGAGGTGACACGGTCTTTTTTTCTCCAAACCACAAAAGTAGCAATTGAGTGCAAACAGACTATGGTTTGTGCCCACCAAAACTGGCAACATGTCAGCATTGTAATCACAGATGATCCTTATGCCTGCATAAGAAAAGAGTTCCAAGTGTATGTGGTAAATTATTTTCCATGCAGAGTGTGAAGTCAGCTTAAGAGTGGGCTATGTCATACAATCCACTATCACTCAAGCTACACCTTTTATAATGAGTCAACATGAAATTAGATTTGTTCTACAGCCAGTTCACAGATGGGAAATGGTGACTAACACTGCTAGCCTCCAACATCTAAACCCTAAGGATCAGCAAAAAAGACTGTTTATTACTTGAAGATGGTTTAAAGAATAATACATAGTGTAAATTTCCCATAAACTTTCTTTGGTGATCCATCCATCCATCTCTATCCTGTATATCTGTATCTATATGATTAAAAACTCTCCTGAGGTATCTTCATTTTCGTTTGTAGATGGAAAGTCATGCCAGTGCAATATCATGCCAAAACATGTTTTCAGGAGTCTTGTAAGGCATTAACGGTTCAAGCACGCTACTCTGTTATGACAAATCGTTTTGATTATTTCACAAATCCTTCTTATGCTAAAAATAAGTAAGAAATAAAACATCTAGGGGTGTGTGCTGTTATAGGAAATTAATCACAATCAGGGTGGTGTGATGTGACTTGATGTGATGCAGAGTTACTGTGACCACCACATTATGTTGATTATTTTCCAATATCAGCATGCCATGAAGTGTTTTAATCCTCTCACACCACAGCAATCTACCAATTATTAAATTTTTAATGTATTAATCAATGACATATAGTACTTTTAAACCGTTATAAATACAGTACATATAAAGTTGTTAATAATACAAAACAACAAATATACAAAAAAACGCCTGACCATTATAAAGCACTGACACTGGGGATTCCTCCCATAAAATTAAATAAAAGCGCACAGAACGTTTCACCGTTAGATTTCATAACTTTATTTCATTCATATATTTTTCTTAAATAACACCTTTTAAAACTACATTTATTGTTAGACTAATATTAGAACCTTATCATACAGAGCTTCTGTTATTGAATTCATCACCAAAGTTCTGACCAATCCAATTTGAGAATTGTACAGCTCTGTGGTATAAATGAATATAGCAGACAATAAAAGCAATGATAGAGTAAGAAACTCAAGAAAGAATTCTCAATATGAATCTTAAATATAACCTTTATTTCTTAAAACAATTCTCTTCCTCTTCAGAGTACAAAAAACATTCATGATTATGTATGAAATCAGTTTTAAATAAAGATTCCCGACTGCATAGAGCTTTTTTTTTTAAAACTGTGAATGGCACTGAATATACAAATATAGTTGGCTATTGCAGTTATTACTGTATTCATATATAAGGCACAGCATGTTAGACTTTGGAGATTGAAGTACATCTTCTACAAGGGTTACAATTAAAGACAAAACACCTTAAGGCTTGACATATGTAACCTGAAGTAGGTTATTCCCACTTCATCAGTGCTGCATGTACAATGAGTGGTAACATGGCTACAAGACAACAACCTTCGTGTTTTTGCATGGATCATGACTACATACTGCATTCATCCATACAAATCTTCAAAGTACACACAATATTTGGCTGATTGATAGCTTGGACTCAGAACAGAGATTTTCTCCCCCAGGGTAACCTTACTGGAACTAATATAGATGGCCAAGTGCTTTCCACTGCATTAGTCCATTTAATCCCTTTGTGGGAAACACTCAAAAGCCCTGCCATACTGTGGCATTGCCATCATTTCCTGGCTATTTATTGTTCAAGGGCCATGTTGCCACTGAGACTAGCTACAAAGCAACACTCATAAATGAAAAGGAAATGAATCTAGATTTATTAAAGTGGCATCATCCAACCACATAAACAGTGCTTAAGTCTCTCATCAACAGATGCTGCAAACACTCAAGTGCAGTTCAAAATACACTAGAACATAATGTTTTGTCCCCAAAATTGAAAATGATTTCCACATCATTAATTGTGTTGTCCGAGAACATTTTAGTCACTGGAGCCACTGGACAGGGTTCAAGAAAGAAAGAAAAAAATTGCTAAGTTTAATTTGTGTCCAACTCACATTGGATAGCAGGGTCACACACTCACCACTTGGTGTTTATATTTAAATAAGAATTAACTGGTGATCTGGGTCATATGACCCAATATGACATAATTTCGAATGATAAAGAAGACATTATACTGTTATACTGTGATACCTTTTATCACTAGCACCTAACATCAATCCATGTCTCTCTGCAACTTCCTTTGTCTCAGTGTCACAGTATATCCTGTCAAGCACACACTTTCATTGTCAATACAAGTCTCTGGTTAGGTAAAGCCACATATGTCTTGGCAACTAACTGCTAGTGGACCCCTTTTATATCAATTTATAATTAATATCAGATGTTCCAAAAGAACAACTGTATAGAACATAAAGAATAAAAAGAAAGACTCAATTTGCACAGTTCATAGATTCTTGGCACTGTGATGGTAGGGAGCTAGAATGTAGCATATTGGATATGTTTAAACATGTGAAGAGGCAGTACAGCAGCCATTAGAAGGAGAATGGTCCCACGATGATGGTAAGCCGTAATAAGGAGCTGGTGCGATAGTTTGTGACAGTGTGGTGGGTGATCATCTCTAGATCGACGATTACCTCAAGAGGGCCCTCTAGGGACTTGGTCAACACCAACATTGCACTGACATTGTTGGAACGCTGTAAACAGGGAAATGTGGTCAGTTGCTTTATTTTTATTTTTTTTGCCTTTGTTTATTTATTCATTTTCATATGATTCATTTACATGTGATTCATTTACGTATGATTCATTTTCATGTATTTCATATTCATGCATGTGATTCATTTACATGTAATTAATTTTCATGTGATTCATTTACATTTTCATGTGATTCATATTCATGCATATTCATGTAATTAATTTACATGTAATTCATTATTATGTGATTCATATTCATTCATGGGATTCATTTACATGTGATTCATTTTGAGTCAGTTGCTTTATGATATAAATATGAATATAATATATGAAGTTGCATATTACCCATGCACTGAAGGAAAATGTACAAACTGGTTGTTAGGGATATAACCAAATACAAATCCATTATTTGGATTGAACAGATAATGTGTTCTAAACTGATACAAATATAGATATGAATATGTGTTGTTGTTTTTTTATTAGATAGATCTAATTGAGACTAGCGGTGAACATGAGGATTGGGATCTCACAGGGTACAACAAAAAAGTAATGCATACAGGAAGGTTTTACTTTCAGGCGGGCAAGCGGTCAAATATGAAGCTTGCAGGACAAATAAAGACCAGACTCATTCATGTGAATGATGCACTTACAGTGATGCATTTACATCATGCATCCTTAGTAACTGCCTGGTCAGGGTTGTATTGATTTAAACTGTGCTACTAGTTTGTTTCATATTTTGGGAAACAGACAGAACTGAATTTGTTGTGCAGCAAGCAGGATTAAATCATAAAACAAACATTTAGGTTTCAGGTCATGCCCGTTTCAGGTTCAAAGCTAAATACAGATACAGATATGTGGATATTTGGAGTACTAAACAGATCCAGATAATGGCATTGTGTTACTCACCCTCAGGAAGAATTCTCCTCCCTCATTGCCGGCTCTGATCCTGAAGGTGTTGTGCGTATTACTATAGATGTTGGTGGCTTGGATCTGGAAAATGTCTGCCGGTACGGTACGGTCAGAGTGAATGTTCATGTACTTGTAGACAATGGACTGTGGCAAGCCCCGGCAGGCACTCGTGGATGAACAGACACAACGACTGGAAAGAAAAAGAAAACTTTCTCACATAGAGAAAATGGCTGTGCTATCCACCTAACCTCTAGAACTTTCCAAAGTACGATATAAGTAGAATCAGAGAATTTTATAGTACAGTGCTGTGCAAAGATATTTGGATGGGGCATCCTGATTAATTCTGGTTTTGTGTATATCTCATACAAAATTGGTTCAGAAATTAAAACAAAATATAAGATACTATAATACAAGAACAATGGCAACCTGAGTAAACACAATTTTTATTTTATTTTTTTACAGTTTTTTAAAATTATAATATTATTTATTCAAGCAAAAATGTTATTCAATACCAACTCGTACCTTCTATTAAAAATATGATTTAACTCCATAAGATATTTTATCCGGTTACTCATACAACACTTATTTATTATAGACATTGCCTTTATTTCTTCCTCTTGATATTTTCACAGAGCAGTGTGGTTTGCTTTGATTACATCAACAATGAGGAAAAGATCCAGTCATGGACTAGTTATACTAGAGTTTTAGTGACAACTAGATAATTAGTATCATGTGGTATGAGATGCTGGTATTGGAAAAATGTTATGAGTATATATATATATATATATATATATATATATATATATATATATATATATATATATATATATATATATATATATATATATATATATATATATATATATATATAATATAGACAATTTGCACAATAATTCCCAGCAAACATATAATCATTTACAGTAAACATCAACAGTTGGTATACGTAACTGCAGTGGCCGTTATATGCAAGTGTTAAATGTTGACTCATCTACGAAGAATCAATATTGGCCTATATGGCCTAATGAATGTGGACACCTGACCATAACACCCATATGTGTGTTTTCCAGAAGAGTTGGGAGCACATAATTGTATAGAATGTCTTTGTATGCTGAACACATTTGTGGTGAATTGGAACAATAACTTCACCCCAGACCATCTCACCACCACATCAGTGCTTAACCTCAGCGGGCAAATCCTCACATAGCTACATTCCAAAATGTAGTGAAAAGCCTTCCCGGAAGAGTGGAGGCTGTTATAACAGCAAACGGGGAACAACTCATCTCATTAATGCCCATGATTTTGGAATGGGATATTCAGTATTCAGATAATAGTAATAATATAGTGTAATTCCAGTCTGTTAGTGCAGCTTGTCCTAGCACACAAAATCTTGGCCTTTACAAATGCATCTGGACATAGGAATGTTGCCAGATGAACTTACTTTTCTGACGTGCGCACATAAGGCTCTTGACAGGGGTTTTTCGGGTAACACCGGAAGCCTCCGTAGTAGTTCCAGCATATCTCATCCTCACTGCATTTGTGGTCTGTTTCACACTCATTAATGTCTGAGATGAAATGGAGAGGAAAAATATCCATATATCACAGGAATTACACAAACTCTTTCATTCCACTAGTTAAAGCCATTGCATAGCAGACTTACTGTTACTACCCAGAAGTTGACTATTTTCCAATAACAGCAATTGGCAAATAATTACAATTTTTAATTTATTAATTTATTAAATAGACATCTCTTTACAGAAAGCTCCACCATATCAATGATTATATGTTTTTCTTTAAAAATTGGTTTTCATTAATATTTAGAGTGTCGGCCATAAAAGTAGCAGTGAATATTAGCTGTTGCTATAGAAACAATAAGGTATCAGAATGAGCAAATGAATATAAAACTTTGATTTGTCTTGCATCCAGCACTACCCTATGACTTATGCTATTATTGAAAATAATCAACATTTTGATCAATCACATTTGAGAATTCACTTTGGTATAAATATAACTGGAGCACCAGCAGGTAAAAATCCCAAACTATTGTTTAATAAATTTGTGCCAGTTTCCCAGGGTTTTTATTTTAGTGTGTGTGTCTCCTTTAAATCAAGAATTATGCTTAATCTCTGCCTGGCACATCAGCCCATAGAGTCTTACTTACTAAACCCCTAGTCTCGCTTTACAGTAAAGCGGGATATTGGAAAACATGGGCTATCCCTAACCTTACAGCTCAGGCAAACATGGAGTTTATTCAGGTACGCGCACACACACACACACACACACACACACACACACACGCACGCACACTCACACACACACACACACACACACACACACACACACAGATCAAACAGCTCTGCACCAACAAAGTACCCTCAGAACCGAAAGGAACTATTTCTGACACAGCAGCAGAGATTCATCAAGAGACTCTTACTCGCTCTCCAACCTATTCACCTAACCCGTGAGAGAGGAAAAAATAACACTGTTCCTCATTTGAAAAAAAAAAACCCCACAGACATAAATCTCCCTTTTGGGGGCTGAAACACTAACGCCTTGTATGTGCGCACCCCAAGCTTTCGCATTCTTTCCATGACAGTCTGGTTGAGAATACCGAGCCCATATTCCGTTATATATCTCCTTCGGCACTGACATGTCCAATTTTGATATGGATCCGAAATGGGCATGGAGGTTGGAGAGATAATCATATTTCACTCCCAAAGAGAAGCAGGGGCCAAGTACCTTGACACGTTCTTGTTCCCTGGAGCTCATATCCATCAGGGCAAGTGCAGGAATATTCTCCAGGGCTGTTAACACAGGCATATTGGCACATGTAGCGGGAGAAGGCACACTCGTCAATGTCTGGAAAAAAAACGAGAAAAGGAAATAATTTAGAACAGGCACAGCTACATACATTATAACCTTATTACATCATGCTGGTTATATAAATATAAGGGCAGCAAAGGTTCAAGCAGCAGCATCATTAAGATGTCAGTTAGACAGTATCCATCTACTGTACTACAACCCTAATTACGAAAAAGTTGGGACAGTTTGGAAACTGAAAAAAAAAATAATTAAAAAATAATTTGAAAATTCAATTCACCCTATACTATATTCAAAAAACATTATTAAGACATTATTTGATGTTTTACTTTGTTAATTTAAATATACACTCATTCCAAATCTGATGACTGCAACACACTTCAAAAAAGTTGGGACAGTCGACTGTTTACCACTGTGTACCTTTTCTTTTAATAACACTTATTAACCAGGTGAGGAGAACAAAGACAAGTGTGTCTTGCCTACAGTCAAGCATGGTGGTGGGAGTGTCATGGTCTGGGGCTGCATGAGTGCTGCCAGCACTGGGGAGTTACAGTTCATTGAGGGGACCATGAATGCCACCATGTACTGTGACATACTGAAGCAGAGCATGATCCCCTCCCTTCGGAGACTGGGACGCAGGGCAGTATTCCAGCATAATAACGACCCCAAACACACCTCCGAGATGAGAACTGCCTTACTATAGAAGCTGAAGGTGAAAGTGATGGACTAAACCCTATTGAGCATCTGTGGGGCATCCACAAATGTTGAGGAGCACAAGGTCTCTAACATCCACCAGTTCTGTGATGTCGTCATGGAGGATTGGAAGAGGACTCCAGTGGCAACATGTGAAGCTCTGGTGAACTCCATAACCAAGAGGGTAGTGCTGGAAAATAATGGTGGCCACACCATTATTGACATTTGGGCCCAATTTGGACATATTCACTTAGGGGTGTACAAATTTTGTTGCCAGAGGTTTAGACATTAATGGCTGTGTGTTGAGTTATTTTGAGGGGACAGCAAATTTACACTGTTACACAAGCTGTACACTCACTACTTTACATTGTAGCAAAGTGTAATTTCTTCAGGGTTGTCACATGAAAAGATATAATCAAATATTTACAGAAATAGAGATGATGACATTAATGAGATAATGTGTGTGTGTGTGTGTGTGTGTGTGTGTGTGTGTGTGTGTGTGTGTCAAACAGTGCTATCAACAGTGTGTGAAAATACTAGCAGCTAGGAGCTAATACTATAACTAGTAGTTGTTTAGTAGTATAACTAGTAGTTAGTATACGTTATTGAACATTGTCAAATAATAGATGCTAGCCAGTCAATTTGTCCTGGCTGTTTGTCTGGCTTTGGAAGCATAAAGATGAAATGATAAGCATGGGATCGCGTTGAGCCAATGATAATGACAGCTAGAGGTCAGACCCACCTACACAGGAAACGGAGTCTGGTGCCAGCTCATAGCCCTGGCGACAGTGGCAGATAAAGGATCCTATTAGGTTGTAGCACTGATGATCACACGGCTGACTCACTTGACACTCGTTCACATCTGAAACAAACATCATATCAGGTGGTCTTCAAACTGACATAATGCTGAGAGAAAGACAAATTAATATGAATATGAAAAATGCTGTGCAAACAGGATGAGGCCCCAAAATCACAGTGTCTTTTTGGATGCACTGTATTGTATTCTTATATAATATTTTATTTTCAAGCATGAAATTGTATTGTTTGCTTGAAATTATAAACAATGTCTAAAAATAATCGACCTCTCAAGCCCAGTTCCTGTCCAAGGTCGAAGAGGCGACCTCCAATACCAAGTTCCAGTCTGAGGTTGATGATGTGACCTTCCACATCATGCTCCAGTCTGAGATCGACAAGGTGACCTTCAACGCCACGTTCCAGTCTGAGGCTGATGTCACGACCAACCAAGTTATGCTCACACCAGAGTCTGTTGATACGACCAACCAAGTTGTCATTATGCCTGAAACCGATATTACGACCAACCAGGTTCAGCTCATGCCTGAAACCGATGTCACAACCAACCAGGTTCAGCTCATGCCTGAAACCGATGTCACGACCAACCAGTTCTGCTAAACTGCGTACGAAACAAGTATCTCATACCAATGTTATACACCACCAGTTTCATTATGCCTGAAACTGACACACACCACCAGGTTCAGCTCATGCCTGAAACCGATGTCACGACCAACCAGGTTCTGCTCACGCCTGAAGCTGACGTCACGACCAACCAAGTTATGCTCATACCAGAGTCTGTTGATACGACCAACCAAGTTTTCATTATGCCTGAAACTGACATCACGACCAACCAGGTTCAGCTCATGCCTGAAACCGATGTCACGACCAACCAGGTTCTGCTCATGCCTGAAACCGACGTCACAACCAACCAAGTTATGCTCATACCAGAGTCGGTCGTCATGACCAACCAAGTTATGCTCATGCTGGAGTCTGCTGACAAAGTTGTTCTGTCACGATTTTCCCCTTGACTCAGCACTGCACTTTTGCAGTGTGCTCGGAAAACCGAAGCGCATGCTCATGCACAAACCAGGTGCACAAGCGCTTAGTGAACGCATGCTTTTCGGTATTTTATGACAGTGACTTTGTTGACATTGGACATGTGCTTTTGTTATGGTTATGTTCTGACTCCGTCCCTGTTTTGTCATTGGTTGTTTCCTGAGTGTGTGGCATTATTGTTATCAGCTGCCCGTGTTTAACCCATGATTATGTTTTGTCATTTAAACCCCTCGTGTCTCGCAAATTGTGTAGTATTGATTTTATCTCCTTACCAAGCGGTTCTTTGTTTCTTGTTTTGATTCTTGTTATTGACCTTATTTTTTGTTTCTCATTTGGATTCTAGCCTCGGCCCATCTATGCCTGTATGTAGATCACCTGAATTTGTCTGCGTATCTCTCTAATGCGTATCAATATGACGGACGCGTTAATCTATCGTAGGAATGGGCCAGTGTGGCGTCTATGTATGTCTATGAACACAACAGTCATGAGTCGCAGAGGAGTGACATCAACTCCCCTCTTCGATTGATTGGATAGAGGAGGAGCTGTAGTGGACCAATGGTGACGCTAAAGCACGCCCTGACTTATATGAAACTCAAACTGCAACATTTGGAAAATCAAGCAGAGAATGTAGAAACCAGCGTGAAGGGAAAAACAGCATAAGCATTCAAAAAAAGAAAACATGAGCAGAAAATATCAGAGAGCTCAAAAACAGAGTAATATAACTGAGGAAACATGATTTTGTATGTGATTCAGAAAACTGTGAATTCATGTTTCAGTTTTGTGCAATATGATTGTAAATAAGTTTAAAAAAAATTTATTCACGCTTATGATTTTTCGATCTGTGACCATATCTTGCTATTCTGATAACTTTGCATTTATTTTTCAGTTTCATACAATATATTTTTTACCTGTTTTTAAATTTTGATTCACAATAATAATTTTTAAATCCATGACCGCAATACTTAAAAAAAAAATGAACACATGGTACAACCACAGTACAAAGTACAAAATCAAAATTGTTTCTTTTTTTTCCAAAGAGGTTACTTTTCTGTTTGCATTGAGCAGCGCTAATAATTTAATTTGTACCTAATATAGTGCAATCTTTCTAATTGTTTTCTCCTGTGTCTTTAGTGTATATGAAAATTTAAGATATCTCTATCTGTGCCTGTTTTTCCCTCACACATTTTTACAAGGTTTGTGTACAGAATCAGATTCACTGGATTGGATCACTCACCCACACAGCTGTGGTTGTTGCTGGCAAGCTGGTAGCCACTGTTACACTCGCAGTAGTAGGATCCTGGGACATTCACACATCTGTGCATGCAGTAGTGTGACATGAGGCACTCATCTCTATCTGTGGATACACACACAAACATGTTTTGTTGACAGTGTTCCCCACTGTCAACACAACTCTGCCTAGTTTTGCCTGTTTGCTCAGTGCCTGACCCTGTGGCTGTTTTTTTATTATGTTTTGATTTGGATTTGTCCGCCTGTGTCTTTAATAAAAGCTTTAACTGCACTTGCATCCATCTCCAACCCACGTTACATGACAGAACACCTTGCATACAACATGGATACAGCAGGAGAGCAAAAGGAATGGCACGCCAGGATCTTTTTCCATGAAAAAGATTCCATGAAATTTCCCTAGTGGCTGAATTTGCATGTTCCAGCTCCCGCTGAGGCTTTGAAAGCCCTCTGAAGGGATTTTTCTTCCAGAGGCAATTTTATTTTGAGAGCCTGGTGAACTCCAAGTCCAACGAGAGACAGTAGCTAGTGTTCATGATGTACTGTTTTTTTTCGGTCCAACTCGCCAGTGGCCTTATGAGTGTGATCTATGGGAAGGAAATATAATTTAGGGGAATATAATTGAGAATTTTTTTTGGGGAGGGCCAGCCTGACAGACAAACCTGCAAGGCTGTTCACCACCTACTATAAGAAGGGCGACAGGGTGGCCCCCGCATCTCCAACTTAAAACCCACGAGATGGTCTCTCCTTCAGAGCTCCAGCCGGAGATCAATATGGTGACCTCATCTCCAGAGCTCATGCCTGAGACCCACAAGGAGGTCTCCCCTGCAGAGCTCCAGCCAGAGGTCAATGCCGTGACCTCATCTCTAGAGCTCCAGTGTGAAATCAATGAAGTGATCTATCCAGCCATGATCCTTATAGAGGTCTACAAGGTTACCTCACAGCCTGCGAAGTCCTGTTCATGCCAGAGACCAACAAGATGGCCTAACAAGTCCTTTACTGTACCTGCTAGAGGCCGACAAGAAGGCCCACCAAGCCATGTTCCAGCCAGAGGCAGACGAGTCAGCCCACCAAGCTTTGCTCATGCCTGAGACTGATGAGATGGCCCACCAAGCTAGGTTCCCACCTAAGAACTATGACAATCATGTCTCAGCCATCTGAGCCCGGTGAGACTGTTGCCGACTCATTGCCTGCTTTCTACTTTTATGCTTCATTACTAAGACAGTGCCTGCCTTGGGACTATAAGTTCAGTGTGGACATCTTGCCTAGACGGCCAGAAATGCCAGGAGAGAGAGAGGGGGACTCTGTCACGGATTTCCTGCCTGAAGTGCAACAGCACTGTGGAAGCCACTGACTGTGCTTATTTTTGACATGTGTGTTTTATTTTGGTTTCTGTCCTATCTCCGCCCATATTATGCTATTGGTTGTTGCTTTTGTCATCAGCTGTCCTAGTTTCCCTTATTAATTATGTTGTATATTTAAACCCCTCAAGTGTCTTTGTTCAAGGCAAAGTATCATGTTTTGCCATGAGGGCATTACCAAGCCTTTGTTCTTTGCCCTCGTTTCCCAGTGTTTTGATCCTGCTCTCGTCCTTGTTTCCTTATTTCTCGTCTTTGCCTAGTTTTGCACATTTGCTCATCGCCTGACACTGTGAATGTTTTTTGATTAGGTTTTTGCCTATTGATTTGGATTTGTCTTTAACTGCCGTGTATCCATCTCCAGCCAACGTTACATGACAACCACAGCACTGTAGATGTTGATTAATTTTCCATAAGAGCATCTCTTACAATAATGTTGACTGTAACTCAAATGACAGGTTTATATTAATCCAACTGTTCACATACCGTATCATTTCTATAGTAATACAGTAGCTAACTCACTGGGATTTGCATAGTAGATGATCACATAATGTAATGCAAATCTGCTATTGTTTATGCAATTATCAACCTATAATGGTTGATATGTTGAAGCTTTCTGTAACTAAATGTTATTTAGCATTTATGAAAGGAGTCTCTAGTTTCAGCCTTCGTAACAGTTTCCTACCATGGTAAAGTCTTTAAATTCTTTGAAATTCTGATCTAGTGTCTAATATTCATCTTTCGATCTCAAGCCCAAAATCTTCATTGACCAACAAAAACAAAAAAATGAACCTTGTAATTTCTAGTAATTTCACTGTAGTTACTGGTATAATTGATATTATTGAGTATGCTATAGAACTACTAATAGGCCAAGAGTTAAAACAAAAGGATTTGGAGAAATATATTATTGCAAGCAATTCAAAGATGTACATTGCCTAATATTGTGGGCAAACATCCCTTGTATAAATTAATAGTTAATTATTATTATTATTGTCTGACCAAGTATTCATGACTCTGTTAGCATAATTATCTGACACCATTACAAACATCTCATCATGACTCTCACAGTTATTTTGAATTATGTGAAAGAGTTTATAGTGTCATATTTAACACAAACTTGTAAGCTAGGTTGCCCAAACTGCATAAAGAACTGACATTGGCAGTCTAGCAAGCTAACATTTGCTCACTAGTTAAAACATCTGATCACTTTTACTGTGTGTATTTTTATTACCCTATCTGGTGATAGTTGGCGTAACATTTCATTCGAGACATGTACTCAGCACTGAGTGTAGTAGGGCAATTCCAAAACTTATTAACTTATTAAAGTCTATTGCAGGGATCAAACAGGGCAAAACAAGCAAGAGTGTTTCATGTTTATGAAACACAAAACTAGAAATGTGAAACTATGAATGCGGAACACTGGAAAACATAACTAGGGAATCAGGCTCAGAAGTGATGCTAAATAACATTAAAATTTCAGAATGACATGGCAGGAATACATCTAATCTAATCAAGGAGAAACAAAGAGCAGGTGAACACATCATGGAAACAGATCAACATCAGTAAGTGGGTGGAGAAAGAGCCAACCATCTAAAGGCAATTTACAAAGCAGGATTCTCACCCACACACTGGTCACCATTCTTCTGGTAACCTAGTGGACACTGGCACAGGAAAGATCCTCGGGTGTTATAACAGGTCTGACCCGCACTGCATGTATGCCTTCCTGTATTACACTCATCTATGTCTGTGCACGCACGCTCACACACACACACACACACACACACACACACACACACACACAAAACAATATGTTAAATAATATTTAGCCATTCACCATTGCTATTCATTCATGGCGTATTTGTTAGGCATCACAGTGGAGCCAGGGGACGCATTGTCGGGAACAGCTCCGAGGTCCTGAGCTCAGGTGCAGATTTTTATATACAGTGTAATCTTAGATGGACTATGATAAGAATTTCTTAAAATCATACTTTTGTATGGTGTATCTCTTTTAAGGCAATACAAGATGGGAAATGCTAGTTTAATTCTTGGTTCTTAGATCTCAGTACATTCTATACAGTCTCTGTAATATATTAACAACATATTGCAATAGAATCCATTTTCATGTGGATAACAAATCAGCGTTTTCCAGCCCATAGAGGGGTGTGGTGGGATGTTCGATGAGGCTGATCATATTTCTCCCTAGTGGTTGCTTGACTGTGTGGGGAGGCTTCTGAGGTTATCCGTCATGCTTCAATGAAGATTTTTCTATGAAGCTGGCCAAGATACAAGTCCACGCACATGTTCTTACATGCATACAGTATAGATACATATACATAAAAAAGGGTTACACGCAAACACACAAATCAACTTTCAGTGTTTCATCAGAAAATGGAAATGGAAACACCAGAAAATTCCAATGTTTTGACACTAGGCTGATGCGAAAACATAAGATTATGTATGTAACCATGGTTCCGACCATAACCTCCCAAAATGATCTCAGGTCCCCCCATGTCAATTTGTCAAATTTTTTCCTCTTGCCCTTCTCATCGAGCCATTTCACCAACGTGTCTTGTTAGTACTCTGCTTATTTGGAGAATCATGTTCACATAAGGAACCTTCTGTTACTAGTGAACTAGTGGAGACGGCATATCACAATAATTGGCTACTGACAATACTAAACAACGCTAAAAAATTGTACTAGTACAATCGAGAATTGAGATTAAGATAGGAATTGCTGATACTGCTCTCTATTGAGCATGAGAATTCCTCAACTCACCACAGAGCATACAAGGTCCAATACAGCAACATACAATGTGTAAAATCTGGTCAAGGTGAGATGGTGAGACATGGTGACACTTAACTTACTGCCACCCAGGAGGTAGATATTAGTACACATCAAATAACATTTAATGGAAGAAGGTTCCTCTTTACCTCTGTTCAAGTAAGTATATGCAATCACATCCTTTACTCAGTAAGCTAACCTGTATTTAGACTGCAGAGCACCTTTATGGTGTTCCCTAAACACACAAATATCTGGTCAGTGGTAATCATCTGTTAATCATTCCAAAATACCTCTTAAGAACTCTCATTAGAAGGAGGGTTTGGGAACCTGGGCACATTCTTATCTATCAAAAGATTGATACTATCATTATATTCATGTGCTGAGATGCCAGTATCTTTGTCAGGAAAGGTGAGTGCAGCCTCTGTGTTTGAACTCTGGCCCCCAACACTGACACTGTATAAGGGCGATGTGTGGCTTGGAATTTCTGGGAATCACTTGGGATTTCATGACCTCATCGGTAATTGAGATGGCTCTGTGTTCTTCCAGGCAAAAGACATGTACATTTCTTAGCTCTAATAATGGGGATGATTCCGCCTCCCTTTTTTGTAATTGATATCTTAAAAGAACCAGCCAGTTTAACCATTCAACAGCTGAACCTAAAGTTAGATGGCATGGCCCTGCACATCCATTCACTGGTGCTGTTTCTGAAACCCAACTTTGAGGGAATAGTGTGATAAGGGTGCCTAAAGGTACCTGCTGCCTCAAATGTCTGGTTCATGTTTTGAACAGAAGAATGGTGATGAATTGGTTCCTCTTCAGCTTGTCCACAAAAGACCATTCTGGGTTGTAGTAACATGTGGGAGAGTCTGTCATCAGGCACCAGCAACTGTTTTTGAGCCAACCAAATTTGCCTCATCATCTACTGTAACTTGTTACAGTAGATGACCATACTACCATACTCTGCTGCCGTGGCTCCCATTGCATGGAGTGCTGACTCCAATGTTGGTGATGCTGTACCCCTACCAGATACGCAGTATATTCTTACTTTCATGTAAAGAGCTGGACTAGTTAAACATTCTGTGGGAGTGGGTGGGATTTATCAAGAGTGTCTGTGGGAGTAGGAGGGATTGGTCAGAATTAATTTAGAAGTGGATTGGAATGGGATTAAATATAGTCCCACATACACCTCTAGCTTCAAGTGCACTTAAGTGTGCTTTAGCAAAATCAAGTTTAGTATACTTCAGTGAACAAGATTTTCACTTTCGGAAAAGATTATGAGAGTATAAATAATAAGTCAAACACTACCATTACCATCACCCAAGGTGTGGATCAACACACTCCTGGTTGACAGTGCAGCAAACAACAAATACTCTTATTGGACAAAAACCAGGGATTAAGGTGTTTTGATTTGAATTAAATCAACTTCCTCAACGGGGAAGCAAACAGATGTTTCACATAACAATGACGTACAACATGTGTTTCCTGGACAATCTGCATTTGTCTGAATGTTTTTTTATTAGTCTTTTTATTAGTCCATCAAAATACATTTTCAAAGTCTGCAGAACATTTGAATAGAAACATAGCGGATGCATAGTGAGTGCATTTTCACTCAGCACAGGAAGTGGGATCTAATCCTGCAAAGCCTTTTCCATGTACACTTTGCAAAGGTCATCAGAAATCTGCAAACCTAGAAAGCTCAAGCCAGTAAATATTTCCATTTAAACGTCACGTACTTTCTGAAGTCAACAATGAGACCCTTATTGTAATGAGATGTCAGTGAACAGAGCAAGTGCCATCATGTGATGATATGTTTTATATTTGCTTATGTAGTCAAAACAAGACCTGTAGGAGTAAAAAATGAATGAAGATGAAAAATGTTCTGCTTAAATACAAAATAACTGTGGTGTTGAAAATTATACGGCATTAGTATAAAAGAAGATGTAATACCAAATGTATAAACATGCTATTTAAGACCTAGTTAGATTTAAATTACAAGTATAATTAACATATAGAAACTGGAATATAAAATAGCCAGACTTCTACAAAAGTAAATATATGCTCTTCTTAAGTACAAATAATGACGAAAAGACTGTACAGCAAAAGTTCAAACTTAATCGATATAATTAGGATGAATACCAGTAAATAAACTGAACTCGTGTTTTTTATTCCTGCACACTCACCAGCAGGTGAAGCATCATTCCTTGGCCTGAGTTCAAAGTGCAATGAAAACTGCTCATGTTACACTGGAGCTTCTAAAACTCTCAAGTTCTCAGACCAAACACTCTGGATAAATTGCTGATATACTTGTTGAGACGAGCGAAAAAATGCATTCCGATGTCAACATAAAAAGTTACTTTGAGATTAAATAGAAAAAAAATGGATTGCGGTGTTGGTAGTCTACATTAAGAAGGATGAACTGCAAAAGTTTAAAAGTGACTTAGTCATTTTCCATAATGTTAGTGTTCAGATATTACAGAATGGTAACCAAGATAACTTACACAATGAACGTGCAAGATTAACCTGAAAAACCCCCTGAACGTAAATTTAAAACCTCATTAACCCTACCCTAACCTAACCTTACTTTACCTTGCCTAAGGCAACCTAACCTAATGTACGCTATGGTAACTTAATATAGCATAATCTAGTACCACAACTTTGACTTTCATTAAGCAGTCTTGCACTTTTGATCTACAAATATGACTAAAAGCCTACTGCCTTTACAGAAGAGGTCATCTTACATTATACATAGTAAACACTCATATTTACTTTCCATTAACATTTTCAAACAAAACACTACTAACTTTTAAAGACATGATGAAACTGGTATATGGATGTCCTTCTGTGTAACTGTAATGTAATTTGGTAATTTATAGGACAATGTGTAAAGCCTATTTACTTTTAGTTTCTCCAAAGGCATGTTGGGTTGTTGATAGTACAATCAAATGAAACTATCGAATCTATAACACTGAAATCACTGGAGACTTTGGTTTAACCATGTTTCATTTACTTATATGGTCTTTCAATCTGGTTCTTGCTTCTCTGTCTTTCTTTTATGATGTGAGCTGCTTCTATAAGTAACTGTACTAGGTCCTCAATCAAATAAATTGTCACAGTCCTATCCATGCTCTCATATGTTCAACAAGATCTTAGGTGATCTACAGTTACCCACCCTATATAGCAAAAACCTAACAAATGGGCTAATTGTTTGCTAAACACTATTCTAGTTGTACTTCATTAAACTGGAAATATATCAGACGAGATGGAGTCACTTCTATAGCAAACTGCACATCATGTAAAACTATATTAGGAGAATATTTATTTTGTTTTAATAGAAGATTATCAGTGTTATATCACTTATATGGTACAGTGTTCAGTGTTTCAAAGGGTCTGATCCTGCACAAATCAGCCTAAAATTAACAACATAAAACTAATACTAATTTTTGTTTTAGTTACAGAAAAGATAACTAGTTGATTATTTTTTGAATGACCAGTTGACTAGTAAAAGTTAATATTCCTGCAACCCCTACATGTTACAACATATGAAAATGAAAATGGTTTATTACAAAGCATATGGCTGTGTCTGAAATCTGCTATATCAGCAATATCATTTAACAGTGGCAAGGGACACAGCAGCATGGCAAACACACACACACACACACGCACACACACACACACACACACACACACACACACACACACACACATACACACGCAGTGTGTAAGAGTGATGTCATATTTTGGCCACTGGCCCCACCTGGAGTCTTAAGTCTGAGTAAACAGAACTCAAAGCCCCACTTGGTCCTCGTTCCATTTGCGCCTCCCAAAAGCTCCCAAACCTGGGCTGACCTCCCACTCGGCCACCAGGAGAGAGGAGGAAAAGAGAGGAGGGAAGTGCTCGGATAGCGTGAGCAAGCCCTGTGAATGTTTGTGGAAAAAGTGAAGAGTATTCTCTCTCCCCCAATTTGTTCCTTTCCCCCTTTTTTTTTTTTTAGAGCTAATGTTTAATTTAATCAATTCAGTTGTTTAAATGACATGGATAAACTCTAGTCTTTCTTACTTTGTTTCAGCCATTAAGCTATTAGTATAATGTCCTTTTTAAAAAATACTAGTAAAAAATATCTAAAATATCTGCCACTTTATTAGGAACATCATACTAATACTGGGTTGCACACACCCCCCCTTTGCTCTCAGAACAGCCTCGATTCTTCATGGCATGAATACAACAACGTGTTGGAAACATTCCTTTAAGATTTTTGGTCCATGTCCACATGATTGCATAACATTTGTCAGCTGCACATTCATGCTGTGAATCTTCCGTTCTACCACATCCCAAAGGCACTGTATTGCATTCAGTATGAAGTAGCCATTATAAGATGGGTAAAATGTGGCCATAAAGGGATGCACATGGCCAGCAACAAAACACAGATAAACTGTGGCATTCATTCCATGCTCGATTAGTATTGAGGGGCCCAATGTTTGCCAAGAAAACAATTAACACAAGGCAGGTTGGATCAATGTATTCATGCTGTTGACACCAAAGTCTAATCCAAAAGTCTTCAATAAATATACAACTGTCTGGTTTCATTAAGCATGTGCCCAAAGTGGTCTCAGTTTCCTGTTCTTGGCTGACAGGAGTGGAACATGATGTGTTTGTAGCCCTTCCACCTCAAGATTTGATGTGCTGTGCATTCTGAGATGCTTTTCTGCTCACTATGTTTGTAACGAGTGGTTATTTGAGTTACCCCCTTGGACCACTCTCATAAAAAGGCGTTTCTAAAATAGAAATGGTGCCCATCCGGCACTATCAACCATGCCACGGTCAAAGTCACTGAGATTTTTTCCCCCGTTCTGATGTTTGATGTCAACATTAACTGAAGCTCTTGACTTGTCTCTGAATGATTTTATGCATTGCTTTCCTGCCACATAATTAGCTTATTAGATATGAGCGGGTGTGTATGTGTTCCTATTAAAGTAGCCAGTGAGAATATGGTACTGTTCAGTTCAATGTATTGTCTGTAATGTAGTTGACAGCAACTAAGCAAAAAGAAGCCAACCTAAGGCCAACAACCTGCATGCTACAATATTTAAAATAGTAAAATCAGTAGCTCTGATGAAGGTAGTTTAAATGTATTTACTATGATCCTAGTGTGGTGAGTCATAAGTAATTTCCTTTGCAGTACAACTGTCAATCTGCACTTTGACGCTCCCAGTTGCCCTATGGTTTTAAACACATCCGTTTACACTGTAATGGAATTCAGAGGATATCCAGCTGCCCTGTATCCTTTTCTCCATGAAACCTCAAACCTCATGCCAATTGTTTTTTTGGCTACAACACCCATGTAATGTTCTTTTTTCCCACCAGATATGCACTAACATGAAAGAACTAGCTGTATTCGCCACACTGGGGGCATTTGGTTTGTGTTTTCACTGAACTATTGCAATGGAAAAAGGGATATTGTCCAAAAAATGACTTGAGTCATCTTATTTACACAATTTCTTCAATAGCGCAACTATTCCTTGGAAAAATGAGCAGGGACAAAATATCTGAAGTTAACAACATTTCACATCACTTTACATGCCGGTCATGTATTAGCCTAAAGGGGATACTTTAACGAGAACCTTGAACACCTTTAAAAGTGTTAGTATTCTACATGACAAAGCAGATACAACTACTAAAGGTGTATTAACAGGATATTTATGGCATGTGCTGAGTTGCTACACATGATTAGGGGAAACTAAAATTTGTGTTGCATCATGAAACCATTTCCCTGCTTTCCTACTCCCAGAGATCTGATCTCTTCAGATTTTCAATTCTTTTGTTTGGCTTTTAGTGACAGATAAGGCTTCCCAACTATGGCAACAGTGAAGATCAATTTCAAAGTGAAAACAGAAATCTTTCCCTGGCGCCATTACAGAAATGCTTCTTTCCAGTTCATGACCTAAAATAAAATCAGGTCCAGAGCATCTCAGATGGACAAGAAGAATTAACATTCCGAATGATCCACGGTCTGTTGACCTTTTCCTGGCCAGTGGAATTTTTGGGATGCTTTGATGCTTCACTGATCTACATGAGCAGTTCATATACAAATGCCTTCTATCAACCAAATGAAACTGACTTCAATTTGCGTCTTGGGAAAAACAGACAGCCATCATATTGGAGACCCATATGAGAACAATTAGCGAACACATTCATTTCAAGTGATTGGTGATGATTTTATTGGCACGATTTTCAAAAGTTCTTCAAAGTCTTGTTTCTGTTATATCATATTTTGTAGAAAATATATTTATGTGACAAATCTGTTGCCATTTAGATACAAGTGGAGACCAGAGTGTAACCTTCATACATAGATGGATGAATATCAAACTAAACCTTAAGCCATCACAAAGGTCAGCATCATCTTAACCACACCACAGGCTTGCCTTAAGGCCCAGGTTACACTGAGAAACTCAAGGAGGAATCCAGACTCGACGGATATGAGAAACTGTCAAAATATTCAGAGAACGGTTGGGAAAAGCATCAGGGACATCACTGCTGTTTTGAGTATAAAAGAAATGCTCGGTTCTTGACATAGTTAATATCCAGGCTTGCTGATGGCAGAACAGATATCCAATTAAATTGGATGTAGATTTAATAATAATGAGCCTTTATTAATCACATATGCACTCCAGCAAAATTCTTTTCTTTGCATACCCCAGCCAGAGTCAGCCACGATACAATGCCAAAGGCACAGAGAGGGTTATGGGCCTTCCACAAGGGCGCAACAGCAGCAGCTTGGCAGTGCTGGGGCTTGAACCCCAACCTTCCGACTAGTAACCCAGAGCCTTAACCGCCAAGCCACCACTGCCCTTTTAGGGATTTAGAGCCCTAATGAGCAAGGCAGTGGTCTACAGTGGCATGGAAAAACTCCCTGACACAACATGAGGTATAAACCTTCAACGGAACCAGAGTAAACCCATCTTCTGGGTGACACTGTTCTTGTGATTATAAAAGATATAATTCTGTATTCACAAAGTATTTCAGCTGTTTATGGAATAGTGTGGTTTTAACTTGCGACCTTAAGAAGAATGGGAGGACAAAACAATAGCATTTCTACTTAATGTAACACTAACATTTCATGTAATCACAGGTACTAATACTACTATCCATAATGGTATCCATAATATCCAATACTACTAATATCTTTACAAATACTTGTGTTGCAATACCTTGAAAACTGAATTAGATCATAACACAGGCAAACAGCAGAATCTCTCACTATATTCAAAAAACAGCAAAAGACCCACCTCTTCCGTGAACACCTAACCAACTCCTAGAGGGGGGAAAAAAAAAACACACACACACAACGCACTTACACCTTTACTCTGTGCACTTCGCTTCCTCTGGTATTCAATTAATGGATCTTGTATAGTAGCACTACTTGTATTGTTCTCTGCTTGATATATCGCTTTGCTTATTTGTAAGTCGCTTTGAATAAAAGCGTCTGCCAAGTGAATAAATGTAATGTAATGTAAACAACCAGTAAATATGCTAACAGCACACCTGCTGTTAGCATGTTTACTGGTTGTTTGCCTGTGTTATGATGGTGGTGCTGTCAAGAATGAGCAATACATCCAGCACAGTTAACTAGAAAGTTCTTGGGCCCTTTGACTCCAAACCATTCAACATGGAAGCTCTTCTTGAAAGGAGGAGGGCATACTGCACGGTTCTTTTGACCCAATGCCAGATTTGTTGGTTTGGTTGGCCAGATGACTCTGGCACAGCACTGAGGAAGAGAAAGATCAACAATTTCTCACATGCAGGGGCAGGAAACAGCTGGATTCCGGCAAACACAGCCCAATAATAACAACAACACTGAACACTTATATGCAGAATCCTATTCTACTCATAGGGCCTTTCTTTCCACTATTATTAGAAATCATTATTTATTATCATGTCATGGAACATGAAAATATGCAAGACAACATTGTAGTTAGCCAAAGAACAAGGACAGAATAGAGACAATAGAGACAATTTTTTAAAGAGGATATTCAAGACATTCAGAATAAAAATAAAAATAAAAATAAAAAAACAGATACAGAGAGGGCTCACTTGACAACTCTTGGTTTGTTTATTTATGGAAATAGCTTCAATATAATATTGCTACATTTGGGCATTTGTTGCAATATGAATAATGATGCTTGTCACTATTGTTTGATATTTCATATTGGCTGATGGCTAGCTATTAGGCTAAACTAACATCTGGGGTGATCTGTCATGCTCCTTCAAAATAGTTATCTATTTGGATCATTTTGAAACCACAACTGGACAGGTTAAGGAAAAATAGAAAATAGGGTGTAGTGTTTTGTCTTGCTACACTACTTGTCACTGGAAAAGCTACATTATTTTGAAAATAGCTGAGCTACTGACATACTTAATAGGCATAATTATTGCATGTGGCCATTATATGATATTCATCACTGCAGGGGAAATGTTAGATTAGCTTTTTTTTCTATCCGTATTTTCTTTTCAGTAAATAATTTTGTACCTTCAAAGCAAACATTTCTGAAAAATAAACAATGATGACACCTGATCTGATGGAATTTCTTCAGACAGTTTGCTTCCTCTTTTGGAAATTGAGACACTCCACCACATGGTCTGAAAGTGCTAATGAATCAAAGTAGTAATTGTCTGCCAAGGGGAAAATTGCCTTTTTGTTTATCTAGAGCTGACCTAGTTAAATCATAACCATAAGCACTATAGGAGATATAGCAAAACCAATGCCAGAACAGAGAGACACCAAATATTTACCCACCAAATCTGTTTCTGGTCATGACCTCAACATTCTTTGAGATTATAAATTGATGTGATAGTTATCTTTGTGATGACTCATTTCTTCCGTGCTTTTGTGCAAATGGGAAAAAAATTTCCGTAACCTGTTGCACATATGCCTCTCTTAAGACCTCAGTGTGGTAGTCTGTGCTAACAGCAAACTCAAAGATATTAAAGATCACTTTTTTCAGAGGTGACAAATGTTAAACAGGTCACAAATATTATAGCAATATTCTGCTACTGTACAATCTAGAACTCTTAAGGGTTCTTTATTTGTCATGGTGGACAAAACCCCTACAGGAGTGTGTTTATTCATGCCAGACTTGTTTAAAAAGAAGGTATTCATTGGGCAAATGCTTTTATCCAAGGGGCTTTAGGACTTAGTCCAAATTCAGGTATAGATAATAGACCCTGGATAAGGGTCAAGGGTCCATAAGTGGTTCTCAGGTTCTCAGTCTTGGTTTTTTAATTCACAACCTTCCTGTCACTAGCACAGAGCTACCACTGCACAAGACTAATTCATATTTCCACATGGTTACAAAATATAGATGGAACAAATAGTGTTTAGTTCATTTCCAGTACTTCTCGTCCAAAAACAGATGACTATGTTGTGTTAATAAAAGAACTAAAAAAATAACAATGAAAAGTTTCATTTGTTATTATTGGTGTTGATTTGTTTAATTATTATTATTTTTTTATTTTTAATGTTTTTTGGACCAGATCACCCTGGAAGAAAAAATTAGACACCTGACCTCATAACTAGTACCAGCCTATTTACTTGGGTCTGCAGCACAATATAGTGGATCCTAGTCCATTCACACAAAAACTTGTGGAATTGCAGGTATGCAATGTATGTATGACTTCAGTATGAGGCAGTCTTTTTTCACGTCATTCATTGCTGACTGCATAAAAGGCCATCACATCAACCTTAGCGTCAGCAGGCCCTCCTGTTTTCTCCCCAATCTGGTTATTTGCTAATACATGACAGCTAACAACTGAGTAGAGTGCAGGTTAGCAAGACAGGTGAAGCCTGCGAGCCACATATTATCAAGATGCTGCATCACAGGGCAGTGTAATATATTCAGAGTAAAGCTCTATCTGTCATCTTCTGCATACATGAGCTCACAGACTAATGTGATTAACTAATGTCACTGTGATTGACACAGGAGAGGAGAGAGTATACTATTTCTCTCACCTATAGAACATGGACAATTTTACTCCTTTGGGATTTGAACATTCAACTTGAAAGTGCTTAATATAATAGGATAGCAATTAGTGACTAAGCATCACCGCTCGTGCTAATCTGGAAGAAAAGTGGTAGCCTGGGCTGTGTGCAGCCCTGACAAAGCTAATGCTTTATATGATGTACAGATGATTTAACATAGATGTTAACTACTATTGCAACTTAAAGGTTTGTAAAGTGTGGAAGCTTTCAGGCACTTAAAAAAAGCCCAGATTTACTTGATCCTTCTTGGTGTTCATAGATGCTTCCTGCAGTGGGCTTGATGCTCTGCATCCTCAAGAGTCAGAAGGACATGATATTGCAATCACAGTAGCTTTTGATAATAAATCATTAAACTACGCACTATCCAGGTACCCAGATCAGACTATTTTTTTAGGACCCAAATGGGCAACCTCCGTTAAGTTGCACTGGTTGGAGACAACAACATGCTGACTTACATTCTCAGTAAGCCTAAGTTGCATCCAACCCCATATTAATCCAATTGGTAATGGTGCCCCCCTTAACCCATTGGTTTAATATGAGGCTGGGTACAATTTATGACCTCCAGCAAGTTGAAGCTTCCAACTTAGCATTCATTTGGACACTGGGAAACATGAGTTGTGCCCTGCCACCAAAAACCATGCAGATATTAACATAATTGTTACAGTCTCTTACTTAAAGATGCCAAATCTCACAGGCTATGCCCCATTTAAGCTGGTGTTTGGCAGAACTCCCAAACAGGTGTGTCCTTCAGCATTTTGAGTATTATGATGATTACAAATTGTTCCTAATGAGTGACCTGGCAGAGGCCATGAAGGTCACAAAGATGTCAGCCATAAATCAGAAACAGAGACAAGCAAACTTCAATGATAAGCAGATCGAGATGAATGATATGGTAGACCAAGGCAACTTTGACTGGTCTAACAAAAGACAAAATGTGCATCTCTCAATGGCTATTGATGTCAGCGCACACAAATTTTCTATAGCTCACATCTCCGGGATCCCGGTTTCAATCCAGGCATCAGATCACTGTCTATGTGGAGGTTCACATTTTCTTGCTGTTTTCACTCCAGTAGGTGGATTGGCTATGATAAATCGCTCCTAGTATGAAGAGGTTGCTGACAGGGATGGAGGGAAGGAGCTGTTTTATTATGAACAGAGCTTTACTGTATAAACAAAACAGAATTCCAAAATTGACTTAATCAGTTCTTTAAACTTTACGTAGTGGATTTAAGTATACATACCATAGAATAAGTTACTCATATCTTTATGTTCGCTATACTCAAAGCAATCAATTTTTAAACTTAACTGGTTCAAGGTAGTCAGTTTCCTTAACTCATTTGAGTAAACATAACCTTTCATGTTTTGCCGTGCATGGCAGATAATCATAAAACATAAGCAGGCCCCTATAACCTCAAGCAATCAGTCATGGGTGCATATTCATGTGTGTGTGATTAACGCTGACCTGAATCAGGCCTGGATTTCCACCCAAAAATGATGAGTAAGCATGGCATAAGCATTATTCGATATCCAGAGGTTTTCTTTATTAAGAAATTTATGAAGACAGACTAAGTGGGTGTCTGTTCCACAGACACACTAAGCACAATATAAAGCTTGTTGAGCACTAATAGCACACAAGAAAGCTCTCCAAAAGAAACACACCTCTGATTAAGACAAATTCTCTGAGAAATCAAAGACGAGGCTCTGTGATTCTGTAATGACTCACTAAGACACAAGCCATTTCAGCAAAAAGGGTGTTTTTTTTTTTAATTCCAGATGTAATGGCTTTACAAAATACTGTTCACCAAAATATAACCAGAATATCAAATGCTCTGTAGATTCATGTAACGACACAGCCAAGCAATGGTAACTTAGTACATTAATATAAGCCCAATTACATTGGTTAACCTTATAGTAAAACTATGGTGACTGCCTACATTAAATGGAGAACAGAATTAAATGAGACAAGTAATGTTGGAAAACAAGTTCTCAACACAGCTGAAAGTGAAGTGACCTTATTAGCCAACTAACAAGTTTTTTTATGTTCTTCTTTTCAAGGAGGCTCACATTGCTTGCCAAAGAGCACAAGAACATTTATTGATTTTCTCCTATAATTAAGTCATGTGGCCCCACGTAGTTGGTCTACCTACGATACATTCCTGTTTTACAACATCTATAAACCAGAATGGGAGAAATAAACTGCACCTAACTCAGATTTTCTCCATGACTGTATACTCATCAAGCCATCACTCAAATGTGTATAAGTCATGGGTAAAGACTAATTTTAAAAGCAGTTTAATGCTTTGTAAAATCTTCTTAAATCTAATGACTTCTCATTAACTGTACAACAGACTGTGCCACAATATGTGTTCTCTATTTCAGATTGTACAGTATGAGGAAGATCCTATAACGATAGACCTGTGATTTAAAAAATGAATACATTCTGCTTACATCATCAATCAGCACTATACAGGCTTGTTCAGGAAATGTGCTCGCATTAACAGAAACATTATTCAATAACTCAAGTGAACTTGAGTTAATATGGATACACCGTCCATTAGCATGTTTTGTTTATATTTGCCACTACCATATTTGTAGCTGTGAGTTTTGCATAATCCCATTACATCCTTCTATTGGTGGCTTTTAGAAGAGCGTCGTAGCAGCAGTCTACGAGGTTTTAATCGAAAATTTGTGACATTGCCACAAGTGTCTCCATGATTCCACCTTTTCGACTAATAAACAGTCCTGATAACATTTTGGTGGGCTTCCCTCACTGTAAGTCATTGTTTAAGTGATGAAGTGAGAGGCAGGAGCTGCCTTTATGCTGTTTTTTTGATGTGGTAAAATGGAGTGTAATAAAGGTAGCAGACAAAGGGAGCTTGCTGACTGCTTCAATCATACCATTAGACAAACAGATGTGCTTGCCCACGTGCCTGGCCTTGCGGTTGGGACTCAAAAGCCGTTTGTGTACCCACCATGATGCCAGAATCTCCCTCAGAAGGACACAAATCACACATATACATAGCCTCTGCACCTTTTTAACCCCATTACCATGAGCAATGCCACTGAACCATTATGATCTAAAGCTTCTTCATCTGTATGTAATTAAAGCGAGCCTTGATGCCCGGTGAGGTGCTGACTTATGACTAAAATAAACCGTTGAAGCATAAATGGGTGACCACAGACCACAGCAGGAAAAAGAGTATGCCAGCTGCATCATTCATCACAGCTCTCATTTGAGCTGCACTGCTATCGACTTTGTAATTTGCCATAGTTGTGGCGGAATTGTTCAGAGCAAATCAAGCGCTGTATGATTCAGCATCCGCAGGATGTTTGATGTCTTCATTATTTTCCAAGAACACATGGTAGATGTTGAACATGCATCATTCCCATCAAAAGATATTGAACGGAAGCCAAACATATTAGATGCGAAGCAATCAATGGAAGAGAACCTTGGTGTCAAATGGGAAAATAGGGTAAATTAGGCTGCTTTTATCCCCAAATTTTCTAGTGTTTTTCTTTTCATTTAGACTTGCTATCTTCCAGTTCACATTGCGAAAGCAAGCTGTTGAGCTTCAAAGATGTTTCTCATGTTTTATGTGTTTTAAGGAAGACTGAATGGGGTTCTCTATGCAAAGCTGTAAAGTAATTACCTCACCCCGACTACCATTAAAATGGCTATATTTTTCACAGGCCCAACGTGTCAAGAGACATGGCCCAAAACAGTTACCTCATAGCTGAAGATCAAGCACATACAGCTTTTATCTTTTATATTACAATTCTATGTTACAGCAGATCCTGGAGATGTACCTTCCTGATGACTTCAGGTCCAACCATAATCGTGCCCATCTGACCATCTAATCATTGGCTTAAGAAGTTCTTGATCAACACAAACAGGTGTGACAGATTCTGGTTAGAGATTAAACCTGTAGGAAAATAGATCTCAAGGAAGAGAGTTGGGGACCTCTGACCTACAATGTATCTACTCCAATTTGGCATTTTATCAGTACACCCACATGTTAGTGCATTCTATATTCATAATTACTGACTGTAGTCCATTTGCTGTTGGAAATTGTTAGTCCTCTCGACCTTGTCCATTAGTGGAAAGAGACCACCATAGAACCACCGCTGGGCTTGGTATGACTATATATGTGTGCCTAGCACTAATTATGTATTGTTTATGTGTTTAATGAAGTAGCCAGTTAGAGCACAGTGTTTAAGAAAAAAAATTATAAAATAGGAACAATGTTGAACCTAATACATATCATTTCCACAAGCACTTGACAATGTCACTGTTGTGATGATGATAATTTCCTAACTACTGTAAATAACATGTGGTCAGTAGTGGCCCTATGGGGGTTCCCTTATATAGAGGGATAAAGCAAAGAGGAGTTGACAAATTAACACATGGTCTAAATGTATACCTAAAAAAATCTATATCTATATTGTACACCACTTACAATAATAAAGATTTCCAGCAAGAGCACAGATAACAGACAATATTGTACTGAGTGAATACAGGTTACATTACTGACCATAGGTTATAGTACTGACATGTTGCAATACTGACCACAGGTTTTAATACTAACTGTAGGTTCCAATTCTCATTACAGGTTGCAGATGCTGTTTACTGGTTACATTTTATACATACTAATAATAACTTCAAATTACACCAGCCACTTTATTAGGTTAACCATTCTAATATTGGAGAGGACTCCGAACTGCTCTCAGAACAGCCTCAAATTTTCACGTCATGGATTCCACAAGATTGTGGAAACATTCCTTTGAGATTCTGGTCCAATGGTGACATGATTACATCACATAATTGCTGCATATTTGTCTGCTGCACATTTATGATGTGAATCTTCCATTCTACCATATCCCAGAGGTGCAAAAATGAAGCTAGATCTTGTGACGGGAAAGCCACTGATGTACTGTTTTCATTGTCATGTTCATGTTCATAATGAGTTATCATTCTGAAGTAGCCTTTATAAGATGAGTAAGTTGTGGCCATAAAGGAATAGCTATGGCATTCGAACAATGTACAGTTAGTATTATGGTGCGCAATTTGTGCCAACAAAGCAATCCCCACACCATTACACCACCAACAGCAGCCTGAACTGTTGACACAAGGAGGTTGGGTCCATGGATTCATACTTTTAATGCCAAATTCTAAAATTCTGGGATCTGCATGGTGCATCAGAAATCGAGATTCATCATACCAGTAAATGTCTGGTCTTATGCTTTTGTATAACCTTCAGTCATATGTAACACTCCAAGGCCTGATATGTTGTGCATTCTGAGGTACTCAGAATTCTCAGCACACCCCAGTTGGAGAGTCTCTCATCAACAAGGCATATCTACCCACAGAACTACAGTTTAACTTTAGAGACAGTTGCACATGAACAATAACTGAAGCTCATTAACTTGTATTGCATGGTTTTATGAATTGCGCTACTGCCACGTGATTGGCTGATTGAGTAATTGCAAGCATGAGCAGGTGTACATAAAGTGGCCAGTGATTGTATAGCACTCAGATAATCTAGGCTAAGATTAGATGACAGGTTGTAACACTGACTACAGGTTATAATAATGATTCTAATTTATAACACACATGTTTCAATGCTCCCTGCACACTATCTATGACCCCGGATAGCATCTCTGTAATGTAAAAACTATTTTTATGGCTTTCATGGTTTTTTAGAGAAATTACAAATTTTCATGTTGGATTATTTTTGGTTATTTCACATTTCGGATCCTAACATTCACTTATGATTGGTAGCTTGGATGTTGGAAAAACAATCCTACCTCTGCAGTAATTTTGCTCATCCAAGGTGAAACCTGGTGTGCATAGCCTGTATGGACCAGGCGGTCGACGCTCGGGCAGGCTTACTGGTTGAGAGTTCACGTTTGGAGGGACCGGAGGGTTCGGGGGACTCGGTTCAGTCGGCTGCACCGTCTCATCCCCTCTGCTTACAAAGATTTGTGCATTCTGTGGCAGACAGAGGTATCCACCAAAGTGGTTATAACACTTCATACCCCCTTTGCAGGCATCGGGAACGATGGCGCACTCATCGATGTCTGTTGAAAAAGGGAAGAGGCAGTATAGGGCTATGAATGTTTGGAAATGTTGGCGGTGTCTATGAAGGTATGGAGGGTTTTCGATCAATTTTGAAATGTTTAATAGGAAGTCACAGTGACTGCTGTTGCCCAACCTGGTCAATTCAAGTCATGAATATAGCCCATACACACACACACACACACACACACACATAGACACACAAAACCTACAAAACGTAAGCAGCTTACATTATAGTTTCCCATACGGAAACTATATCTCAGTTTAATGCAATATTTAATATTGCTTAGACATTTAGTGAGTCTTTTTACGTTTCTTTTTTGTGCATGAACAACATTCATATGAGAAAATGTCTGTAATCTGTCACAAAATTTTGCACTGGACATGTAAGCTTTTATTGTAAAAATGCAGAAGACCAAACTATTTTACTAAACCTTAACTAAACTACACAACTAAATCATCCTGAACTCTTGATCTCATCTCCTCCAGGTATGGGGCATCCTCCCCGGATGTCTGCCAGTGATGACAGGACCATCCTAGGGTGCTTTTGTTCTTTTTTCTTTTCTAGGCCTAGATTGCCTAGAAGTCCTTAACTTACTACTATTAAATAAATTGACTGCCCCAAATGAAGGAGCTCATACCTTTGCACACTTGTATGACAGGATCATACTCATAGCCATCTGTGCACTGTAAGAGAAGAAGAAAATACTATTACTTGGCAAGTTGTAACCTGTTTTGAATCCCTTGTCCACAAATAAGGTGTAATAATAATTCTGAGGCAAATAACACGTTAATTTTTCCCAAGGAGTTTACTGCACTATGATTACATTGCTCAGCACAGGAAAGCAGTGATTTCCGTAATAGGTCTAGTCAAGAAGTTTGACTTTATTTAAAAAATAAAAAAAAAACTTGCTGTGTAAGTGACGGGTTCCTCTGGTTCTTGGGCGAAGACATGGGCCAACATGGCCATTATCATGTAGATTCCATGCATCTTCATGGCTCTGTGGTGGGGAGGGGATAGGAAAGGCACATAAATAGGCATGCCGGTCTACGGGCCATGTAATAGCCGTTATTACACCTCTCTGAGAGATGATGAACGAGTAGCAACACGTCCTAAATCTACTCAAGTTCAGTAGCTGCTGTAAAACCCCCTCATCTTTCCTCTATGAATCACACTTCCCGCTATATGTTTATCACAAAACTCTGTTCAATGACAGATAAATTTATATATATATATATATATATATATATATATATATATATATATATATATATATATATATATATATATATATATATATATAAAAACATGTGACAAGTTAATTTACACTCACCTTTTAAACCAGGACCTTCTACTTTCTATAGACTAAACTAAACAAGCCCACAGTATAGACATAATTTTATCATGTCTGAACATCACCTGCACTGGACCGTGCGCTACTTTGGTACTGAAGTTGAAGCAGTCCTACCTGGGATTACCTGCAGCCGGTGCCTTAAGTGACTGACTCCGATGTGCTGCACGATGCGGATGCTGCTTGTCCTAACAGCCAGGCGATTTGGAAACGTATGAGTGTGAGGAGTTGGTGTAATCACAGCGCACACGCGGAATGCGGGGAGGTGGAGGGACAGGGAGAGATGCAGGGGGGTGGAGGGGGGATGGGGGAGGGAGAGGTGGATGGGGAGGTGGATGGGGAGGGAGAGTGAGGGGGGTGGCACGGACAGGTTCTACTGTAAGCTATCACCGGGCTTTGTACGAATTACTGTCGCGCGCGTGCGTGTGTGTGGTTTTTAAAAAGCGAGATTGTGGCTCCCTCTACTGCTTATTTATAATCTTTATAATCTTCATAACCGGATAAGAGTAGACACCCATGTCCCGAGGGGGAAAATCCCTATTTTGGCAGAAGGGTGTGTCTGTGGGGGGCTGGGGTGGCATCCCCAAACCAACACCTCACACCCAAATCTGGCTATTCTTCACCCTTGCTTTTTCCAATAAATTACAGTTCTTTGTCAGTTGTAGAACTGACCCTATATGACTATCTGCATATTTGAACATATGAGGATATAATTCTAAAATTGCATACATTACGGTATTCAGAGATCATGCGTAATTATGGACTTAAGCACTATTTAGAAGTTATGAACATTGGAAGAGTTGGTATAACAGAGGTGTGTCTCAGTTGCACCTGATTCTGAACTTCTTGCACAATATTATCTCAAGTAAGTCTAACAATGTGACCACAATTTGTCCTGTTGAAATGTATATTTAGGGCTGTAATCACTCTAAAATACTGTGGAATGCCATTCGAGGCCAATATTAAATACAGAAATGCGACATTATTAATTAATTAATTAATAACATAATATCTTTAAAGGCTACAAAAAAGATTCCCCACAAGGCAGACATCATCTTAATAGAAGATTAATAGAAGGATTGCTTTTATATAGATACAATTATGAACAAGATTCATAGTTAAAAACTTCATAGAGCTCTAAGCGTAGCAGAAAAGCAACTTACTCTATCACTTACACTTCTACTCTACGCACTTTGCTTCTTCTAGAACTCAAGCAATGGATCTTATATAGTAGCACAATCTCTCTGCTTGATATATCGCTTTGCTTGTATTCTTGTAAGTATTGTAAGTCTTGTAAGTATTGTATTGTAAGTCGCTTTGGATAAAAGCGTCTGCTAAATGAATAAATGTAAATGTAGATGAGTGCTTGATCAGCTTATCCTTCAAACCCTGGGCATAGTTTGTTTATAGAAGCATGCAACCGATAAAAAAGATTTAATAGTTTTAAACTTTTACAACTATTAATTTATGAAATTTACATTTGTTACATTGTTAACTTATTTGATTCATTTGACAATTCAAATTAAAAACACAAAAAAATATCATACATCCCACATATGATATGGCTTCCAATCCAGCAGCTTAAAAACTTGCATTTGATCCAGCAGATAATTTTATTTTCTTGATGTTGTCTGCAGACAGCTAATTTTGTGTACATATTAATGTTGTTCAATTGAATCAAATTTTCAGTACTTAAAGTAATCATAGCAAAGGACAATTCATTCAGCGACATATTAGCAAAATCTTGCCATCTTCTCATTCATATATATACATATTTTTTTTGTTTGTTTGCTTGTTGTTTTTTTCACCGTTAAATTGTCTCTCATTTGACAGCAAAGAATAACAAATGCCACCCGGTGGAGTTATCCGCCATGGGTTACCCTACTGCTAATTGCCCGACTAGCTCCACTATTCTGACACCCCTCCATTAGTGATACACAACGTAGTCAAAAGTATGTGGACACCTGACCTTCACACTTATTTGTGGGTCTTCCACTAACTGTAGCCACAACAAAATTAAAGCACAGAAATTGTCTAGGATGTGTTTGTAAGCTGTAGCCTTACAGTTTCCCTTTCCGGGAACTAAGAGGCCCAAACCTGTTCCAGAATGACAATGCCCTTGTGCACAATGCGCTGATTTATGAAGACATAGTTTGCCAATGTTGTTATAGAAGAATTGAATGGGCTGCACAGAGGCCTGGCCTAAATCCCATTGCTGACTGCATGCCGATTTCCCTAATGCTCTTAGGGCTTAAAGGGCAAATCCCCACATGTTCCAAAGCCTTCCCAGAAGAGCAGAGGTTATCATAACAGCAAAAGGGCACCAAATGTGGTGTGATGGTCAGTTGTCTACAAACTTTTTGCAATATAGTGTAGGTGTTTAATCTATCTTCACCTTCTGGAGCACAGTTGGTTCAGCCACTAGTGTTGATACTGTAGCAGAAGCTAATTATTACCCAACCCTGACTACAGTGTGCTAGGACTAGTTTCTCCTAGCCTATAATGTCAGTCAACTGCTAAATATTTGATTTCTGATTAAATTAGAATTGGAGCCCTACTTCTCTTGCTTTATAGCCTTTCCCATTCTGTAACCTTTTTGGCCACCTACAGCAGAACAGCTTATAGTGAGACACCAATAATTTGCTTGTTTGTACTCTAACAACTAGACAGGCCATGGCAGACACACTAGAATATTTGTTTGTCATTGTCTTTTGTTTTGCCTCACATTCCTGGATATTATGTCTGATCTTTCTCACCTTCCCCACCCCCTCCATTTTTATGCCACTTATACTTATACATGATATGTTGCATTTGTTAGGGAAGTCGTTACACCAGCACATATAATAGGCTGTCATGGGAGACAATCAGTATTCAGATGCACAAAGTCAGTGGGCTCTATTTGCCATGCTCATTCCCTATTGTTAGTGCTTCATTTATCGGAGCTGTATGCCTACATACAGTAGACCAAGCAGGTCCCATGAAGAATTGACTCCATTTGGGAGAATATGTACTACATTTAATAGTTAATCTGGTTATTTTGACATGGCTCTGATAGATATGTTTGCTAGTACAGAACTGCTGCCTTTCTGGTTTTCCTAAGGACCTGGATGTATTGCCCGCAAGTATGGCTGTACCACCATCCTTTAAGCCTATCCAGAACACTACAGAATCAATATGTCTTTCTGGTAGTCCCATGATTGATTAGGATGCATGCTTTCCATTGCTGATGTTTCTTCTGAGAAGCTTACCAGTCAATTTCAATACTTCAAAAACAAGTGGACATTGTGAAAGTCTGCAAAACTGTTATGAAGTCATCTGCTTTGTCTTTGGAAGATGACCTTTTGCATGATTAGTTAATTTGTTGATTAATGTGAGGACCCAGTATAGAGTACTTTGTGGTGCTATGCTTCCAACAATGCGTGCTGGAAAGAACATTCCCTACTCACCCTTAAGGTATACATGGCTGCTATTTCACTGTATAAATGATTCAACCTTAGCTTTTATATATTCTCATATTTCAGTGTCTTTTTCAAGACTGATAGAGTTCTGCCTTGGGATCTGTGCTTGGTCAGATTTGGAAAGTTACACGCTTTGTCTTTGAGCCATCTATGCAACTCTGATAGCTCTGTTGTCATACAGGATCAGTGTCTCCTCACTTTATAGATACTCCCTATAAGTATATCTATATCATAAAACTTGGTGTTCCCAGTACTGCTGTGTCAATGTGGCCTCTCTGGATTGGCTTTTTTACAATTATCTTACTCCCAGATTTTTGTTAACATACAGTAATTTCTCAATTTGTAAGCAGGCACACAAGGGATAACAGTTGTTCTTCACATTGCTTCTGGTAGTCATGCAGAATTCTTTGAAGTCCATTCAAACATGAGCCGTGTTTTCTTCTCGTACATGTTACGTGACTAAATGCAGCATGCGCTCTTTAAGTTCTAACCAAGCATACAATTGTAAGCTAATCACTGAATCTGCGATCACGAAACATGTTTATTGCTCCAAAAGCCTATCATTATTCATAAAATAAATTATCCATTTTTTACAAAAAAAATGCAGTTTGATATCTACTTTACTGAGGACGTACTGCTTGCCAGATGTTAAACCCTCTTAAACCTCAGTGTTTACAAGATGGTTTTTATTTTATGAACATCTGCTGAACTTGGCTTAGTGCCTGGTTAAAGGAATGCATATGGCAGCAATTTGTAGTCATGTGTGGGTACAGGAGTATGCTTGCCACATGACTTCTTACCCTATGCATCTTCTTTGCAGCTGCAATTAAGTCCATAGAGGTATCTTTACCAAAAGTGAGTGCACCACTAATAATAGCTTAAGGTTGTAACTTTTCAATAACGCAAATGTATACAAGTACAATTGGGGAAAGTGCCCGTTAAAGAAACAAGACTAGACAAGCCTGTTTTGGCTGGACTGCCACTGACTGCATAGCATTTATCATGCAAATGTCAGCAGTGTGGGATCTCTGACAAGATGTTAGAATTTGATTGCTCTTCTGCATCTTAACCGCGGAGAAAAATGCTGCACTGCTTAAAGGCCTGCTAGCTTGCCAGATATTCTACTGCACTGGTGAAAAATGTGAATCAACTTTTTTGATATATCTCGTATGTATGTATGTATTTTAATCATGTAAGTCATGAAAAAGTCATTAGTGAAAGTCTGGTAATCATCCAATTTTAGGCGAGCATAAGTAATGGAACAGATAGTTTTAAAGTAAATTAGCATAAATAACACTTAATATTTTGTTGCTGATCCCTTGCTTGCAATAACTGCATCAAGAGCACTGACAACCCCACTGACCGACTGACATCACCAAACTGTTGCATTGTTAGTTTGTGATACTTTCCCAGGCTTGTACTGCAGCTTCTTTCAGGTGTGGTATGCTTTGTGGAATTTCTCTCTTAAGTTTCCTCTTCAGGAGGTGAAATGCGTTCAGTTGGGTTAAGGTCTGGTGATTGATTTGGCCAGTCTAAAACCTTCCACTGTTACCAATGGAGTCTTTTGTTGAGTTGGCAGAATGTTTTCGGATAATCGTCTTGCTGCCTGTTGAAGTTCCTCCCAAATCAATGCATTTATCAGAATCTGTTGGAAGACAGATTGTGTAAACTTCTGAACTCATTGTGCTGCTACAATCATGAGATACATGATCAATAAAGATGAGTGAGTCTGTACCAGAATCAGTCATGCAAGCTCAAGCCATGACACTACCTCCACCATGCTTGATTGATGAGCTTCAATGTTTTGGATCGTGAGCAGATGCTTTTTTTTCCACACTTGGCCTTTTCATCACTTTGGTACTGGTTAATCTTGGTTCCAGAACTTTTGTTGCTAATCTCTTTATTTCTTCGCAAAATCCAATCTTTCTTATTCATACTTTTCATAAGTGGTTTGCATCTTGTGGTATGGCCTCTATATTTCTACACTTGAAGTCTTATTTGAACAGTGGATTGTGATACCGTCACCCCTGCCCTATGGAGATGGTTGGTTATGTTACTACCTGATGTTTCGGGGGTTTTCTTCACAGCTCTCACAATGTTTCTGTCATCAGCTGCTGTTGTTTTCCTTGGCTGACCTGATCCATGTCTGGTTGTTAGTAAGTCAGTGGTTTCTTTCTTTCTCAGGACATTCAGAATTGTTGTATTGGGTATGCCCAATGCTTGTGCAATGGCTCTGATAGATCTTTCACTCTTGTCTCAGATTTGAAATGGCTTGCTTTTTTCCAGTGGACAGCTCTCTGGTCTACAACAAATGCAGTAGACATTCAGAGCAATTAATTCTTTAAACAATTATTTTTAAGAGGGCACAACTGGGCAACAAGAAACACCCATCAGTCATTACTAAATGACTGACTTAAAGTAATTAATTTCACAATTTCTACAATCTTCCAGATTGTTTAAAGAGACAGTCATCTTGGTGTATGTAAACTTTTGACGCACTGGAATTTTGATATAGTGAATTAAAACTGAAAAAATCTGCGTTAAAATCGATTGTTTTAAAATGACATCTGATGCGAACAAAATAGATGCCCTAATTGAAATCCTAAAGAAATGTAATATGAAATGTGTGGATATATACACTTTTTACACAATGTAGCATTACCTATGCAATTTAAGTTACTTGCAATTGTCAATTAGACACCAGCACCAATAACAACATGATCAAAATCAACCGACTTTATTGGCTCAGTGTTAAAAAAAATGAGTGTGGTTATGATCTTCTATGATGTTAATCTATTCAAGTACACAGTAATGAGTGAAGAATAAAAGTCGTTATTAAGTCCCGACTTTCACACGATATCTGTGTGAAAAAGTGTCATACCTCAGGTGAAAATTTTAACAATATGCATATTTCACTACAGCACTGTTGAATTCTCAAATCCGATTGGTGAGAAGTTATTAATTAATATTCAATAACAGCATCTTTGACTCTAGACCTGGCTGTTATTCCAGGTTTATATTAATACACTTGTTCTAATTTATTATCACCTCTATAGTAACAATCATTCACTTTCATGGAACGAGTCTGTAGTGTAAGCTTTTTGCAATGGTCAGTAGAGGTAAGTTAGGGTTAGACACCATTTTCTATTTTCTAATCAAGCTGCAATTTTTCTTTTAACTAATTGGAACTAACTTAAACATAATATACAAACAGATCAAAAGTGCAATGTCTTCCAACCATACATTTTCCATATTACTTATCCTACACAAGGTCATGGTGGAGCCTATCCTTGTGAAGTTGGGGCACAAGACTGGGGACACTCTGGACAGGGTGCCAACCCATTACAGGGCACAATCGCACAACCATTCATACACTACAGACAATTTGGAAATGCCAATCAGTCTATAATACAGGTTTTGGACTTTTGGAGGAAACCAAAGTACCCAGAGGAAACCCCCAAATCCAGGGGAGAGCATGCTTAAGGCTCTGGGTTACTGATCAGAAGGTCAGGGCTTCAAGCCCCTGCGCTGCTAAGCTGCCACTGTTGGGCCCTTGAACAAGGCTCTTAACCATCTCTGCTCCAGGGGTGCTGTGTCATGGCTGACCCTGCGTTAAGACCCCAGCTTCCTGACAAGCTGAGGTATGTGAAGAAAAGAATTTCACTGTGCTGTAATATATATGTGACCAATAAAGCCTCATAACACACAGAGTGTGAGGTTTGAATAGGTGGGATTCAAACCCCCAACCCCGGGGATGCAAGGCGTTCATGCTAACCACTAAGCCACCATGTCCCCTAGTACAATGTCTTGTTTGTCAATAAATAAAAACATTTAATTATTGACAATCATGTATTTGATAAGATAAGAAGCAGAAACAATCAGCTCGTCACAGTTTAACAACTCAAAGTTTTCTAAATATAAACCATATTGGCTTCTTTCACAGATCCTCTGTTGTGGCTTATCAAACATGAATTGATGTAAATCATTTAGATGATGGCGAAAATAGAATGTTAAGACATGGACAGAAAAATAAGTATTCATTTATTCTACGTGTCTCTCATCTGTTCAGAGTTTATGGCACTATACATCTCATTGGCTCACTTTCAGACACACGCACAGATTGAAATGTTACAATGACAGACTGAAGTTCTGCTATTGACACATTGCTGTGGTATAATGAGAATAAAGCACATCTGGACATCAACTTCACGATGGTAATAGTAACTCCATTTCACATCAGGCCACATCACATCACCTCATCATTCCTTACTTGTATTATATCCTGTATTAGGGTTTAGGTTCAAATTGTTTTCAGAAGGTTCTGGAAAAAAATACAATGTATTCTTCATATTGTACAGTAAATCCCTCATTCAACTTCAATAACTGCTTTTTATCCTGGCCTGGTCAAGGCAGAGATGGAGGTTGTTCGTTTACACACTTCATTCACTTCATTATTACTTAATATGTTAATAATTAGTTAATGTATTGATTCATTTTTATAAAAACATTAAGTATTAAAACTATATGCTTATTTGTGGATCATATAGAAAAGTCTAAGAAATAGACTGGCATACTCCTTGTGCTGTTAGGGTTTGTTTGTGTTTTTTGTTTGTTTGTTTTGTTTGTTTGTTTTGCTTATCCCATTTTGGATGGCTGGTGTAACCCAGGGGTTGTCAACTGGCTGTGCATATGGACCCAGCAAAGTAATTCATTATTATTGTTGCAGAACAATCGACTTATGAAAAAAGAAACTGGTCTTACTTCAACAACTTTAGTTTTCTAAACATGAACCATCTCAGCTTCTGTAGCACTGAAGTCCCCTATTATGTCTTATCTGATCACATCCTTTTATGCGAATTAATTAGCAGAAACCAGCTGATTGGACCTGATATTATTATGGGGCTATAGGCATTAAGAAAAGAGAGGGTATTCTTCATGTGTCTCATCTCATTATTCCATGTTCATGGCGCTAGTCAAAAGTGAACAGGAAACACTATTATGAAACAAAACATAACCTTCTTTTGTTTGATTTACAGCCATAAACTAATCATTAAGAGATAAAGATTAAAAGGTAACTGTTGTCACAATTTTAGTCGTCAGTTAGTTGCTTATCCTGACATTTGTAAGCAGAGTCACAAATTTTAATACAATACCCCTGATCTAGCCATTCCACATCCTCCTTGGAGCACTTGAAAGCAAATGAAAGTGTTTTGAGGTATATTGAGGTTTGAGTTATCCCACGAAATGAATAATGTAGTTAATAATGCAATGACTAAAGTTCTGCTAACAACAGTGTTTGCCTTAAATAACCGCTATAGAATCAGCAGTCAGGCCATGTGACATGATTTATGTGCAGGTCTAAGCTACTGCTGTAAACATAAAAAAAAAAAATCCTGAATGTTGTATTGCATCGTGTTTGTTTTCATTCAGCCTTAAGTGCTATTTCAGTGTTGTAGGCACAAATTAAGCATTAAGAACTTTATTCCATTGTTGCTGTTGAGATTCAAGCATGAGATATCAGTCAGTACATGTTAATTCATGTATGTGGTGGCTGTTCTTGTTTTGAAAAAAGAACCCACACAATTCCCAGATCGTTGTTTTATTTTCAAGCCAGATCCATGTGAATAGTTACAACCAGTCAAGGGTGTACAGAAAGGACTGCAGCTTAAATTTGCCCTTAAGGTCCGGATGGCGTCTCTTTCGATGCTGAAGGCAATGCATCAAGGACTGATGGTCTCTCTGCAACATCCAATCAGTTCCTGATGCAGTATCATCAGCATCTGAAAGCTCTTGTCTCTCAACTGTTTCAATCATACATTCTTCCATGCTAACTTAAAAAAAAAAGGTAATTAAACTCTCTTTGAATGGGAAAACCCTTGAAACAACATGTTTTTGTAGTCATAGTGACATCTACTTTAAATGGTTTGGTTTTACACCGCTGACAAGTGACCATGTTTAACCCAATCCCAGTGCACATTGTGAGAGATATTTAAAGAAAGACTCACAATTGCCGACTGAGATTTGGCAAGGGCACACTAATATTCATAGATCCCTCTGAGAGTAGTCAAGGTGCACGTAGCCTCTTCATGGAGTGCAAAAGGACTTCAACACTAAACAGAGTTAAAACAGATGAAGCATCAGAAAGAGTAGTTGATAGTCATAATATGGTGCACTATATGGCCAAAGGTATGTGGACACCTGACCATAACACCAATGTGGTTCTTGCCCATATTGTTACCACAAAGTTGGAAGCACACAATTATCTAGAATGTCTTTGAATGCTGTAGCATTAATGTTTCATTTCACTGGAAGTAAGTCTAAACCTGTTCCATTAGGACAATGCCACTGTGCACAAAGCAAGGTCCATTAAGACATGGTTTGACAAGGTTGTTGGTGTGGATGAACTCAAGTGGCCTGACTCAGGCCTCCTCACTCAACATCATGGCTGAATGATCCCACACAGACATGCACCACAATCTAGTTGAAACCCTTCCCAGAAGAGTGTAGATTATTGCAACAGCAAAGATAGACTAAACCTGGAATGAGATGTTCAAAAAGCACATATGGGGATGATTGGTCAGGTGCCTGCATACTTTTGGAAATATATAGTGTAGCTTACCAGCTATTAGGCTATTTTGTGTATATCAAGACTACTAAACCTGAAAGGGCAGAGAGATCCAGGGTCCCTTACGGACACAATAAAGATTTGCATTTCACAAAATCATTTTATACTCAAGACTCAACCTTCACTGGAAAATCTAACCTGGATACTGTAGATTTGGACCTAGAAATTGCACATGTAATCATAAAGACTTTGCTTTTTCATCATAGGACTCTTATTTACAATATACTGAAAATCCATTCAAAACATTTAGCACTTTGACTTTATTATATACAGTATATGTGGATAAGTAATGATTTATAATCACACATCTGGAATCAACCAAAAGATTCCCCTTTGAGTCTGGTTTCTTTCAAGGTTTCTTCCTTGTGTCCTCTCAGGGAGTTTTTTTTCCCCCACTGCCACCTCTGGCTTGCTCATTAGGGCTCCAAGTCTACATCTGGATTTGTGCTGTTTTGTGACAATATCTATTGCTAAAAGTGCTATACAAATAAAAATGTAATTAAACAAATATAACCGCTGAATATAAGCAGCAGACAGTGTAGTTATCTTTAAAAAATAATTTTACAGATTCAGATAATAGCTAACTGTATGCATATACAAGTAAAACAGTAGAGTTCCAAGTGTGTTTAAGGGTTTCACCCTGCCATTGACAGATGTGAATTTAAATTGCCATCTGTGGGTTGAAGTTTCCAAGATGGTGGTCGGCCTTTCTCTCTTCCCTGTCATTCAGATAAACTGTAGTTTAGACTTTGTGGCTGCAGGTGTTAACCCACACCCTCTCAGGCTAGTAACAGTGCAATAGGACAATGCAGACTGACTGCACAATCTCTCCAGGTGAATGTGCGACACGACATCACGATCACAGTTGCCTGCAGAGATTATGTAGTCTGTCCCTAATGCAAATGCTAGACTAGGTGTTCTCGTTATCTCTTGTTCTCTCTCTCTCTCTATCTCTATCTCTCTCTCTCTCTCTATCTGACACCACTATCTGACACCACTATCTGACACCACTATCTGAAAGACCACTTCTAAATCAGAAGAATATTAAGGTTCATCACAATTTTGCCAAAAGACACCTTTGATGATCCTCAGACCTTTTGGGAGAATTGTTCTGTGGACTGACGAGTCGAAAGTGAAGCTGTGAGTGTATATATAAATTAAGCATGAAAAATATTGGAAGACATTGTGCTGAAAAGTGTTAATTTCTCCTATGTATGGACTTTTGGGACACCCTGTAGAATTTAACAAGTAATATATGAAATATGTTCTACGGTTAGGTAAGTTCAGGGCTAATATCATACTCTTAACTGCATCTATCTGTGTAAACCACTGCCATTTGAAATCTTTATAGCATAGAATCACAACTATCAAGTCACAACCTTCAGATTCCTAGTTTCAAGCTATTAATTAAGTTTGAAGAAGACATGACTGTTTCCTACAAAATCAGAAACTTATCATTACTGTAATTTCAACATGACATGAACGCCTAGAGCAGAAGTGCCTCTCCAGGACAATATATATATATATATATATATATATATATATATATATATATATATATATATATATATATATATATATATATATATTACATTATATTATCCAGCCCTACCATGAAAGACCTGCTCAGCATTATTGACTAAAAATCATGAATACAAATGATATGCTTATAAGGTCTTCAGTTCACAATGGAGGTATTGAGTGGTGACCAAGTGCCTCATTGTTGGAGCATGTCCTCAAGCTTGACCCAGGCACTAAAGGGCATGTTGCCTTTTCTTATGAGTAGTGACCTTCTCACCAAGCCAATCAATCTGCAATAGATTCAAGGAAAAAGCAGAAAGGGTTAAGAAGCAAAGGTGGGGATTATGCATTATGCAGAACTCCTATTTACACAGATCTGGTTTAATAACTGCAAGAATAGTATAAATATTATGAAATTTTGGCCTAAACCATGGCTCCCTCTTGTGGCTACTTTGGGAATAATGTCAGTAAAATGTATATAGTTGGTTGGTTCCACACTATTACAAGAGAAAAGTTTATTTGCTGAAGCTAATAAGTATAATAAACCAAGAATTACAGAGTTCTGTAAAAATTGTGTCAATGTCATAGTTAAGAGACAACAATAAGGAACACTGAGTGTTAGACACATATCTGTGATGCATCTCATCTTCATCATCCTGGTGGACGGCAGCAGATTCTTCTCAAGCATTTCCTGGTAAAGTGTTCCATTCATCGTTCCTTCAATTATATGAAGTCTGCCAGTACCGTGTGATGAAAAACCACACCATGAAGCTTCCACCTCCAAATTTCACTGTTGGTGTAGTGTTTTTAGGGTGATGTGCAGTGCCATTTCTTCTCCAAATATGGTGTGTGGTATGACAAACAAAAGGTTCAACTTTGCTCTCATCTGACCATCACAGTCTTTTGGACTGACCATCACAGTGTAGACTCTCCCAATATTTCATAGGCTTGTCCAAATGAGTTGTAGCAAACTTTACAAGAGCTTTGACATGCCTTTTCTTTAAGTAATGGAGTCTTGTGGGGTGAGTGTGAGCAGTGGAGTGCATTGCCTATTGTTTTCTCTGTGTCGATGGCACCTGCTGTCTCCAAGTGTTTCTGGAGCTCTTTCTGAGTGGTCCTTTCTGAGTGGTCAGAAATATTGTGAGAAGCTCCTCTACATGGCTGGTTGATGGAGTGATATTGCTTCCACTTGAGGATAATGGCCCTAAAGGTGCTTACAGGAGGATTCAGAAGTTTTGAAATACATCTGTATTCAATTACATCAACTTGTGTGACACCTTGGTAACAAAAAGCCTTTTTATAGACCATCAATTTACTAACACAGCTGATATTAATTTGCACAGATAAGGGGTATAATAACATGGATTTCAGTTGGTTCCTTGCCTTACCTTGCCTTGGAGAACTGCTTTTTCTTAGTGTCTTCAATACTTTTTTCCTGTGTCATTCCACTACATTACACATAACTTTATTTATGGACTTTAATGTTGTGAATTCTTTATATTTCTGGGTTTCTTGGATTAATTCTGATGTCTGGTGAAAATGTCATGTGCATAACCTCATTGGAAATATATTTACTGAAAAAAACTTTGACGCGTTCAATACTTATTTCCCCCACTGTAGATAGATAGATAGATAGATAGATAGATAGATGTTTTTGCACATCAGAAACTCAGACCACTTGCACACAGTACACCTACAGACATGTATATATTAAAATGTAAACTGTATTTATTTAATTTTTAAATGGATTCATTTATTTATTTTATTTTATTTAACGCTTTATATTTGACAAGTTATATATAATTCTATCCACCAAACCAATGAATGATAAGTAGGATCATTTCTGTTAATTTGCAGCTGTCCAAGCAAAATGTAAAAAAATAATTAATAAATAAATAAATAAATAAATAAATAAATAAATAAATGTTACAAAAAAAAGCAAATAGGTTGATGAAAAGGAGCAGCCTGGCGGTGTGCACTTTGTTACTCACTCTATGCGCAGAGTCTTTTTGACAGCTCTAACCTCTTAAGCTTCAGGTCCCGCTGAGCCCAGCATGGCACAAACGGTAAATGCCATCTGTCGAAAACATCAGATTCCTCTCAGACTGCTGGTCATTAGAAACACACAACTCTGTCATTTATTAATAGTCATGTAACAACAGAGTGATTGGTTCTATATAGGCTCTGCAACTCCAACACTAGTTACTGGTCATGCCAGTCAGCACATTTTTTTGGACAGTTACATGGTTTTATGGACATGTGTATGTATATGGATACCAGATTCCATTCGAGCTGTGAACTGCTGGTCAACAGACCTAAACGTAACAATATATTTCGGTCAAGCTGGAATATAGAGAATGTGACCTTCAGTATTTCATATAGCGATTCTGAATCATTATAGGGGACAAAAAAATTAAAGCAAAGATAGTCATAAGGTTCTTATCATAAGGACTGTACAAATCTATGTCAGGGGTTCTGTTCTTCTATTCAGTTTTTGTAAGTTATTTTGTTACAGCAGTGGAAATTGCAACCCATCATTAAGCGTTTAAATTATGACTGATTATGACACATTCTTATAGTTATCAGCTTGTTTGATCGGTCACAAAAACAAGTAAATAATGTCAACTTGGACCTAATGTCTTCTGTCGGTGGGAAATTCAGGAATAAAAGCTCTATGGCTCTAATATACAGCCAAAATATTTAATGTACACATTTAAATAATGAGCTTAATGTTTGAATAGTCAACTAAATCTGTAATGCAAGCTATATTTAAATACAATGTAAACAGAAATGCAACCAAAAATTAAAAAGAATGTTTGAAAATGGAATTAAATCCATTTTGTATGAAATATTAGACGCTAACAAACTTTCTTAAAGTTAGTCCCTCTATGTTTTATGGTATAATTTGTTCTTGCATTTAATTTATTGTTAATACATTTTTAATCATTCTGATAAAGCCAGAAAATATAGATTTGGCCTTTAGCATTTTGTATAGTTTAGTTTCTTTATAGTGAGTCCAAATCAGTCTAAACACTAAAGACACGAGCGTGTTTTTGGATAATGAGCAAGAGATAAGGAAGTCTTTATCTGGACCCTGAATATACTCTACTGTATACATTTCATTTTGCTTAATAATCTTGTCTTATGTTTAAATACATATCACTGATAATGAACACAATTAGCGATTTATTCTAATCCCGACTGAAACCTGTTTCAGTGTTAACTACAGTACTGTGTAAAAGTCACATGCTAGGAAATGCTGTAGAGCAAAGATGCCTTCAAAACTATTGAAATTAAATATTTCTACATTAAAACAATAAAATAAAATACTATAAAGAGCAGTAAACAGTGATTAATGAAATAAAGTAGGATATTTAGTGTGACGACCCATTGCTCAAAAAATAGTCTCAGGTAGAATTTGTGCCATTTTGTAAGTGTTCCTGATCATCTTGCAGCAAAATCCAGCAGCCTTCATTGTGTTTTTTGTCTGAGAAGTGTCTCTCATGTAATATACTGATGTCTTTTCTGACATACAAAATTTTTCTGTAACAGTTAATTTTTTGCTAGAAAACTAATGTTTGGAAATCTAATATGTTTTTTGTACTGACTTGATAATGTAGAAGTCATCAAATAAAAATCTAAACAATTAGGGTAACTAAGACTTTTGCATCGTACCTTATGTATTTGGACTTCATAAAAATGACACTAGATGTAATTTTAAGTTTATAGATAGAAATACACTCCTGGGGGGAAAAAATAGGCCAAGGCCGAAATAGTAAAATATTACATTTTTAATGGTCTTAACAATAGATAATTGGTCAGGAAATTAGCAAGAATTAAATAAATAGACAGAAAAGAAGTAACTTAGAATGGGATAGCTTTTCACTTTGATTTCTTTAAATGTTTAACCCTCTTACCTCGTATGGCCGAAAAACCCGCTTGCCCGTCTTTGATCTATTCCCGTAAGGACGATATACCGGTTGGTCATCTATGCCAAATCCCCGTAAGGCCGATATAGCGGTTTTACAGTGTAAACGTTATCCCCGTAAGGCCGGTATACTGGCATTACTCTGCTATGATTCCTTACTTATTTAATTATTATTTTTTGACCCGGAAGGTTGATGACATCACGACGTGATTATGTTATTACATATTGCATTTATTTATTTATTATTTACGTTAATTTTTTCAAAGGCATTGACAACACTGATGCTCTAAATGTACTTCTAAATGAGTAGAAAGATTTTAGCAAGCATTTTTTTGTAATTTCTCTAGTTAAGAATTATGCTCTAAGTGGAGTAAAAACACTGAACTGCTTCATTTTCAAATTAAGATTACACAAATACATTATTAGAAGTTGTTTCAAGGCCTAAAAATGTTAAAATTAAAATGTTGATTTTGGTCCAGGAACTCAGGGTTGGCGTGCTGTTTCTCTGGAGAATATAGGGTTATGGGACATAATACTGTGGGAACTTAAGGGTAAGAGGGTTAAGCCTTGTGGGTAAATGTGCAGACATTTATTTACTTGTTTGTTTTACTTTATTAGAATTTTGTACGCCTGGACATATGTTAGTTTGAATTTGAGATAAAACATTTTAATCATTACCATGATTTTATCTTTGAGTACAAGAAGAAATTATACAGTGGGGGAAATAAGTACTGAACACGTCGACATTTTTTCAATAAATATATTTCCAATTTGGTTATTCACATAAAATTTTCACCAGACATCAGTATTAACTCAAGAAATTCACACATTTAAAGAATTCACAACATTAAAGTCCATAAATAAAGTTATTTGTAATGAAGTGGAATGACACAGGAAAAAAGTATTGAAGATGCTAAGAAAAAGCAGTTCTCCAAGGCAAGGTAAAGCAAGGAGCCAGCTGAAATCCATAAGTAATTATACCCCCTATCTGTGCAAATTAATATCAGCTGGGTTAGTAAATTGATGGTCTATAAAAAGGCTTTTTGTTAACAAGGTGTCACACAAGAAAGATCTCATCATGGGTAAAAGCAAAGAGCTCTCCCAAGACCTTCACAACCGTATTGTTGCAAAACATATTGATAGAATAGGATACAGACATATTTCAAAACTTCTGATTCCTCCAGTAAGCACCATTAGGGCTATTATCTGCAAGTAGAAGCAACATCACTCCGTTATCAACCGGCCACGCACAGGAGCTCCTCGCAATATTTCTGACCAGGGATTCATTAGAATATTCAGAAGAGTAGCCAAGGACAACTCAGAAAGAGCTCCAAAAACACTTGGAGGCAGCAGGTGCCATCGTCCACTCCACTGCTCCTGCTCTCCCTACAAGACTCCATTACTAAAGAAAAGGCATGTCAAAGCTCGTTTAATGTTTGCTACAACTCATTTGGACAAGCCTACGAAATACTGGGAGAGTGTAGTCTGGTCAGACGAGAGCAAAATTTAACTTTTTGTCTGTAATACTGCACACAGTATTTGTTGAAGAAATGGCACTGCACATAATCCTAAAAACACTATAACAAACAGTGAAGACTGGAAGTGGAAGCATCATGGTGTTGGGGCTGTTTTTCATCACATGGTACTGGCAGACTGATTCAAGGAATGATGAAAGGAGCCCTTTACTAGAAGATTCTAGAGAAGAATCTGCTGCCATCCACCAGCATGATGAAGATGAGACGTGGGTGGAGCTTCCAGAAGGACAACGATCCAAAGCATACAGCAAAGGAAACTCTCAGTTGGTTTCAGAGAAAAAAAAATCAAGGGGTTAGAATGGCCCAGTCAATCACCTGACTTAAATCCAATTGAACAAGTTTTAAAGACAATAAAGAATGTGCAAAAAATCACACTTAAATACTGCGGCCGATTCATTTGTTCATACAGGAAGCATATTGAAGCTGTCATTACAAACAAAGGCTTCTCCATTAAGTATTAAATAAATTTAATTTAGCGTGTTCAATACTTTTTTCCTGTGTCATTCTCCTTTATTACACATAACTTCATTTATGGACTTTAATGTTTGGATTTCTTTATTTGTGTGGATTTCTTGCGTTAATACCAAAGTCTGGTTAAAATTTTATGTGCCTCATTGGATATATATTTACTGAAAAAAATACTTATTTCCCCCACTGTAAGTGAATTTCCCTGTTTCTAGCTTTTCCCCAAACAGTTTACTGTAGCTAAAATAATCATGCAAAATGTGGCACAGGCGGTCTGATTTGTTTAATTCTCGCTAATTTTCTGACTATTGATTTGTTGGTAACCCCATTAAAAGCTTAATATTTTGTCGTTTTGATCTTGGCCCTTTTTTTTGCTAAGGAGTGTAGAACTTAAAGTTCTATTTTTCCTCAATTATTTTTAAGGTTGTCTTTTGTGCTTCTACAATAATGTCTATAATAACTATTTTATTAGCAGAAAATCAAAACCCAATTCACTTAATACTGAATTTGACAGAACAAAAATTTCCAAAATTGTAGAAGCTAATTTACATTTTTAAAGCTAATATCCTAAAATGAAATGTACTGTATATGTTATGTTATATAGCTCAGAGTGGTTGGTGTTGGTGTGTATGCGGAGCAAGTTCCAGCCATCAAGAGAGACCCGATTAATATACTGAGTCAGCAAGGAGAAAAGGGCCGTTGGAGATGTGCAGATGTTCTGAAAGTCTGTTGCAAAAGACCTATTGTTTACTGAACCGATAGATAAATCTCCTAAAATCCTCCCTAAATTCTATTGTGCCACATCAGCGGTGCTGTCACTTTGTGTAGTCCTTAAATGAACCACAGATTTTTTTCACACATGAGGTAGATGAAAGACAATAATTATTTTTAAGGCTATGGTGCCCAACTATTTTAGAAAAAAAAAAAAAGATTTTTTTTCAGGCGACTGTGTCTAGGTCTCTCAAGTAAAAATAACATGATTTGTCAGTTGAACTGCATTTTTCAAAAAAGTACAGTGACAAAAGACCTGCCATCTTCAGTTATGAAATGGTCAGGACCTCGTGGGGTGGTGTATTGTACTTGTACTTAATTGGTATGAGATGGAAATTGTGAATAAAAGGAGATATGAAGGGTGCTGGACTGAAAAACAGTGGTTTAGTGGGTTTGGGGAAAATAACGAAGAAAAGGAAATCTTGATAGATAGAGGGAGGGTAGAGGTGGAGTGTTTGCCTAGATTCTAAGCATTAATGGGAAAAAAGGAATAAAACCGCTTAATAGCTCAGTGGCAATTATATACATCTTCATATAATATTATTATTGTTGTTGTTATTATTGTTTATTATTATTATTATTAGTAGTAGTAGTAGTAGTAGTAGTAGTAATAGTATTAGTATTATTATTATTATTATCTGAGCAGTTGCTGTAAATAAGTCGATAAAGTCAGACCCATACCTTCACAAAATGAATTCCCTTTCCTTCTCCTTGTATCTTGTACTTGGCGAATAAAAGATGTCCACCTCTTGACCTTGGATCAGTATTTTAATTAAGAAAATGATCTGTTAACTTTGAAGTAAGGTATTCCTGATTAAGAAGTACTGTGTACTAATTTTAATAATTAGTTGATAATTGACCAACTGTACAAGCCATATGTATATAAAAATAAATAAATAAAAAATAAAAACATATTCCTATGCTAATACTTTATTGCATGTTCATTGACATTTTTAAGCTGTTGAGATCTCAGTTTGTGTTAACATTTGCACTTAATCAATGACTGGAACTCATTCCACTTCCATGGTAGAACCCGGTATTAATCTCTATTCCACTTTACTGCACAAATTTTAGAGAAATTATTTGGCAGAGCTAAAATATTTCACCCAGGCAATTTGCCATCAGTTAAATAGGAATTTACAGTCAGTGCAAATGAACGGCTGATTCTGAAATCCTGACCTTTTCCTCTGTTTGATGATCCATGCTGGTCATATAGTGGGTCACTGCTATGACATTGTAACCGGACTCTCTAGATGTTTGGATTTATTATTAGCGAGAATTAAATAATAATTATTAAATTTATTGTTAGAGTGAGACAATTTTAGGTATATGTTGCATAAAGAAGAAGCTTCATATCTCACCCAATTAAGTCACCCTCAACTCAAGCAGAGAGAATACAGACTCAGATAGTTAAGCGTATGTATTAATCAACCAGCTGACCTTTAGCTGAACATTTCAACTGACAGGTTCATAACATATTAGTTTCTCTATCTGTATTTAATTGTGTTCTAGAATTAAATATAAAAGTACTCTGTAATATTCAGTAGTGTATGTTGACTTTTTACAAATAAGCACATTGTATTTTAATCAAACATTAGACAACTGATTATAATTACACAAGAATGTATTATAATATATTTAAAATCCACAAGCAAGGCAATCTCTAGATTAAATATTATTTGTCAGTTTGGAAATTTTGTTGTTTAGGAAATAACCAAAATGATATTAAATGAATATTACTATGTTAAGATTATATGTGGTTTAGCAAATAATGTCTAGTTAACGTTCCACATAATTAAAATCTCGAAGCTGAAATTTAGAGCTGATATTGATGTGGAAATACTGAATTACAGGATTAGCCTGTATCACTTATTCTTATTTGCAAAATATTCAATACACTAAAGTGCAGTTAATACCAAACAGAAATAAAAATGAAGTATACTGTAAAACAGGAAAGTTCATTTAATTCAAAAATTTGAGGAAACCAATTGATAAATACAAAATCCAACAAATCTGCTTTAAACTCCACAACAGTATTATGGACTGCCTGGTGTGTTCCTTGGTCTATGATGCTCTCTGTGCTCAACAGACCCTGAGACTATCACAGAGCAGGTGCATTTATACAGAGACTTGATTACACACAGGTGGATTCTATTTATCACCATCAGTCATTTAGGACAACATTGGTCATTCAGAGATCCTGCTGAACTTCTGGAGTGAGTTTGCTGCACTGAAAGTAAAGGTGCAATAATTTTGCACGCACCACTTTTCAGTTTTTATTTGCCAAAAGTTCAAAATATCCAATTGATTTCGTTCCACTTCACAATTGTGTCCCTTATTGGTGATTCTTCAAAAAATAAAATTTTATATTTTTATGTTTGAAGCCTGAAATGTGTAAAAGGTTGAAAAGTTCAAGGCATACTATATTATATATATATATATATATATATATATATATATATATATATATATATATATATATATATAATTAATTATAATTTAATTAAAATTGAATTATAAAAAAAAAAAAGCTCAAATTGAATAAATAACTATGTAAGTGTTTTAATCTTTTTTGATGGGATTTGTACACTTAAGCCTGTTATATATATAGCAAGACTCTGTAAACTCATTGATATTGCACAGCAATGCAAAAACTAAATACAGTGGTGTGAAAAGTATTGTTTAGTCAACTTAAGTGTTTCGAAGCATCAATTTAAACAATAGTCAAGACAACACAAGTAAACACAAAATGCAATTTGTAAATGAAGTGTTTATTATTAAAGGTGAAAAACAAACCATAGGCCTGTGTGAAAAGTGATGCCAAACCTAATAACTGGTTGGGACCCCAGCAACAACTGCAACAGTTTGCGATAACTGCAATGAGGCTTTAAGCGTCCTGGAGGAATTTTGGCCATCTTTCAGAATTGTCCTAATTCAGTTACATTAGGGGTTTTGTAGAACGGCCTTTTTATCACAACATCAATACACTTGCTGCAAAGCTTCTTTTTTTCTCACTTGTTGTGGTGCGTTTGGACTCTGCAGTCAGCTAACACAAGGTCTCCAATCTCTAGACAGCAAATTCAATTCCTTTTTCACGCAAGTCTTCAGGTCCTGAAGCGCAAACCCACATCACACTACACCACCATTTGTTGGTATAAGTTTTAAAAGAGTTCCTTCTACGCAGATATCTGGCACACACCTTCCAAAAGTTCCCTTTTCTCATCGGCACGAATGTTGTCCCAAAAGTCTTGGGGATCATCAAGATGTGTTGTGGAGAAATTGAGCAGCTTTGATGTTCTTTTGCTCAGCAGTGGTTTTCTCCTTGGAACTCTGCCATGCAAGATTTTGCATGTTTTTCCTGATGGTGGAGGCATGAACCGCGGACCTTAACTGAGGCAAGTGAGGCCTGCAGTTCTTTGGACGTTGTTGTGGGGTCTTGTGACCTCTTGGATGAGTCGTCTGGCTTTGGGTATTTTGGGTGGCCGCCCTCCTGGAAGTTCACCACTGTTCCATGTCTTCGCCATTTGTGGATAATGGCTCTCACTGTGGTTCGCTGGATTCCCAAAGCTTTGGAAATGGCTTTATAACCTTTCAGACTGATAGATCTCATTACTTTCTTTCTCAATTGTTCCTGAATTTCTTTGGGTCTCTGCATGATGTGTAGCTTTAAGGATCTTCTGTGGACCTTACTGTGTCAAGCAGCTCCTATTTAAGTGATGCCTTGATTGTGAACAGGTGTGGCAATAATCAGGCCTGGGTGTATAGAAATTGAACTCAGGTGTGGACAACCACAGTTATAGTATGTTTTAACAAGGGGGCAATCACTTTTCACACAGGGCCATGATGGTTTGGATTTTTTTCACCTTTAAATACACCTTCATTTACAAATTGCATTTTGTGTTTATTGTGTTGTCCTTGACTATTGTATAAATTGGTTTGATGTTCCGAAACACTTAAGTGTGACAAACATGCAAAGGAACAGGAAATGAGGAAGGGGGCAAACACTTTTTCACACCACTGTATAATATGGTTTTTACTACTTTATATATTAATTAGCTTTGTGACCTAGAGTCTTGATTGTAGCTCCAAAATGATATGTAAGGAATAAAAGACTTGAGAGAGTGCTTTTATAGAAAAGTAATCAGTAAAATCACAGCAATTTGCCAAGAGTTACAATTTTAGTTAGCACTCACATTATAAAGTAGATCTAAGCAGTTGCTCTCTTATCAGGTTAATATGCAAATTCTTCTATCCTGACTTTGCCATGGTGGAAAGCCTATTCACTATTACACACACGGACACCTGAGAATCCTTCTGTAAATATTATATAATGTCTCCTTACAAAAAGATTTACTTCCTCATCTCAAAGATGATACTTATTTCTTTGTTAAATAACAAATTTTAATCCGTTTCTTATTAGCCATTGATTATGTGGATCATCCGGCCGTACAAGTCCCTGTGCATGAGTTGTTACTATATAAACAATAACATATTAGAAAGAATGCATTCACATTAACCTATCATTTGAATGATAGCTGGCTGTACTGTCAGAGCGGCTGTTACGAAATATAACATAATATTAGTTAATATTATATTATACAAAATATAATATTGCTTTATCATCGCCAGCTGTACCTTTCACTGTGCTTCACTCCCTGTGATGTGCCTCAAGCCAGGGTCTGATGCACTGCAATTCATTCACACACGCACACACACACGCACGCACACACGCACGCACACACACACACACACGCACACACACACACACACACACACACACACACACACACACACACAAACAGGCTTTTCCCTTCACCTTTGTTCAGAAGCCAGACAAAGATACACAAATGTTACACATTGAACAGACTTGCATATTTTTGTATATACACTACAGGTCAAAAGTTTGGGGACACTCGACTGAAATGTTTCTCGTGATCTTAAAAATCTTTTGATCTGAAGATGTCTGAAATCGGTGTTGTAGACAAAAATATATATTTTTTTCTTACAAATATTCTTTCATTAGAAAATACAAAAAGGCTAATATATATATATATATATATATATATATATATATATATATATATATATATATATATATATATATATATATAAATATTAATATATATAATATAATATATAATAATATATATAATGCATTTTTTGTAAAAATGGCGTGTAACATCATGTTATGCTCTGAAATATATAATGTTTACTAAACGTAAAAAAAAACAAATAAATAAATAAAAAAGAAGGTCATATGTTATGAATTTATATATATATATTATATATACTTCTTTTTTTTTTTATTTTAATAAATTACACCAAAAAATTTTTTTTTATTTTTTTTTTTTTTATTTCTAGTCTATATTATCTCACAAAGAATCATTTTAACCTGATTTAATATTATCCTGAGAATTCTCTATCTACATCAAGCAAATGCCCCACCACCTCTACATTCATAACCTAATCTATTTATGGGAAAATAGCATTAGTAACACTGTATCACAGATTATAAATTTATCATGGAAAATGAGTGCTTATTGTGATCATAAGCAGTTGCATACATGTCAGAAGTCTTCACAGAAGTAGGACTTCAGGGAAATACTCTATCAGTCGCAACATTTGTCAAGCATGAGCCTCATCGTTCTCATGTCTGTTTGCTCTTAAATCAGTGCTGAAACAATGTCTGATTTACTGAGAGAATGTTGTCCTGTTGGCAACATTTCCATTTTTTACATTTGACTACATCCAGAACAGACAGTGAATGTAGTAAAAGTTCAGCTTAATACACAAAGTTTCCAGAAAAACAGGACATTATGGACACATGTACATCATCAGCTGTGCTTTGTTACTTAGCTTGCACAGCTTTAGAGAGGTCAGAGGAGATGGCCAGACTGGTTTGGGCTGACAGGGAGGCCACGGTAATTAAAATAACCACTCTTTACAACCTCGGTGAGCAGGAAAGCATCTCCGAAATCACAACACATCAAACCTTGAGGTAGATCGGTTACAACAGCAGAAGACCACATTCGAGTTCAAGTCCTGTCAGCCAAGAACACAAATCCGAGGCTACACTTGGCACAGGCTCAACCAAACTGGCCCAGATAATCTTTTTCAGATCCTACACTCATAATAGTGCTGTATGTGTCATGTAATTTGAAATTTGCAAGTCGTAATAACGTAATTTCCAACCTCGGCACATTCGACATTCAAACTGGGGAAAAAACATGGAATCTTTCACAAAAATGTGTCTCTTGTTTGTTTTGTCAGAGCACATAAAGCTCATAAAAAGCTTTAACCATACGTTTAAAGTCACAGGCCTGAGTAACTATTGGTACCGCAACATTTTGGGCTGAAATTGCAGCATAGCAACAATAGCGAGTAGCGTTAGCAACTAACGTTAAGGATAAGTCTAATGTTGATGATTTCCTTTTCAAAACAGTGGTTAGTAAGGCCAGTGTTATGGATTTAACCACATTCTGTGTATATATTATCTGATCTAAAGCCAATACTGTCACTGTGGATAAGGGCATTTTCGCAGATGCCCTTATCCACAGTGACTTACATTTATCTCATTTAGTCACCTTAGCAACTGAGGGTTAAGGGCCTTGTCCAAGGGCCCAGCAGTGATAGCTTTGCAGGGATTTGAACTCATGCCCTTTCAATCAGTAGTCCAATATCTTAACCACTGAGCTACCACTTATATAAAATTATTTAAACAGGGAAGGAACGGGTAGTTGAGAAGACTACCCCAAGTTGACAAGTTGGAATTTCAAGCTTGGTGGTTTTTACCAGTTGTACGTGGGAACTTACAAGTTGTGACTAAGCATACAAGTAAAAAGTAGGTCATAAAAAGATGCTGGAAGATATAATGTATTTCTACTGTTATTCCTACTCATAGGACCATTTTTAAAAATGGTTTACAGGCTCTGTGAATAGCAGCAACAGTAATTACATTTCACAGCATAACATGAATGTATTTTTTTTATATCATACAGTAAATGTAAGGCAGTTAAATTCCAGCAAACAGTCTGTAACATTATTTGATGTCTCAACTTTAAGAAACTCTAGATACAGCATATTTCACCAAGATGGCATGAAAATATATTTCTATGTTGACTTTTTAATCTTGCCTTGCCTATCTTCCTGCAAAGATCATGCTGGGTAAGATGTCACTTTAACAAATGCAACTGTAAAAACAGTCAGTCTGCTTAAAGATTAGCCTTAAACCTTGCTAGTTAACTGTTCCTCCCACAGTGAATTTCATGCTTTTGATCAAATTGTTGGATTTACTTTTACATTGGCATCTATGAGAGTAACAGATTTACTTGAGCTTTTATTGATTCATTCATCCTTAGTAACTGCCTGGTCAGGGTTTATATTTGGGAAATAGAACCAATTCGGGGGCACGGTGGCTTAGCGGTTAGCACGTTTGCATCGCACCTCCGAAGTTTGGGGTTTGATTCCCACATCTGCCCTGTGTATGTGTAGGTTGCATGTTATCCCTGTGCTTCCGGGGTTTCCTCCCCCAGTCCAAACACATGCATTGGCATATCTAAACTGTCCATTGTGTGTGTGTGTGTGTGTGTGTGTGTGTGTGAGTGAGTGTGAGAGAGAGAGAGAGAGAGAGAGAGAAATGTGCCCTGTGATGGGCTTGCACCCTGCGATGGGCTTGTCCCCTGCCTTGTTCTCCGAGTTAGGCTGTGTGACCCTGTGTAGGATAAGCGGTCTGGAAAATGGATGGATGAATAACCAATCCAGTGGGATTTAAAAAATCTTGAGTTGAGACTGATTAAGAAATGGAATGATGGAGCTGATGAATGAGGAACTATCAGAGTCAGAATTCCCACAGCATGCTGACACTGCTTGCTTTTCTACCTGTGCTTTAGGCCATGCCACTTTGGTTTCCAATCCAAATACAGATGAGGATATTTGCAGCACTATACAGACACAGATAGTGCCATCGCATTGCATCCCTAATGCACACATAATGAAGTGGCTTATTCATTTCCAAAATGTGTTCCTCACTAATAATATAATAATAACACAACATTACAGCTTATATTTGAGTGATTTTCTTACACTGTGCGACTTTCTTACGCTATGCCTTGGCACTGGAAGCCATGCAGCAGCCCGACTGCAAGCAAGGTTCTGTGTAATTCTGCCTCCTGTCCCAACCCGAGGGATTTAAGTAAGAGAGGGAAAGAAGACAACCGAACAGAATGACCCTTTGTGATTGATGGTTTCTGCCCGTGTAATAGCTGACTGAGCAACATGTACATTTCTCACACCGTCATTACACACTGCTGCACCACAGCACGGCGCTTAGCCTTTCTTTGCCTGTCTGTTTTTCTCCCTGTCTGCTGTTTGTCTTCACTAAGGCCCTGCCAAAGTCCTTCTCCTTACTGCCACTCACAGCGTCCTGACTCTGCTGATACACACCACACCAGCAGCCACACCAGCAGTGAGAGCGCGGAGGCAGAGAAAACACTAGAACTGAGCACGGAAAACCGAAAGAGACGAATGTTTCAGTTTGACTGTGTGAAATGGAGGTATTACAATTAGTATAATGGTTTCAGGTGAAATTTCAGAGAAGATATCATAATTGTGCATTTCTTCGGACTTTTTAAGCATAACGTATTGTTCACCATTATTTACAACAACAATGCATCCTTTCAGACGTGATACCAATAAGCTATTTCAAGTAGTTGTTTCTAGCAAGTGCAATTTCATCAGATGTTACTTAGTAGAAAATTGTGTACTTTTACTCTGACTTGGCTCTCTTTCATGTCTAAAATGGTCTGCGTTTTAGAAATGTCTTTATCTGAACCATGCTATGTCCAAGGCCCTAAATTCTTTGCTTGGGTTTAATACACATTTTCTCTCTAGACTATTTGTTTTTTTTAATCACTTCACAAAGCACTGATCCTGACCTCTGTTATAAATGACTCTAATTACAATGGTCAAGAGCAATTTTGTTCAATTTATATAGTGTTGCAAGAAACACTGTTTTCTTTTTAAATCCAAACTGACTCATATAATGTTTAAGAATTGTAATGATAGTACAATATAATTATAAAATAATAATAATAATAATGAAAAAAGTAAGCTAAAGCAATAAAGTACTCTCAGATATGATAATAATTACATTTAGCTAAGCACGAAAAGGAACAGGAGCTAGCCGTACCCCTGTCACGCATGTAGACTTGTAGTGTTTAACTGATGTGAGATGTGCGCTCAGGTTAAAGTTATTAACCTCTGACCTTGTTGGTTTTTGGTGGGAGTGAATTTTAATTTAGCCACAAGACCCCATTGGCCATTGACTACACAAGCTTGCTGTGAGTATACATTTGCTGGCCGGGGCCGAGGCTGGTTTTCACGACAGATTCTGTGGATAACACTGTGAGGTGGTCAGTACACTGGTGCAGAATCTGGAGGCAGTTAGATTTTGACAGATGACTTACTGGTACCCGGTGTGTTATTGAGATGTATGAACACATGGATGAGCTACGTCCAGGAAATAAGCTTACTACAGTAGTGAGGACATCTTACACTATCTTTGCCTCTAGGAAAGTCACACGATCTTCACGATTAATGTGCAAGTTATTTGATTCCATACAAACAATTTCAATGCACTTTCACATGGGATTATTTTTTCCAGGATTTTAGAAAATCATTTCACATGCAATCTTAAGGCTTTTATTTATTTTATTTTCTTTTTATATGTGGTGATGTGAGTAAAAATGAATCATATCACATGTGAAATGATTCACTGAACTCTTCTTTTGCTAAAATGAAAGCAGTATTAAATAGGTTTAGTAGCACACTAAGGCAACAGGATCTGTATTAATGCAGCTTTTGGAAGGATGAGTAATCAAAATGACTGAAAATGTTCTTCGACTTCCTTAACTATGTTACATTTAAGCACATCTCAGTTTAATACTTGTGTATGCAGTGGAATTGGATTCTTTCTTCTTTTGATTTGAATAATAAGTTTTTCTCAGTATTCTCATCTCAGTAGTACTAAACTTCATTTTATATTATATAGGTTATATAATTTTAGAGATACCATTTTGCGCACTAATTTTCCTTTGAAAATAATTTTTTTGTTATTTGACAAATATCTTGTCAAATTATTTAAAAATGTCTTGAGAGCTAAGATCGGGAATCAGATGAATCAGTGAATACTTCATAATGAATAACTAATCAGTTCAAAGCTGAATCACAATGGTGAGTATTAAATTTGCATAGCGAAACAAGGCGAGTAAGCATGTAGATACCAGACTAGCATTAGTAGCACTGATAGATGATATAAATGATATTAATGTTGGACATAATACTCACAAACATGATGGCCAGGCCAGCCGAATGCATACTGTAGCTCTGTCTCTCAGCATTATCCATAAACACATCACAGAAAAATGAGGTTTTACAGTTTCTGACTGCTCACTCGCACCATAATTATTCAAATCTGCCAAAATGATATACAACCTCACACCACATATCAGTCATCTGGATCAAGCTCTAGATTTAACTGTACATCACTCTATAGTCAAATAGCATGACTGTCCTTATGCAAGTAAGCAGAACAGGGGTGTAAACACAGCTGTGAATAAACTCAGAGCCTCATCCTGCTGAAGGAAGGGACAGAGAGAAATTTAGAATAGAGAAAAGTGAAGTACCTTGTTGGAGCATCTTTCCAGGAACAGGTTGGGTTGTGTAGGTGTGTGCGTGTGTGTGTGTGTCTTGTTGCTGCTGCTGTCCTGTCTGGACAGAGGATCAGCGAGAGAGTCCTGAAACGCCCCCTTCGGACAGGGCGGAGAGGTGGGGTATTTGAAAGAGATAAAAAAAGAAAAAAGAAAAACTGCCTAGTTAATCCTCCAATCCATTGCTCTTACTTGCTCCATGCACACACACACTGACTCCGCCCACTTCTCCCCACTACTCTATGTGAATGTGAATACAGTGCCATTAATCTGCTGAAGAGAAACACACATGTTGGAGTGTTTCTGCTGCCAGGCTCCTAGTGTGTGTGTGTGTGTGTGTGTGTGTGTGTGTGTGTGTGTGTGTGTGTGTATTTGTGTGTTTTTGGTCCATGTACTGTTTCTTTGCTGTTTTATGTCTCACAGGGCTTAATTCACAAGTCACAGCAATGAACAGAGAGAGATAGAGAGAGAGAGAGATAGATATCAGGAATAACAGCTGCATTTTCATCTCTCTGGTTCCATACCTGCAGTCCTTCCACCCTTTCAATCTGTAGAAAGAATCCCAGCTCAGACAGGGGCGTGTATAAATCAGCATGCTGTCATTGCGAATATTGATTTGTTTTCTTGTTGTCTTTGCTGAGAAACTGTAGGATGATATAATGCACAGAAATTTAATGAGATTGGAAATGAATAAAAGTAAAATACTAAATTTGTGCTTGTTACTGAAACAGAATAGATGCTGAATGAACTCTCAGGGATTTTAGTTCTACTGTTTTTGTTTTTTTAACCTTTTATTTAGTCAGACCGGTCATTAAAAAACAAATTGTTGTTTACAGTGGCAGCCTGGCAAGAAGCAACGGCACTCGAGGAGGATAAAAACAGAGTAGAAGAGGAGAAGGGGAAAAACTACACCAAGATTTAATGAGCAATTCACTACACCTATAAATCTTTTAGATTTTTTTTTATTGTACAGAAGTGTATAAAATCATGCACATGGATATGTTCCCATGACCAGGTTTAAGTGACACAAATCTGATCCTCATTCAAAATATTAAATAGTCATGATGATTTTAAGGATTGTGTGGACACAAAAATCAAAAAGCCACTTTCGTATGTGGTGCTAGATCGAGAATATAGTTCCCTCCAAAACTATTTAAACAGCAAGGCCAAATCAATATATATATATATATATATATATATATATATATATATATATATATATATATTTTTTTTTTTTTTTTTGCTGTAGACTAACTTGAATATTTGATTTTATAAATAAAAAATGAAAAAAAAAATTTTTTTTTCCTGGTTTTTATATGTAGATGTGTTAAACAACATTGAGCATAGCACTTTTTGTATCAGGCCAACCCATTTGAAGGTGAGCAAAAATATTGGAACATGTGTCTGAAAGGTGTTACTTGTTACCCAGGTGTGTCCTGTTATATTTTTTGTTTAAACAATAAATAGCACATCTGAACATCTACTCTTGGTTTTAGCCTTCAGTTTCACCTGTGAAGACTACATTTGTTGTTAAAAGGGATAAACCAATATGAAGTCCAGAGAGCTGTCTATGGGAGAAAAACAAGCCATTTTGAAGCTGAGAAAACAGGGAAAATCTATCAGCGCCATTGCACAAACATTCGTCATAGCCAATACAACAATTTTGAATTACCTTAAAAAGAAAGAAACCACTGATGTACTAACAACCAGACATGGATCAGGTTGGCCAAGGAAAACAACAGCAGCTGATTACAGAACCGTTGTGAGAGCTGTGATGAAAAACCCCAAAACAACAGTCAAAGACATCATCAACAACCTCCACAGAACAGGGTTGAAGGCATCACAATCCACCATCAAGAGCAGAGATATATAGCGGCCATACCACAAGATGTAAAGCACTCATCAGCAGTGAGAATCAGTAAGGCCAGATTGGAATTCACAAAGAAACACAGAGTGGAGACACAAAAGTTCTGGAACCAAGATTAACCGCTACCAAAGTGATGGAAAGGAAAAGGTGGGGATAAAGAAAGGATCTGCTCATTATCCAAAACATACGAGCTCATCTGCGAAACATGGTGGAGGTAGTCTCACGGCTTGGGTTTGCATGACAACGGAGTTAAAATTGGAAGATTTTAATCCCCAATCATCAGACCTTAACCCAACTAATCAGGTAAAAATTTCCTCATTTGTAAGTTGCTTTGGATAAAAGTATCTGCTAAATGAGTAAATGTAAAAGTTAAATAAATGAAACAAACAGCAACTGAAAGAGGCTGTGGAAAAATCCTGTTAAAAATCACAGAAGAAGAAACCAACAGTTTGTTGAAGTTAGTGAGTCACAGGTTTGATGCAGTTACTGCAAGAAAGGGATGTGCAACCAAATATTAAGTGTTCTTTACTTTCATATACTTCAAGACGTATGTGTTCCGATACTTTTGCTCACCTAATAATTGGGTGTTCTGATACTAAATGTTCTACGTTTTATGTTGTTTAACATGTCTAGATGTAAATACCAGGAAATAAAAGCTGAAATCTAAACTCTCGTCTCATTTCCATCATTTGATCTCAAACCCAAATGTCTTTGGTGTACAACACAAAAAAATGAGTTAGCCTTGTCGTTCCAATAGTTTCAGAGGGGGCTGTATATCTGATATATGGCCATGTGACTGTAGTCCTCATCATGCAGTATCAGCAGCATGAACCTCGTCTCAAGCCATACAGCCCTGTTACACTAACAAACAAACAAACAAACAAAAAAACAACAACCACCAAATATATACGCATCGTTTGTCACACACAGACATATCTATAGCCGTGCACAAGCTAAACCATGTCCTCACTTTGGTAAACAGCACCAGAATAAAGGGTGGGAGGCAGAGGGGACAGGGAGATCAGGCATGTACACAGGAAGTGAGGGCAGGGAGTAAGACAACCGGAAGTCATGTGGCTTGTGGCATTTGATGGAACACATTTTGGGTCTCGAGCAGAGCCATTAGGACACCTGACTGCACTCTGCTATGGCACAGGACAGAGACGGACACAGAGAATACAGCCATCTGTTGTCCGGATTAGAAATACAGATTGTATGCAGTGGGTGATGAAAACTATTTTTGGGGTGAGAGCTAAATTAGCAAACAGTGTTTTTTTTTATTATTATTCCAACAATGACATGAAAAATAAATGCTAAATGTGGCTGCTTTCTCTGAAATGCCAGTCAAAAGCAAAAAAAAAAAAAAAGGAATTTCTGTGAAATTTCCTCCTCTGAAAGCAAAAAATTATAAACATTCCAACAAATGGGCCAATTAATTTTAATTAAGGTGTTAGAATATTATAGAATAGAATATACCTCAAATTGAACACATTCAGTATTGTGTTGATCCTATGTGTTACATTACAAACTCTCAATCTTTTCCAAATGCGACTATTTACTTTCTTTGCATCTATGCTCCCCCCCAAATAACATTCTCATTTATCAAATTTAGATTAAGGTAGATAATACATACATAAATACAAATACATAAGTCATTTCATATTGAACATTGGAAGGAATGAACAATAATATTAAACACATGGAGAACTAAACCCCATCACACCTTTATTTCAAGAGATTTTCCTTCAGTCCTGGTGTGAAATGAAGCAGGTGATATGCCACTGATGTACGCAGTGGTCTAATCTCAACTAACTCAACTGGACATGTTTGTGTTACATGCTAGTCTACAGACACAGTTTTTAACTCTGCAACTCTACCATATACAGGCTAATTTTTAACTAGCTCAGACTGATATGTCCAAAACACCAGGTAAAATTCCCCAAAGTGCTCTATTCAGTTACTCGACCCCTGTACTAAACACCCATTGAACAAGCGATGGTGCAGTTCTGTAGCTTTTTTTCTGAAAGTGAAATGCAGTGTAGAGCATTTAGCACCACCTAATAGTGTCCCATTCATGTGCAAGTGGAAGTCCCTTTTTAGGTTTTAAGGTTTCTGCAGGGACAGATGACCAACTGAGCCTATTTGGCGTATGCCAGTCCTGGACTGGCCATCGGGACATTTAGGAGAACTGGTGGAATGGTTTGTCTTGAGACTGATTTGTCCTGCTTGGGTTTTTTCTTTTGCTTGCAAGTGCTGGAGTTCTTTGAAATTATGCTATTACCTGCTATTCTTGCAACACTAGTGGTCATTATTTACCATATCTCATCTCCATCTGGCTTTTGTAAATAAAACCAAATTGAAACAGACAGTAATGTAGATGCCATGAGGAATGGGCAAGAAGCAGTGAGTATTTTTCAAGATTGTCTCTAAGAAACATCATTATAAAAAAAAAGAAGTTATTTCACAACTGTAGGTGTTGTCATGTCCCCTTTACAACCTAGGGCTAGCTAGCTATCCATGCATTTTCCATTCTGCTTATCCTACACAGGGTAGTGGGGGAGCCTGGAGCCAATACCAGGGAACTTGGGGCACAAGATGGGGGACACCCTGGACGAGATGCCAAATCATAAATGCCAATCTGTAAATGCCAATCAGCCGATTAAGCATGTCTTTGGACTGGAGGAGAAACCACCAAAACCAATGGGAGAACATGCATACTCCACACACACACACACACACCACACAGGGATTTAAATCCCCTATACCGGAGGTGCAAGGCAAACAGGCTAGCCACTAAGCCTCTGTGCCCACCCTGCTATAACTAAACCTACACTAAAAGTAGTATCCATCATCGATAGTCAGAAATTAGTTAGCAGTTAGCTAGCTGTGACAGCGAGTAGATCTATAGTTCACAATCAGCCAAGAACAATGAGTGAAATTACAGGTACAGGGCAGACAAAGAAAAAAAATGCTTTAATATATTTGCCACTGTCTTTCAATATTAAGATAGTGATATTGCACTAATGCCATGATTTGATTTAGCATTGTAGCTTAAGACCATATTTACATGTTGCTGTGGCTTAGGTAAACAGCATTGCTGATGTTATAGATTACAAGAGGGGAGCTAATATTAATGTAAAAGGTATGCAATAGTATGTTCTACTAATACTGCAATCTAGTAATGCAACTCATGCTTTATGTTAGATGCACGCAACAACCAAATTATTAGGAACCTCATACTAAAACTGTGTTCTGAGATGCTTTTTTGCTCAACTGTTGTAGAGAGAGTTTGAGTTACTCTGGCCTTCCTGTCAGCTTGAACCACTCTGTCCATTCTCCACTGACATTTCTTATCAACAAGGGGCAGTGGTAGTTGTGTGGTTAATACATTAGACTACTATTCAAAAGCTTGGGAGTTCAAATCCCAGTGCTGCCATTGTGGGGCCCTTAATCCTACCATTGTATAAATAAGAAGCATCAGTGTCAGTTGCATGGTTAAGGGTGTCTGCCAAATGGTGTACAAATCAGGCACGGTCATGCATTAGGTGTTTTTCTTTTTATATACCTTTTACACAATTCAAAAAAACGCTACATACTGCTATTTGTGAAAATCAGTTCCTGAAACACTCAAACCAGCCCATCTGGCGCCAACAGTCATGCCCTGGGCAAGGTCACTTGGATAACCTTTTTCTCCATTCTGATGTATGATCTTAACATTAACTGAAGCTCTTGACATGTGCTTATAGTTTTATGCATGGAGCTGCTGCCTAGGCTGATTACATGCCCAGGTGCTTTGGCCATTAGGAGGCCCTTGTACAACCATTGATTTGAAGTGAATTAGGCCATCATGCTATCATACATAATACACAAAGCACAAGATAATGACTGTAAAGTCACAGTGTTTTTAGAAGAGTGGTCAGTTACATTGAATATGAAAAGTTCAAAGTTCTGGAGCTACGTATATATAAAAAGTCTTATTAAGCATGTATAAAACTCAGTGTCAAAAAGTATTGAACAGGAAAGGGGTACAAAAGAATTTCCAAAACATTAGCTGTACTATGGGAGACTGTGAAGGCCTTCAGTAACAAGCGGCGATAATAGGACACCATAATGACTTTACCAAGGACAGGAAGAAAACTTATCAGGGAGGCTGCCAGATTACAAATATTACAACATAGCAGGAATATCTGCCCACAAAGTACTAGTCTCTCATATTCTTCACATGTCTGGGTTGTGAAAAAGGTAGGGTGGCTAGACAGAAGACCTTTCTCTCTTACACACACACAAAATCCAAGCCTGCTAAATCACACCATGTGTTATAGCCTGATGAGAACAAGGTATGGCATAATTCTAAAAGATACAGGATGTTTGGCGCAAAAACACCAAACGCCCAAAGCACACTACACCTACAGTGAAGCACGGTGGTGGCAGCAACATGCCATGTGGGTGCTTCTTTTTAGCTGGGACTGAGGCTCTGGTCAAGAGTGAATAATGGATAGCTCCAAATACTGCTGTATTTTGGCACAAAATCTGAATGTTTCTGTTAGACAGCAGAAGATAAAGAAAAACATCAAAGTTTCAACAAAGAAAATTAATCACATGCTTTAAAAAAGTATTATTTAAACAGTGTGCACACATGTGCAACCAGGCAATTCTAAGTTTTCTTTTTTCCCTGCTAAAACGTTTCTATTTGTTTTTCACCCCAATCTCGTTGCTCGATCAGATTAAAAATGGAAAAATATCACACATGATTTATGAATAAGAATGCTCTGAAAATGTGAGAAATAAATACACGTTTCTAGTTTTGATTAGTTTTGTTTTAAAAAGGCTTCCTATAAGCAGAATTGTCTGTCTTATGGAAAGAATATGAACAGTTCTTTTCAATTATTCTAACTAAAGAGCTGCGCATGGAATGTTGGAGCAGGAATGAAAAAAACTGAAATGAAAAATAAATCATTTCAAATCCAAAAAAAAGTTTTGTATTACTTCCATGAAACGTCAAAATCAATACTTTGTCTCAACTTTACAGGATACGTGTATTTTGAAGATGTCTTCAACTGTCCATCATTTCAAAAACATGGCATTGTGTTCTTTACATCTAAAGCAATATAACTGTTCTTTTATAAATTGAGGATAAAGATAGCTATTACACAGCTGATTCATGGTGAACAGTGGATTAGCATGAAACACATTCAGAACTAAACACCATCACGCTTTTAATTCAAGATCTTTTCCTCCAGTCCTTGTGTGAAATAAAGCAGGTGAAATGTCTGATGATGCAGTGATCTAATCTCAACTAACCTTCATGTGGACATGTTTGTGTTGTTAGTCTACAGCTGCAGTGTTTAACTCTGCAACTCTTTACCATGCACAGGCTAATTTTTAACCATCTGACTGATATGTCCAAACCACCAGGTAAAATTCCCAAAAGTGTTCCAAGAATGAGAGAAGGTGACAAAGTCTAAATATTTTACAGGACACTCATTGGTGGTGATGGAAAATTAGGCTTAATTTAACTTGGTTCGTTTTCTTTCTGCTCTTCTATTCTTTTTCACTTCTCTGTCTCTTTCTTTTGAACCTTTTTGCTCCTTTCTTTCTCTTAATTTTTCTTGTTATTCACCTTTTCATATTCCTCTCTTTCTTACTCCTCATCCCCTTCCTTTCATGTACTCTCAAATTCTTGCTTTAATTTTTATATCATTATCCCCCCACTTCCCTCCAATTGTTCTTCCTTCCTTTCTCCCGTTCTCACTCAATCTCCTCCTCTCCCACCATCTTTCCCCTTTCCTTCGTTCTTAATCTCTGGTGGTGTATTTCCGTGTATTTTTCACAGAGCAACCTTAATGACATCCCTCAGGTTTGTCAAGACCCAAGAGAATAAACTTGTTCATGCATATATACAAATGTATAAATGCATGCCTACATGAGCCTTGCCTATAACTCCTAGGTAAGACAACTTTTGTGGATAAGGCCGCGTGTGTTGATCAAAGAAGGTTCATAAAATTTCAGACTCATTTATTCATACATTATGTAAATACTACAACACTGACACATGATAGACTAAATATTTTTTATTGTGTTCATGGTTTTGAAAGTACAAAGCGATTGATTTATTACATGAAACAATAAAAAAAAATTGGCTGAGTCCTCTGGGACACAAAGGCAGCTTTTCAACCCTTGGACCACAAGATGTTATTGTTGTGAACTGTGTTGAATAGCTTTGAGTAAAGAACCATTTCATGATACAGTTAAGGGGGAAAGCCTTGGTGCTTCATTTCACCATCTCTACCAACATCCATGCCACGGTTAAAGCCACTGAGATCGCACGGTTTCTTCATTTGATGCAGGATTCTTTTGCATTGAGGTGCTGTTGCCAGATGATTGGCTGATTAGAAAAGTACAGTTGTGTACAAGTGTTCCTAATAAAGGAGACAGTGAGTGTATATTCACTATCCACTTTATTAGAAACACTTATACATGTGTGATACATAACGCGCATTGTAGAAATGCCTCAGAGGATCGCGAGTAGCCTAGCTGCTACTCAAGTGTGTTGTATATAAAAGAATCATGTATCATGTGATCTCAAAGCTCAGCTAATGTGATAAGTGTGAAAGGTAAAGCATTAAGTAAAGTAAAACATTCAGAATCTGCACTACACTTCGTGGACTTTCAAATCTACATTTATTAAGAACATTAAAATAGAAACAAACAACACTTTTTACATACTGTCTCCTGTACATAATTCACTGAAATTAGTGTTTCACTAGAGTTGTTTATATATATATATATATATATATATATATATAAAAAAAAAAAACATCGAGTGAGTGAACGAACATGATGGAATGTAGCTCTTGAAATGTCCATGTCATCAGTTTATACTGGAGAGAACACTGAATATCTGCTTTACGATCCTTTCTGAAAGGATTTGTCACCATTTTCTTTTTCTTATTTTTCCCTACATCACTTCACATCTCCCTTTAACTCGTATGTGACTCAACATAAAATAGTAATCCAATTTAAAAAACACCCAGCTTGTTAGGCAGGATGTAATAAGGTGTTCAATTAAAAAAAAAAACTACAAAAAAAAAAAAAAACAGCCTAATGATCAGCATGTTCCGGTGAAAAGAGCGAGATCAATCCAGCATTCTCGCTGTTAGTCACAATGTCTTTGCTAGGCTTCACCTTCTTAAAGAGTGAGGGAAGATTTCGGATGTGGACCTCCTTCTTAAACTGCTGACCAAGAGGTTTCTGTTGAGAGGAAGAGAGTCGAGCATCAGTATGCGGGGAGCGGGGGCGGGGAAGGAAAGTCTGAGTCTTGACTAATAAGAAAACCTGACTCAAAAGTTAAGGGAACGAAAGAAAAAATAAAAATAAACAAATTTCAGATATTTATAAAAAAAATGTGATCCGATACTCAGAGATGAAAGAGGAAATAAATGACTCTTCATGACTGGGCGTTTAGCTAGCACTCTTTCCATTACACAACTGTGAGGCTCGTTTCGTCGGCTCAATCAAAACAGTCATATACGCATATTCCATATACGCAACAGAAATCAGTGGAGCCTGGACGTATAGCAATAGAGAATAAGAAGTGGCTCCCCTTTGTGGGCGGTGTGCGTCTTACCCCTACAGCTCCTGCAATGAGCTTCTTAAACTGGTCTTTTCTCTTCTTTTCACCAACTTTCTGCGATGCAGGGTTGATGGTTTTCTGGTCGAACTGCTCTAGCAGGTCAGGTTGGACGTTGGGGATCTGGTTCATGATGGAACGCAGCTCCGCATATTGAGGCCGCTGTGGAGAGAGAAACGGTGTTCAAGATCATTTAGTGGAAAAGGTTCCGTACTGCTTTTACACTTGTGACTGAAGATACAGTTTTCCTTTAGTATATAGGATGTCCATCAACTACACTACACAACAGGTCAAAAGTTTGGGGACACAAAATGGATCTCATGATCTTAAAAACATTTTGATCTGAAGGTGTGTGATTAAATGTTTGAAATCAGTGTTGAAGACAAAAAGATAATCGTGCCAACATATTCATTTCTTTCATTCATTATTTATATATATATATATATATATATATATATATATATATATATATATATATATATATATATATATATATATATATATACATACACACACACACACACACACACACACACACATACATACATACACACACACACACATTTTTTTAAATGGGTGACTCGGAACGAAATATTGCGAAAAGCAGCCAATAAGTGTCCAATGTAGGTGGGAACTCCTTTGATTCGGTTTAAAAATCATCTCATGGGAATACATTTCTGCCAAGAATACATTTCTGGAAATTCTAGGCAAAATGCGTGTCTACTTTGAAGATGCTAAAATATTAAATTATTGAGGATTTTTTTTTTATCACAACATAATTCATATAGCTACATTTGTGTTACTCCAGAGTTTTGATGACTATGACTACTATTATTCTAAAATGTGGAGTAAAAAATAAAGAATGAGTATGTCTAAACTTTTGACAATTCGTGATCTGATCATTATCTGATCATTTATGTAATGAATGCATTTCCCATTAGCTTTCATTATATTAGAAAACATTCCTCCATGAAATTGCTCAGATCTGCAGCACTGGCTTTTCTTGATTCTTATTTGCATTTACAATGTAAATACAAATAAGAAAACCTTTTAACAGGGGGTTTCCCCAAAACATATCTATGTGTGTTAGTATTTTATTTCAAAAGAGACTGATTATCTGTAGCCCTATGTTCCAAAAGTGAAACATACCAGGGCATCGTAGATGAGCAGGGCGAGCTGCGTCAGTACTGCGTTGCAGCCGTCATGCTGGCCATGCATCTGCAGACCGCTCAGCACTCTGGTGAACAGCCACGTCACCGCATCTGGCAGCAAATTTGCACCCACCACCTGTGGAAAACCACAACAAAATCACATTGATTTCTTAAATCGCATGTGTGAGGTGAAGTTATGGCCTTTTTTTGGTACCTGTCTTAGTAAAGTCCAGCAGATCAGGGTAGCGGCACGCTGACAGTTACCGGTGTCCCTCCATGAAAGAGAGTTAAACGAGATAGCCAGCAGATTCATGTAGATGTCCTGACGGTGGAATAAAGAAGACAGAACAGAGAAGAAGTTGTACTGTGCAGAACAGGATAAACTTGAAGGGAACATGCAGGCACTTGCTGGCACCAAAAAACTCAACTCAAATACCACCAGGCTTCACCAGTTGTTCTAGCTTTATAGATCTCCCTTACAGTCAAAAAAGCCAGAGGCCATGCAAAAAAAATATCGATTACTTTGTTTAATTGTTCAAACAAACGAAAGTTTAACTTTTGAATCAAAGTAAAACAAGTTAGAATATAAATGAACATAAAAGTAAAACTGTTAGGAGATGAAATTTACCTCATGTTTAAGGAGACACTTGCCCAGTTCGGTGAGCTCATCTGAAGAGTGGGATGCATTTAGCTGCGAAGAATCGGTTGCCATCATTTCCTCATCCCCTTAAAAAAGATTTAAAAAGAAAAAAAAAAAAAAAAAATGGGTTGTGACCTCAAGCATCCTTTTCATTTTCTCATCTAGCCCCAATGTACGCAGCTCTAAAGTTCTGAATTAGCTGCAGTATATTTCCAATAAATACAGCTACTAGAATACTCATGCGTGTAACACAACTCAGAAAACTTTACACCTATTCTTCATCGGTTTCCTGATACGACTCTAATGCTAGAAAGGAACTTAATACAAGTTACAGTAAGCGATCTAATAATAGCAGGTAACAACGTCGACCTAAATGTATATCCAGGTATTTATGTGCTTTAATACAGAGTTGGAACATTTAATTTAATGTAACAAAGCTAGTGCATTCTAACGGCCGTAATGGAGCAGTATTTGTAGAAAGCTATTCTGTTAGGAATATAATGTAGAAAAATGATCAATAACATGGTGGTGTAATTAATCATACATTCTAGAGCTGCAGCAACTAATCCTTAAAATTGATAATAATCGATTTGGAAAATCGTTGTCAGCAAATCTCATTATTGAGGTACGGGGCACGTTTACTCACTGCGTTACTTCTGTTCTGAAAACACAGACATAAGACCAAAGTTGTGTCCCAAATGACGTACTTACACTATACACTGTGTACTCTACAGTCTAGTGTGTGAAATTTAGACGGGTAGTATCCGCTCAAATGGAACACTAGCGAGTTTTTACTAATCGGAAGTACAAGCTGCTTCATAGTCGATGAATTGACTATGAATGATGAAATTTGCACAAAATTACAACTACAACTTTCTTCAATCTGTGGTTTTTGTTCAGTAACAATAATATAAAAGTGCAGAATACTACTGGCACTAATTCTGAATTTTCAGCTTTTTACCCCCAGAGACCTGAAAGGTTTCTGCTAGTGATTTTGTCTTGGTGCTGGCACTGAAGGGGGTCAGTCTGAAGGATTTCCCTCCTCCTCCCCTCTTTGTTTCTTTTTCACATGTTTTTATAATATATTATATTATATTATATAATCCATCCATCTTCTATACTGCTTTATCCTTTTCAGGGTCACACGGACACTTTGGACATGCCAATCAGCCTACCGTGCATGTCTTTGGGCTGGGGGAGTAAATCGGGGTACCCGGAGGAAACCCCAGCAGCACAGGGAGAACATGCAAAAATGGCCATGTTGGGAATCGCACCCCCAACACTGGAGATGTGAGGCGAGGGTCCATTTTACATAACAAATCTTTTAAAGTTTGTCCTGATAAAAAGATTTGTCTCATGATGTTAATGTTTTACCATCAAGCGAGTGTTACAATATTGGCATTTTGGTTGTTCTTTGCACTTCAATAAATCCCCATGAGTCAGTCTCATATGGCCTGCATGGCACCTTGCTGTTGTGGTGTGATGAAGTGAAGTTACTGATATGCTCCAGAATTCTTTAACAATTCAACATTAATTTAAAGAAAAATAATTAATAAACACATTGAAATCTTCTGAGAAAATCCTCAGGTTACAACTTTACCCTTTACGAAGCAGTAATACTGGAGACTCCTCTTAAAAGATTACCTGTTTTTAAATATGTTTATGGTGCGCATCTGCCATACAAGTTCCTGTGTAAATATTTACTATAGAAACGATGATATATTCAAACGAGTGCATTATGATAAACCTCCGATTTGCCTTGCAGCCAGAACTACTGTCTGAGCTGACGTTATAGAAAATTAATCAACACCTTCTGACCAATCAGGTTCAAGAATTCAACAGTATTGTGGAATGAACATCCACAACGTAGATTAGTGGCCAGACAATGCAGTACATCTATAATGAATTGTGTATTGTATAAGGAGTAGAGCACTGTTTCTGACACAAAGACATACTACTCATAACACACGTGTTCATGATCTTGTGATTTGTACATCTGTGCTTTAATTACTTTTCATCATACATTGCCAAGCATCCTTGTATTTTAAAACAGCATTATACAAGTGCTTATCTATAATCTAAATGAAGACTATATGATCGATTCAAGGTAGCAGACAATACCACCGTAGCAGACAATTCTTCCTCATTTACTATTTTACTATTAAATATTGAAACTGTCACTTATAATAATTACAGCCGTTTCAAACTCATTCATGGGTTTTTAAGATGAACTTACCATCTGCATCCTCTCTGTTTGCTGCTGATTCAGGCAACTTTCTTGAAATGTATGACGCACCTGCCAAAAGAAAAAACCCAAAATTTTTTGTACAGGTGTGCTGTGGTGTATAAAAACAGAGGCATTATAGAAACATGGCACTCACAGAGGAGATCCATGACCTCTCGTGTGGCCAAGCGCACTAGACGATCTTCCAGCATCTCTTGAGATACCTGATTCTCCTCATACGCCTCGTCATCATCTGTCCCACTGATAAAAATGTAAAAAAAAAAAAAAAAAAAAAAAAGTATTAATACTAGAATGGAAATGTACATACAAGGAAAATACCTAAGAACAGACCCAAGATACAGACCTGCCATGCCTGAGAGAGATAATGTGTAGCTGAGGGGGGGTTAAAACACAGTACATTTTTTTATATAGTTTTTTCACAATATAAGCACTTGTACGTTGGGTGGAGTGTGTGTATACATGTTGACAGAAAGAAAGAAGTCGGAATCGGTGCATCAGGAGAGCACCAGCTAAACATTACTAGTTTGGGTTGGGGCAGGGATTACATGGTGTAAAAACACCTACACACCTGTCAGTTACTCCTGATTTAAGTGTTGATTGACCGGTCTGTCATTTTTATTTTGTGTGTGTGTGTGTGCGCGCAATATATATATATATATATATATATATATATATATATATAAAAAAAAAAAAGACTGTTAATCCGATGTTAACACGTGTAGCTCCTACACAAAAACACATAAAAGTTGGCAGATCTGCATGAGGTATATCACTCACCACATGCTAGTCCTCTGGTTGATGATCAGCCACCGATTGTTCAGTCTCTGTGAAGGATCACAGGTAGAGTGGCTTTTTAACAGGATTACAAACATTTCTGTATGAGGTCCAGGGAGCTCCATTTACAGTATAAATGTAAAAGTGTTACTGGTCATTAACACTTCCATAGTACTTTCTTCATAGTATATATTCACAGTCGTTCAAGGAAAAAAAAAAAAAAAAAGAGTTTTACCTGCAGCAGATGAGAAAACAGAAGGCCGAGCAGCGGACAGAGAAGACTCTCGAAATATTCTGGAGGACAGGACGTGACCAGCGGTTTCATGAACACCCGTGATAACTCATTCAATTAAGGCAACTCAACAACTTTTTTTTTTTTTTTTTTTTTAAATATCATTATTCTCAGGACAAAAACACAAATCTTATATAGGGTACAAATATTTTACATTAGTTGGTTTTAGTCAAGTTTGAGGTTCATTAGAGGTGGGGTTCTAAAACCTTTTGAAACCAGCGACACTAACTGTAGAATAAATACTGAGGACCTTCTCAGCAGCTCTTTTAATGAACATAATGCAAAAACTCAAATATTACATCAAGTCAATGTTTAAAGTGTACAGCTATGTTTTGCCTATTTATGGAAGCCATCTAGTTTTTTTGATTCCTGACATAAAATGTCAGGCTGTGGCTGTGGTGCAGTGGGTAGAGTGGGTTGTCCACTAATCGTAGGGTTGGCGGTTCGATTCCCGGCTTGGGTGACTCCACATGCCGAAGTGTCCTTGAGCAAGACACTGAACCCCAAGTTGCTCCCAATGGCAAGTTTTAGCAGTGGCAAAGTGGTAGCATCCCGATTCAGGTGTGTGAATGGGTGAATGAGACAGTGTAAAGCGCTTTGGATAAAAACGCTATATAAGTGCATATTTATCTCTCTCTCTCTCTCTCTCTCTCTCTCTCTCTCTCTCTCTCTCTCTCTCTATATATATATATATATATATATATATATATATATATATATATATATATATATATATATATATACACACACACACATATATACATAATCGAGATAAAAAATAAAAAAAAGCTTTGATCTTTCACCTTTTGTGTAATGAATCTAAAATATATGAAAAGTTCCAGTTTTTGAATAAAAAAAAATTACGGAAAAAATACAGAAATAATTAACATTCCACGATTTTTTGAGATGGACCTATATATTTGCTTACAGTATACAGTAGATGAACTATATCTGTTTGGCTTTAATGAAATGCTAGGGTTAAGATGTTGATATGTAGTCCTAGTCCAAGAGCAACAACACTTCCACTATAGTTCAGTAGATCACTTAAATGACATTTAAGATTTCATAAAGGATATGAAGCAAAGGGCGAAGCCTATGGTCAGGAACATGCTCCAGGTGGATGAGGGCAGAGCCTACTAACTGTTCTTCCAACCCCTCTATCGTATAAAAGTCCTGCAGCAAGGCTGGGCCAGCATGTCCTAGCACGTGGTAACTGCAAGAGAGTGAGAGAAAAAACTAAATAACGAGAAGCTGTGAGGGTTTCCTGAAATTCCCCCAGTCTACTTCCTCTTCTGATTTTATCTCGAGGGAATCTTAAAAAGTTGTTGTCAGGATTTTTGGACAAAGTCTGCTGCAGCTACCATGTAAAAACAGCTAGCATGTTTTTTTGAAACCATTCAGTGCTCACATACAGAATAAGATACTGTTCAGATTTAAAGAAAAATTTGCTCAGAAGGCACTTTGTGCTTTAAAAAAAAAAAAAAAAAGGAAAAAAAGGAAAAAGACAATAGCATCACACAATGAAAACCAGGCAGATGGTGCTATTCAAAAATGACACTTGAATAGTTTTATGTAGCAAACTACTCCATCTTTTATGGATGATGTAATGATGATGTAAAGGAGTGACTACAACTACACCGTGTTTGCATTGTAGTGAGAGTGCTCAGATTTTCTCACCAGTTGTCGTAGAGTGTGCAGAAGAAGCCTTGCATCCGCTCTAGTGCGCTTTTATAAACCGGAGAGTCATACACGTCCGACAACGGCTGGGAGATTCCTTTATGAAGATATGTTTTAATACATTTTATAAACATCTACATCTATAAATACATCACCACATTGCCAAAGACATTCACCAGGTACCTAAAATGAGATTCTTCTCCACGTCCATGACATCATATGTCCGGGTGAAGGTCTCACTTAGCAGAGATAGATTCTCTGGTAGAAATAGGCTGTTGTGGGTCCTGAAATGAAAATGAACAGAAATCAGTACAACTCGCTTTAGGTTATAAAATGTAGGGACTTGTATTAAAAAATTCTGGTAATCCTAGTGCGGTGCATGAAGGATAGTTACTGTTTATTTGCCTACAGAAACCTTGGGTGCATCCATGTACTCTAATTGATGATAGATAGTGATATGGCCTTGCCTTTAAGGATGTTAAAAGATGTTAAAAAGAGTTCAGAGACATTTAGAAGGTTTCAGAAGATAGAGAGGTGCTTCCCACATGTATAACTATTAATGTAGCATTTGATGAAAGCCTATGCTATAAGTCAGTGGATTTCAAAGTGCCCGCCTGGCGGGCCTCAACAATTTGGTCGGAGCCACCAAGTCCATCCCTCCCACTAGTGTGTTTTCGCTTTCTTACTCTCAGACAACCACACACACCACACACACACACACACACACACACACACACACACACACACACAATTCCTAATGTGATGTAAAGATATAAGATGTAATTATTATTGAAAAAGGGGGATATATTCAGAAGTCTTTATTTTTAATGTGTTTTTAAAGATATCTTGCAAAACGGGGGCCTCGGTCAAACGTTAATGCCATTTGGGGGGCCTTGTCCTGGAAAAAAGTTTGGGAACCCCTGGAATAAGTTATCCAAACGTCCTAAAAAAAAATTAAATAAATAAATAAATAAATAAATAAATATATATTCTTAAAAGTCCAGCTTTACAAAACAAACAAACAAACCCCCCACACACTTCTAACAAAGTCAACGCTTTGTGCTTGAATTTGCACGAATCATTGCTACAGGAGACATCAAATCAGAGAAAGAATCAAATTGTATCAAATTAATAGCACATAATGTATATATGCAATATTTTAATTGGTAATAAGGAAGCAATAACAAAGGACATGCTGTGAAAGGAAATAATCAATGATGGGGTGATGTGATCTTATGCAAAGTGGAGTTACTGTAATCACCTTGAAGATGATTATTAGTCTGTTTTACCAGCATGTGGATTAAAGTGCTTTATACCACAGACACAGATTTGGCAGTGATTGAAAATGTTTAATTCAATAAAGAACACATCTGTTTGATGCCGTCCTCCCATCTCCAGACTTTGGAAAACTTACTCAGGACTTATACCTCTGACCGTTACAAAAGAATCAGCACTGGAGACTCTCTCCAAAAAATGCTAAAAAAAAAATATCTAACACACAGATTCTTGTGCAAGTTGTTACTATAGAAACAATAGCAACCTTGCATCCAAAACTACCGTCTGTGCTGCGGTTACAGAAAACGATCAATACCTTCTGAACAATTAGAGCCAAGCATTCAACAGCACTGTAGTACAATCCAGGTTAATGTACAAGCCAACATTAATCATCAATATGTAACGCAATTGTAAAGTGACGCTCAAAAGAGTGAAATGTTTAATTTGGCAAATGTTTCATCCTTATCTCCATCTTTCATTTTGTTGGTTCTTTCCTTGGTTGCCATGGAAAGAAAGCAAGGATCTTCAATTAAACAAATGAGAATCACCCCTAATTATCTCTTTCTAGGCTGCACATAACATCTGGACATAATTAGTACCTGGATACCTATAAAGGGTTGTAATCGGGACTCACTGCTATCAGGGTCATTTCTGACCAACTGCCCAAATTAGCTTTATGCCAGACCGACATCGTACCTGATGAGGGTGAGCAGATTTGGAAGCAGGGCAAGTACAGGTTCTGTGCAGGGGTTTCTGTAGATCGGTGCTCCAGAAGGAGAGTAGCCCACTATGAAACCCCCGGCTTTGGCTTCCTCCACATCAGCAGGCCAGCGTGCTCGCTTCACCATGCCCAGAATGGTGTACACACAAAAACTAATCTAAGAGTGAAAATGAAATGATCAGTTATTCACTTGAGTAAACTAGCTAATTGAAATGTGAAATTAAAATGTACAGTGGTTAGTAGTAATGTGTGTCTATCTTTTCCAAATATGTTTGTATGAATTTTCAGAAACCTGTGCATCATGATACATCGTATAAGTATTGAGAGAGGATGTTTGTGTCGTATTGCCCTCCCCTACTAGCTAGAATACATTATAATACCGATATAATGTAGACAGCTCAAATTTACCCTTGACCTGTTGATTCCCATCTGATCCTCTGCACCGGGTTCATTGATGACCTGATCAGCACCAATAAACGTAATAAAGCTTGCCGGATTGGACAATACGCTGCACAGAGGAGCAGTTATGAGCCGTTGAAATGAAAAAGAAAAACACAGAATTAGTCATTTTCTTTGCCACAAGATTTAACAGATCTAGACATAGCTTTCTCAATTGATTACACTGCCTGACTAATATAGTCATTCTTATGAATGATTAAATAATATTTAAAAGGTGGGTCAGTGCAGGGAAAATACTGGCTACTGTTGGCCTTCAAAATACTCATAGTGCCTTGCTCAAGTATTCATTTTTTTTTTATATACATATATATCTATATATATCTATATATATATATATCTATATATATATATATATATCTATATCTATATATATATATATACACACATATATATATATATATATATATATATATATATATATATAGATATATATAGATATATATATATATATATATATATATCTCTCATGTGAAAAATAAGTACACCCCATGGAAATTGTAGGTTTTTTTGGACATAAATGGACAAGCACACAGTTGATCATCTTTGAAAAAGTGCTTATTAATAAAATTGATACATGAACAAAACCATAAGAAAATATGCATTTTTCAACCATTTATTCAACAGAAATATCAATAGATGTGATATGCTTCTGTGAAAAAAGTAAGTACACCCTTGGCCTCAGAAACTAGTATAAATAACCCTTTAGCAGAAATAACATCTTATAGGCATTTTGCATAATTGTCCACCAGTCTCTGACATCAGCTTGCTGGAATTTCTGACTGCTCTTCCATGCAATATTCTCTCTGTTGCAAGATAAACAACTTGCAACAGAGAGAATATTGCATGGAAGCGCAGTCAAAAATTCCAGCAAGCTGATGTCAGAGACTGGAGGGTTTTCTTACATGTACAGCCCGTTTTAAAATACCACCCCCCAACATTTCAATGGGATTCAAATCCAAGCTTTGACTAGGCAATTCCTTAACCCTCCATTTCTTCTTTTGGACCCATTCCTTGGTGGATTTGCTAGTGTGCTTAGGATCATTATCCTGTTAAAAGGTCTACTTTCGGTTCAACTTCAACTTTCAGACAGATGGCCTCACGTTATCTTCAGGGACTATTTGATATGATGCAGAATTTATAGTTGAATCAATGAATGCAAGCGGTCCAGTCCCTGTGGCAATGATGCAACCCGAAACTAATATCTCCACCACCGTGTTTCACAGATGAGGTCCTTCTCCCTCACCTGCAGTCCCTAAGCAGGTTCTAATCACTGGCACCCAATCTTGAACACCTGATTCTAATTAATGGATTTGAAGGTGTGATAAATGTAGGGGTGTGCTTACTTTTTCTATGTGACTGGTCTGTTTTTTGTTAACTTAAACTGTGCAGATGACTACAAAATGTCAATTTTACAGAATATCAACTTTATTAATAGGCACTGTTTCAAGGAGGATCAAATGTTTGCTTGTACAAATATGTCAAAGAAAACAACAACTTCCATGGGGTGTACTTATTTTTTCACATGACTATGCATGCATGTATGTACGTACAAGTTGTAATCTGAAGTTTATATTTGTAACACTCCGTTTGTGGGTTTTGTTTTAAAATATTATTAAAACGGTATTGAAATTCACCCCCAACCGATTAATCAATAAAATAATCGGCCAAGCAATCGATTATGGAAATATTCGTTAGTTGCAGCCCTGCTTATCACAATAAACCCACATACCACAATCCTGTAATTAATATTACACTGTAGTCCAAGCCCACTTCCTATCTGAATTAAAGTACACTCAAACCCATTAATAGTATGTGCAATACGACCTGTACCTGCGCATCTCCTCTGAGAGCCAGCGTGCTGTTACAGGAGCCATGAGCTCCTCTAAGAAGGCCTTCTGCTTGTTGTAGTCTTTAAACTGGTTGCTGATCAGCACGAGCGCCTCCATGAGTGCACACTTCTCCATCTGAGTCAGCAGTAGCTCATTGGTGAACAGCTCCTTCACTCGAGTGTAGAGCATGTCAAAGCATGGCTATATGAAACAAATATGCGGAGACATCATACATTTTCTATTTATTGGTGTTTTTATGGTTTCATATTGATTTAGAACACATTTGTGTGTGAACAGTGATGGTGGAATATTAAACAATATGAAGCTAGTACTTTTCCTTGGAGAGCCATTGCTTACCAGTATAAACTCTGGATAATCGCGACACATCTTGATGATTGAGGAACATGCATGTCTTCTGACGTTCTTCACCGCCCGGGTTCGAGGAGCCTGAAGGAATTACATTATGAAATATACTTTCTGTATCTGATTTAAATACAGTATCATGATATTATGAACCATGATAAAATGTTAAGCAAATCTTGATATGAATTTTGATATTGGCCAGTAAGTAATACATATGTACTGCTTTGACTAGAAAAAATATTCACTGAAGCAAACTCAACATGAAGAAAAAAAAAAAACCCTTTACATGAACTCATACCTTGCTTTCTTCAACCACTTCAAATGTGATAGCAGGAAATAGCTTTAAGAAACAAAGAAAAATACATTCAATTAAGGCTGAAAACTTTAACGGGATGATACTTCGGCAGTCATCGGTGCAGTGTGCAGTGCTAATGAGTACGTGTTACAGTAGCAGTAGTGAAGCATAGGGAATATCTCTTACCTTAAAGAACACTTGAGGTAGAACTTCTGGACGATGCAGGACAAAGGGGAAGAGGGTGGTGAGATTGGTGAGGATGCAGGACAGGATGATGGGATCCCGTGTCTCATAGTTCACTACAGCATGCAGCAACTCCATGCCTTGATCAACAGGCAGCTTCTAGTCAGTAGGATTGGCAGGAAAAAGAACAGAGCACGGCGTTAGCATGTGCTTCACTTCACAAACCACCTCAGAATAAACGTAAACTATTCCATAATACAAATTAAATTCACAACAGCACAGATCTGTTCAATCTGCTTCAATGATGGCAAGTAGAAAATTGTATAATGGTGTGTTCATTAATGGGAGATTGATGGGTTATACCTCTTTCTCCAGGACTTTAAAAATCTGTCCCAACACACTTTCTGTTAAAAACGTCATGGCTTCCCACTGCACAGCTGCGGGCGAGAATGTTGAGCACACCCCTTCTCCTGTTTTAGCTTTAGAAAAGACCAGATCAGGAATTATTGTCTCTGTATATTCTCTCAGTTCAAACCATTTGTGTAATGCACGATTTCTTCCTAAACACGTAATGGACTAAAAAACAACAATATTTACTGGTTAAAATCATTTAAGAGAAGACTTTAATAAAAATTGACCCCAAGAACATCAAACTTGTCTTCCAGATCTAGTTGATTTCTCAGAAACATGCTAACTTGCTTTCCAAATTACTGCGACACATTTCATGTGGTGAATTTAAGGGCCATAAACTTTTCGAAAAAAATAAAAAGCTGACTTCCCCTAATTGGGTTTCAACGGCCTTGTGACCCAAATCTTTTTCCTTATCTCATTCCTATCTGACTTTCAGCTGATTTTTCAGAAAAAGCCCCTCCCCTAAACACAGCATTTAGCATCTGGAACTAGACATGGCTGACAAGGTTTTAGAACCTAAAACATGCATTTTATCCTTATAATTCATAAAATCACTTTTTTTTTTTTTGTTTGTTTGTTTGCTTTTTTTTTTATTCCCAGGTATCCCACCCGACACTGGATTTTCAACTCGTTCGTGCCAGTATTTATGCGTTTCACTTTACTACACTGATGGTATGTTGTGATGTTCTGGATGAAACCTTTAAATGCCCATTAGCGACCATCTTGTGTCTACTTCTCTGAAATGTATACTGAAACGGATTACAACTTTCACATGACAAATATACCTTCATAAAGGTCACTGAAAAACATCAAAAGCTCAATGGACATAGCAGTTACAAAGTGGACAGGGTTTGACATAAAATGTCCAAAGTGGTCAAAGTTTAAACTCACATAGATCATTTCCAGCATTGAGGGGCGAGTTGATCTGATATTGTAACCATTCCCCAGCAATCTGGAAGGCTTCAAGAGGAGCAATCTTGCAAGAATGACGAATAACGTCACCCTGCTGTGCCCGAAAAGCTGTAAAAGAAAAACTATTAATATCATGAAAAGTGCACAGTACAATCCCAACAGCTAACGAGCAATCTGCTTACAATGAAAGAAAGCATTGAAGTCCTCGTCGCTGTCGAAGTCCACGCGGGCATACTCACAAGCCGGGCTGTCGTTCTTCGATGGGAATCCTGACTACAAAGGGGAAAAAATAATAATAATAATAATAATAATAATAGGTACAGCAGCAGAAACCTCTTTGAAATGGCAGGTCAATGAATGATTTTTCACTCACCTTCACAAGGTTGGTCATAGCTGCTTTTAAATATTTAACAGCCATCTGGATAATAACAGGCTCCTTAGATAAAACCTCATGTCTGAACATGCTTCCCCAGGTGGTCTGAGTGCAAGATCTAAGAAACTGCACATCATCATTAGATTGAGTCATTTCATCTCGCAGCTGAAAAGCATATTCTTTTACAGCAGCCATCTTAACATTTTACCGGACTGGGGTGAGTAGTGAAGGCGAGGAATGCTTCCATGTATTTACTCAGGTTAGCAGGAACCTCCACATCCGCAGGAGAACCCTAACACAAACACATGACCGTCAGTTCCCATGGAATCGTGTTATTTATATATTTATTTATATATACACACACACACACACACACACACAGTATCTTACAAAAGTGAGTACACCCCTCACATTTTTGTAAATATTTGATTATATCTTTTCATGTGACAACACTGAAGAAATTACACTTTGCTACAATGTAAAGTAGTGAGTGTACAGCTTGTGTAACAGTGTAAATTTGCTGTCCCCTCAAAATAACTCAACAGCCATTAATATCTAAACCGCTAGCAACAAAAGTGAGTACACCCCTAAGTGAAAATGTCCAAATTGGGCCCAATTAGCCATTTTCCCTCCCCTGTGTCATGTGACTTGTTAGTGTTACAAGGTCTCAGGAGTGGAAGGGGAGCAGGTGTGTTAAATTTGGCGTCATCGCTCTCACACTCCCTCATACTGGTCATTGGAAGTTCAACATGGCACCTCATGGCAAAGAACTCTCTGAGGATCTGAAAAAAAGAACTGGTGCTCTACATAAAGATGGCCTAAGCTATAAGAAGTTTGCCAAGTCCCTGACACTGAGCTGCAGCACGGTGGCCAAGACCATACAGCGGTTTAACAGGACAGGTTCCCCTCAGAATAGGCCTCACCATGGTCGACCAAAGAAGTTGAGTGCACGTGCTCAGCGTCATATCCAGAGGTTGTCTTTAGGAAATAGACGTACAAGTGTTGCCAGGATTGCTGCAGAGGTTGGGGGTGGGGGGTCAGCCTGTCAGGGCTCAGACCATACGCCACACACTGCATCAAATTGTTCTGCATGGCTGTCGTCCCAGAAGGAAGTCTCTTATAAAGATGATGCACAAGAAAGCCGGAAAACAGTTTGCTGAAGACAAGCAGACTAAGGACATGGATTACTGGAACCATGTTCTGTGGTCTGATGAGACCAAGATAAACTTATTTGGTTCAGATGGTGTCAAGCGTGTTTGGCGGCAACCAGGTGAGGAGTACAAAGACAAGTGTGTCTTGCCTACAGTCAAGCATGGTGGTGGGAGTGTCATGGACTGGGGAACTACAGTTCATTGAGGGAACCATGAATGCCAACATGTACTGTCACATACTGAAGCAGAGCATGATCAGTATGCAGTATTCCAACATGATGACGACCCCAAACACACCTCCAAGACGACCATTGCCTTGCTAAAGAAGCTGAGGGTGAAGGTGATGGACTGGCCAAGCATGTCTCCAGACCTAAACCCTATTGAGCATCTGTGGGGCATCATCAAATGGAAGGAGGAGGAGCACAAGGTCTCTAACATCCACCGGCTCCGTGATGTCGTCATGGAGGAGTAGAAGAGAACTCCAGTGGCAACCTGTAAATCTGGTGAACTCCATGCCAAAAAGGGTTAAGGCAGTGCTGGAAAATAATGGTGGCCAAACAAAATATTTACACTTTGGGCCCAATTTGGACATTTTCACTTAGGGGTGTACTCACTTTTGTTGCCAGCGGTTTAGACATTAATGGCTGTGTGTTGAGTTATTTTGAGGGGACAGCAAATTTACACTGTTACACAAGCTGTACACTCACTACTTTACATTGTAGCAAAGTGTCATTTCTTCAGTGTTGTCACATGAAAAGTTATAATCAGATATTTACAAAATGTGAGTGGTCACTTCTGTGAGATACTAGTTATATATATATACACACACACACATATATAAAATCGCATACAAAGAATACACTCACCAATAAGGCACAGAGCTGACTGCCTAGAGCACACAGCACCTGACATAACCTCTTCAGGAATGTGTAGCTCATCTCGCTGAGCCCCACTTCCACTGACCTTCAGTGAAAATGACAAAAGACCATTTTATTTTAGAATTATGTAGAGTAGAAAATGTCGAAGGTTCTCCCATGCCTTCTCTCATGGTTAAAGGCTTAACTTAAAAGCACATTACAAAGAGCAGTTAAGACTTACTGTGCGGCTGACAGAATGTAGTGCATGGCCACGTCATCAAAGAGCACCATGAGTGGCTTCCTGTCTTCTAGTTTCCCCTATACAGGTGGGCAAGAAGGACACAACATACATTAAACATGTAATAATGTGCAATACATTTACTCATGCTTTTGATTTGTTTATTTCTTACATTTAAAATCCCATCTATCAATACACATACAGTACTGTGCAATAGTCTTAAGCACATGCAAGGAAATGTGTAGAGCAAAGATGCTCCAAACTAAATTAAAGTAAATTAAATTAAAATAAATACTATAAAGAGCAGTAAAAAAAAAAAGTAATAAATGAAACAAAGTCCATTTTTGGTGTGATGACCATTTGCTTTAAAAAAAAAAAAAAAGTATTAGCAGTCTCAGGTAGAATTAGTTCAGCTTTATAAAGAAATGAGCTGTATGTTTTATTGAGAATTTTGCAGAACCAGACACGGTTCTACTGGAGACTTTCACTGTCGCACTTCTTATTTTTGCAGCAAAATCCAGCAACCTTCCTCTTGTTTTTGTCTGAAAAGTGTCTCTTATGTAATATGCTGCTTTCTTTAATGATATACATGATATACAATGATATGTTCTGTAACATTTCATTCTGTGCTGGAAAACTAATGTTTTTTGTTTATATGACTCGATAAAGTCATGAAATAAAAATCTAACAAATTTTGTACTAAAAAAATTTAAAAAAATAAAAATAAAAATAAAAAATAGGGTGCCTAAAAAGTTCTGCGCAGCACTGTATATTTAATATAATGCTCACAATTGTCTCGGTTACATTAAAAACATAATTTTTTTTTTTTTTTTAAATACATGAAATTCTGTTGATATTAAATGACTTTGAAAGCAATACACCATCTTAAGCAACATAAACCACAAGAAAATATCTGTACTTGCAGGCAGAGAAAGAGAAAACCAAAACCACTAGATGTGTACTCAATCCTCACTCAGATCTAAAACATGTTGACTGTAATGTATATTGTAATCAATAGTTTATTTAGGAACACCTGTACTTTCACGAACTTCTCTAAATCAGCCAAAAAGCCGAGGCTACACTGGGAAAGGCTCACCCACTCTAGGCAGTTAAAGACTGGGGGAAAATAACAGCCAATGTTTATTCCAGTCTTCAACTGTCCAGTTTCGCGGAGTCCGTGCCCACTGTAGCCTCAGATTCCAGTTCTTGGCTGACAGGAGTGAACCACACTGATTGACTTCTGCTGTTTTAGCCCATCCACCTTCGGCAGGGTATCTACAGGTATCAGCACTTCAAATTTAATACTTTTTAATACCATATTCAAGACATATCCAAAAATGTTTAAGACCTGCGCGTCACTTCAATCATGCTACACGACACCACAGCTATAATGGATTATGCTCTTATAGAGACCCTGTTTTCAGCAATCAAAGGCGAAAAAGATGTCAAATTTACCATCACTTCATCACTCATATTAGAAACCTCCTCGCAGAAGTGTTCGCTAGTCTTTTGTTATTTAATTCCAAGGTAATCTAACAAGTAGTGTAATAAATGTGCAGACATTTTTGTAAAATAGAAAATATACATTTTAAAACCCTTTGCTATTTTGTAATATTACTATTGCACTGAAGAATACTTACTTTTTACTTGGGGTACAAATAGTAACACAACAACAGTAATATATTTCTGATTTATGCATTAGACCTCGTGGCTTTTATTTTGGAGGAAAACCACAGGAAGACCTCCTTTTAGTTTTGTAAAATTCAATTCTCATCACCAGTCAGATGAAATGCTGTAAACCTCTGTCCACAGAAATGTTTGAGATTACGCGAACGTAAAACCAAAGTGAATCAGTCATGGGTTGTGTTTGATGCAGGTTATAAGCCTCTCAAACTCACAGCACAGAGAGATGAAGTTGGTGTGGAGCTGCGTTTACTGTGAACCGAGCCGCTCTAAAACACGAGTGTGAAAGTGACCGCATACACACTCCGAGTGCAACACGGTCCCACGACTTGATCGTCTCAAACAGCAACCAGCCAAAATAACATCTAAATCCTCTTTATGGTGTCGGTTCGGTTGCATTTTTAAGACCTTTGAAACGTGAATTTACGACTTTTTAATGCTAATTAAGGGCTTATTTTTACATTAAGGAATTTAAGCCATTTTAAGACTTTTCAAGGACCGTTTTCTGCGCACCGTGGTTGTAAAGAGTGCTTATTTAAGTTAACGTAGCCGTCTTGTCAGCTCGAACCCGTCTGGCCTGTTCTCCTCTGATCTCACTGATTGAACATTAACTGTAGCTCTTGACCTGTTTTATGCACCATGCTGATGAAAGATAAGCAGATGTACAGTTGGTCCTAATAAACAGTGGTCTGCGAGTCTATACTAAAATATACCAAAATGCATTTCTGCATGAAATATTTACAAACTAAAGAATACAAACAGCGGCACTGAGGAAATGAAAGAGCCACTCACTTTCCTGCTGACTGCAATGAGCAGACACTCAGCAGCCTCCAGCTGAAGCTCTGGCTCGCTCAGGAGTAAGCACAGGATCTCCAGTAAATGGCAGCTGTTGTTGGTGATGTGAACCAGCGCAACCCAGTCTATGTAGCCGGCCAGAGTGTTTAAGGTGGTCATGCCGACTCGACAATGTGCTTTGGCCTAATAAAAGTAAAGGAACACTTCATTAAATAGTTTGATACCATGCCAAAGTGCATTATTCATCTGTTATTCAAAAACAAAAAAAGTCAGTGACAGCGCAATCTGATCCTCACCTTTAACTCTTGTCCTGGGATTATTTTCTGGAAAACAAAAGCAACAAAAAGAGATGAATCAAATATAGTGAGCTAAAGAAAAAAGTAGTGGAGTCTAACTTCTACTAGTCTACTAGTCAGGTGTGTTGTGGAACGTTTAAGAGACAAGTTCGTTCCTGCGCATGTATTATGCTTAGCAACTCGAGACTGACCGATTTGCAGATTAATCAGCACCGATAACGATTGCTGGATCGGTTATCTACAAAAATCCACACCGCTCGTTTGTCCCGGAGGCAGGAGCTATCGCTGACAAACTTTGTTGTGTTATCTGAAGTGTTTTTTTTATTCATTTTGGCTGTGTCAATTTTAGTTGTTATTTGGAGTGTTACATTTTGGATGTATATAGTTTAATATTTATTAATCATTAATATACACTACCAGTCAAGCGTTTAGACACACTCATTCTTTATTTTATTTCTTTTAGAATAATAATAAAGTCATCAAAACTCTGGAGTAACAAGCGGAACTATGGGAATTATGTCGTGATTAAAAATCCAAAATAAATGAAAATAATTGAATATTTTATCATCTTCAAAGTAGACACACTTTCACCAGAATTTTCAGAAATGTATTCTTGGCATTTTCTCAAACGATTTCATGAGGAATTTCCTTGAGATGCTTTTTAAAACAGTATTAAAGAAGTTCACACCTACGCTGGACTCTTATTGGATGCTTTTCGGAATATTTCGCTCAGAGTCAGCCATTTAAAAAATATGTTTGTAAATAAAATGTTAGTTTTCTAATGAAAGAAATTAATACGTCGGCATGATTATATTTTTGTCTACAACACCCATTTCAAACATTAAATCATTCACCTTCAGATCAAAAGGCTTTTAAGATCATGAGATACATTTCAGTCAAGTGTCCACAAACTTTTGACCGGTGGTGTATCTATATTTATTTCATTTAAAAAAGAAAAAAAAAAGTATATTTTCAAGACACAGTCGGCAATGTATATTTTTGTAATAAAGTTGTAATAGCAATCCTTTATTTTGAGTGTCATGTCTGCCTAGAAACACAAACTGCTGTGTTACACATGGACACACAATGGAAGCAACAGTGTCCTGTCGGTTCTGAACTTCCACCTATACATCTAGAACACATTTTTGGTGATCCCTTTAGCTCAACAATATCAAACATACTAGAACATCCTACCAGTTTCCTGTACTCGTCGACGTGCTGCTGCAGGATGGTCAGGAGGAAGTTGAAGATGCTGTCCATGTTCTGTGTTAGTGTGTGTTGGATGTCTCTCCGGCGCTGCTGGGGCAGAGTCTGGAACGTAATCACGTCCTCGGCCAGACGCAGCAGAATCAGCATCACCAGCTCCGTCTGCGTGTCCTGAACAAGACGAGGTAAAGAGCAGGAAAGGTACGTGTTGTAAAAGCGCAGGAAAGATGCTCCATCAACTTTACATGTTTACATGGAAATGCCAATATTTTGGAGAACGCCTGAAGTTTGAGGGGTGCACTGAACATTCAGGCAATACCCAAGCATAAATCACAATACCCCAAATGTAGTGAGCGTTTCCATCTCTTTCAGCATATCTGGCCACTGTTGAGGCCACTCCCTCTTGATCATCTCCACAACGATGCGTGACAGAGCATCTTTAATATGACTCTCCTCCTCCAAGATGGGATACGTTCCCTAATGAAATACATAAAGACATCATGTTCGCAGCACACACTTTTACTACGACGGGAACTCAAAACGCCGTCTCACGTCATGGTTGCCAGATTGTTCTAGACTTTGTGTTTCCTCAGGTCTTTTTGTGCATTTGTTTTAGTTGGGTTGGAAAATTTAGCAGAGACCTGTAAACTCTCCAGTACTCACATTGGTCAACATCTCCATGGTGCAGTCTTTCAAATGGACTTTCTCATGCTGCGGCATGTTGTTCCACTGAAACCTGGTTACACAACGCACGGCCCGTCAGCGTATATCCTATACAGAAATATTCCCTTCTACAGTTTATATTTAAAGTTGTACTTACTTTATAACATGCTCCAGTATTTGTAGACCAAAATGTCTCACCACCGCTGTCTGGGATTTCTCTGCTAACTGAAGGCCACACTGTATACAATACGGGCACTTTTCTTTGAATTCCTCACAAAACTGAAACACAAGATTAATAATTAGTAACTGAAATAAAAATTAAAATAGCTGTAACTCAGCTACAAGTCTGAACATGTAATTAGGGCTGTTACGGCATCACATGTCACGTTGTGCATATGTGGGGTTTTTTTTTTTTTTGATCCCATTCAACTACTTTACTCCAAGTACTGGTTCTCATCCATTTAATAATTTTAATATAAATTCTAACAATGAGTTTTTACGGAAAAGCCATTCTCGACATAGCTTCCTAAGAAAGAAGAATAATGATGGGATTTTATCGCTTTTCCTCCACGGGGTTCGGTTACACAAACAAGTTCTGCACAAATATTTCCGAACAAACACACGTTTTACTTTTTGCCACCGACCTTGTGTTTTGAAAATGGTCGAGTAATACCGTGAAACCGTGATATTGTTTGACACTAGGTTATCATACCGTCGGGAATTTCAAACCGTAACACCTGTACATGAACCGTTCGTGTCAATGAGCAGGATTGATACTGGCTGCATCCCAAATGGCTTCGTATTATACACAAGGTGCACTACATAGGGCGCGCGTACGTCAGCTTTCAAACGCACTAATTAGTGCACTAGATGAGGGGGTAACAAGCCATTTATGACGCAGCCACAGGCAGATGTGTCTTTAGCTTCCGAAATACACATAACCGATAAATTAGCTGCACAAATGACAATAGCCAGGTCGGCTAACACTGTAATACACTTAGCTTTAAAGATAACTATAAAAAGTTTATTTCCTTTATTAAGAAAACTGTGTTTTAATGCGCAGTCTGGAGCGCGTAAAGGTTTCTATCAAAACGTTAGCTTTAGCCGGGCAGCAGCTCAGCAGCCCTGTGCTCGCCGGTTAGCTAGACCCCGTTAGCCCTGTAGCTAATCGCTTCTCCTCCAGCCCCGGTACCGGTACCTTCAGAGCCTCCAGGCGGTACCGCTGATTGGATTCCGCGTCCATTATAACGGTCACAGCCTTAATGAGCTGCTCGCACATCGCGGCCACCGGCTCTGCCATGGTACTACTCATATAGCAAACACAGCTAACTGCACGCGCTTACGGGGTGCTTTAACGGAGGAGCCGTGCAACAGCGTGCATGCAGCTTGCAGCGCCGGGCAGCCCCGCAGAATCATGGGAAATGGAGTTCTCTATGGGACGCCATTATCACGAGCTTGAGATTCGTGCTGAATGTTATTATGAATGGAGAAGAGAATGTGTAGTTTGTGGAGATTACCGCATGGCGGCGCGACACGACACGCAATTGACCCTTTAATACATTTAACAGTTTTATTCAGTTCTGACCTTTATTTCAAAAATAACAACCAAGTTCGTATTATTTACTTTAAATCTTTATTGTTCATAGTAATATATTAATATATATTGTAATATATTCATATTTTTAAAGCATGTATTATTTATTTATTTATCTAGTCATTAAATTCAGAGTTTTTTCTTTTGAATTCATCATAGTGCATAACTGATTCATATTTCATTCAAAAGTTAATCAACATTGATTGATTTATTTCTATGATCGATATATTTATTTATTTGATAGTTTTAAAAATAATCATTGTTATTATAATTCATTTTGTTTTGTTAGTTAATTTGTTTATTCATTTATTCCTTCATAATAGTCAAAAACCTTTTATTTAAATGTATTAAAGGCCATAGGTATTTAGTTAAATATTTAGTTAATATTTTATTTGTTTTGTTTTTTTAAATCCATCCATCCATCTTCTACCGCTTATTCCTTCTTCAGGGTCACGGGGAATCTGGAACCTACCCCAGGAAGCATCGGGCACAAGGCGGGGTACACCCTGGACAGGGTGCCAGTCCATCGCAGGGCACAATCACATACACACTCACACACCCATTCATACACTACAGACACTTTAGACACACCAATCAGCCTACCGGGGTGGAAACCAGAGTACCCGGAGGAAATATTTGTGTCATTACTTATTCATTTGTTTGTTTAAATGATCTCTATAAAAAAAGAAATAATAATAGTCCTGCAGAGCACTGGCTGCAGACTGCAGACTGGAGTGGGTTTCATACGTACCATATTGATGGAACAGCCAGGGTTATCTCCTGCACAGTGTGATATGCTCTCTTCTGTAATTATCCAACAGCCCTTCAGCTCATTTATTTAGCTTCAACTTGCAGATCTGGGAAGCTGTACATTAACGTAACTCTCCAAGAGTCAAAGCTTAGCAAGCTTGCAGAAACATAAACCCTAAAGCTATCAGACAGCACCATGAAGAAATGAGACAGCAGTAACGCAGCCAGGCCAACTCATCTCAACTCTTCATCTGTGGGCTCTGCTTAATGTGAAAACTAATCAAACTCTTCCGCTGGTTACTAAACACAATGCGGCTTAAATATAGTCTTTATATATCTATCTATCTATCTATCTATCTATCTATCTATCTATCTATGTCTGTCTGTCTCTCTCTCTGTGTCTGTCTGACCATCTATCTATCTATCTATCTATCTATCTATCTATCTATCTATCTATCTATCTATCTATCTATCTATCTATCTATCTATCTATCTCTCTCTGTGTCTGTCTGTCTCTCTCTCTGTGTCTGTCTGTCTCTCTCTCTGTGTCTGTCTGACTATCTATCTATCTATCTATCTATCTATCTATCTATCTATCTATCTATCTATCTATCTATCTATCTCTCTCTCTCTCTGTGTCTGTCTGTCTCTCTCTCTGTGTCTGTCTGACTATCTATCTATCTATCTATCTATCTATCTATCTATCTATCTATCTATCTATCTATATACCTGTCTGTCTCTCTTTGTGTCTGTCTGACCATCTATCTATCTATTCATCTATCTGTTTGTCTCTCTCTGTGTCTGTCTCTCTCTGTGTCTCTATCTATCTATCTATCTATCTATCTATCTATCTATCTATCTATCTATCTATCTATCTATCTATCTATCTATCTGTCTGTCTCTGTTTGTCTCTGTGTCATCCTGTCTCTGTGTCTGCCTGGCCATCTATCTATCTATCTATCTATCTATCTATCTATCTATCTATCTATCTATTCTATCTATCTATCTATCTATCTATCTATCTATCGGTTTGTCTCTCTCTGTGTCTGTCTCTCTCTGTGTCGGTCTATCTATCTATCTATCTATCTATCTGTCTATCTATCTATCTATCTATCTATCTATCTATCTATCTATCTATCTATCTATCTATCTATCTATCTATCTATCTATCTGTCTGTCTGTCTGTCTGTCTGTCTCTGTGTCTGTTTGTCTCTGTGTCATCCTGGCGATCCATCTATCTATCTATCTATCTATCTATCTATCTATCTATCTATCTATCTATCTATCTATCTATCTATCTATATACCTGTCTGTCTCTCTCTGTGTCTGTCTGACCATCTATCTATCTATCCATCTATCGGTTTGTCTCTCTTTGTGTCTGTCTCTCTCTGTGTCGGTCTGACTATCTATCTATCTATTTATCTATCTATCTGTCTGTCTGTCTGTCTCTGTTTGTCTCTGTGTCGTCCTGTCTCTGTGTCTGCCTGGCCATCTATCTATCTATCTATCTATCTATCTATCTATCTATCTATCTATCTATCTATCTATCTATCTACCTGTCTGTCTCTCTCTGTGTCTGTCTGACCATCTATCTATCTATCCATCTATCGGTTTGTCTCTCTCTGTGTCTGTCTCTCTCTGTGTCGGTCTGACTATCTATCTATCTATCTATTTATCTATCTGTCTGTCTGTCTGTATACCTGTCTGTCTCTCTCTGTGTCTGTCTGACCATATATCTATCTATCTATCTATCTATCTATCTATCTATCTATCTATCTATCTATCTATCTATCTATCAGTCCATCCATCTATCTGTCTGTCTGTCTGTATACCTGTCTGTCTCTCTCTGTGTCTGTCTGACCATATATCTATCTATCTATCTATCTATCTATCTATCTATCTATCTATCTATCTATCTATCTATCTATCTATCAGTCCATCCATCTATCTGTCTGTCTGTCTGTATACCTGTCTGTCTCTCTCTGTGTCTGTCTGACCATATCTATCTATCTATCTATCTATCTATCTATCTATCTATCTATCTATCTATCTATCTATCTATCTATCTATCTGTGTCTGTTTGTCTCTGTGTCATCCTGTCTCTGTGTCATCCTGTCTCTGTGTCTGCCTGGCCATCCATCTATCTATCTATCTATCTATCTATCTATCTATCTATCTATCTATCTATCTATCTATCTATCTATCTGTCCATCCATCTATCTGTCTGTCTGTCTGTATACCTGTCTGTCTCTCTCTGTCTGTCTGACTATCTATCTATCTATCTATCTATCTATCTATCTATCTATCTATCTATCTATCTGTCTGTCTGTCTGTCTGTCTCTGTTTGTCTCTGTCATCCTGTCTCTGTGTCTGCCTGACCATCCATCCATCCATCCATCTATCTATCTATCTATCTATCTATCTATCTATCTATCTATCTATCTATCTATCTATCTATCTGTCTGTCTGTCTGTCTCTCTGTGTGTCTGTCTGACTATCTATCTATCTCACTGTCTCTCTCTGTGTCTGTTTGTCTCTGTGTCATCTTGTCTCTGTGTCTGCCTGACCATCGATCGATCTATCTATCTGTCTGTCTGTCTATCCGTCTGTCTGTCTGTCTGTCTGTTTGTCTCTCTGTCTGTCTGTCTATCTATCTATCTATCTATTTATCGGTCTGTCCGTCCATCCATCTATCTCACAGCTCCATATTTATCTACCTATCTGTTCATCCTTCCATATCTCAGTCTGTTTGTCAGTAGAAAGGTTTTACATACGCGGGATAACAGTTACTTATTCAGGCCTGTTACTGAGGAAAGGGTCGCGGTCCAAACCAGCAGTACTAATGAGTGCTCGTGACGCGCCACTGAACTGATTCACTTTTTAGTGCTGCGTGATGTGGTTTGGAGCGCAGCCCGGAATCACTCGTGAGGGCGGGGCTTAAATTCCAATGGGATAAGCACGTCAGTGTGGGCGTGGCTCCGCCTCTGCACTGGGAGTCGGTGTGGTACGTGAGAGTGACGCGCTTGTCCTCTTCTCCTCGCTGGGGAAATGTCCCGAAAACACTGAAACTACCACAACCAGCGGAAAGTGGGGACTAAGTCGGGATATCTACACCTGGACGTGTCGTCCGCGTCGGGTTTCTGGAGAAAGTGTTCGCGCTCGAGAGGAAACGAAGTAAAGGCGAGTCTGTCGGTAAACTTTCGTCCTGCGTTAGCTGCTGAGCTAAAGACCACTGCTGGTAACGGAGTGAAGTTTACACTGACGCAGGCCTGAGCCCTCCCCTCCCCCCGCACGCAACAGGTTCCCTCTCAGCTGTGGAGCAGAAACCGGACACCGGGGAGTTTTGAACGCGTTGTTTCCCCCTCAAATATATTTCTATATTTCTCTTCCAAAGCGCGGACTGCTTTACTTCCCGGAGAAGCGAAGTTGTCCCGGTGTTCACTCGGCCAGCGGAAGCCAGTTCCGGAAGACGCGAGGACGAGAGGAACATTCTGGACTGAAACTCGGTGATAAATGCGTTACGAAGCCAGAATGATGCCGGTGAGTCGAGCATGTAGTGTTGATCCTTCCGTTCGAAGTGGTGTACTTCTGTATATAAAGAGAAACATTTCGACCTTTTTATTTTTTTTATTATTATTATAATTTTTTTTACTGATATTTAAAAACACCTCACTCGGTCCACGTGACTCTCTAACACTGTTCCCAGAAGTCTTTCACTCTCTCCCAGGTGACTCGAGCCTTTATTTCTCCAGCTGTGTCTAAAGGTGTAAGAGTCAAGGTGTTCGATGGCATGCTTGTGGAAATCACCCGGGAAAACATGTCGACCATGAGGATAGTCCTGCTTTAAGCCGGAGCCTGAGCTCCAGTGTAGGAAGTGGCTGAGTAAAACCCGCCTGGAAGTCTGACTTCCGGCCAGTACACATGTTTATCTTCGGATGAACTTCCTGTCAGGCATTTTGTGGACACTATACACTATACTCCTGGAGATCTAGTTGACCTTACTTAATACACTTTTTACATCAGACAGGACTCGAAACCTGCTGTACAGGTCTGTGTGATGACTCACTGACTGGGCAGGTCTCTCTCTCCTCCTCTCTCCTACAAACACACATCATCATCATCATCATGGATCGTCATGTTCAGAGTTATTTCCACCTGTCTCTATATAGTCAGAATGGGAGCTGGGTTATCAACTGAATAATAGGCGTACAGGAAAATATTCGTGGTGCTGTGAGAAGTTTGGGTTTGTTTGCTGTCCGTTACTGTTCGACGGAATTTAATAAGAGATCGATTTCACCGTAAAGCTTTGTCGAAAGCCCCTAGAAGCAAAACTGGAAGAGCTTTTTTCACGCAGCATTTTCCAGCGATGTTCAACGTCATATCGGAGAGAAATCCAACACCAGAGGTGAGAGAGACGAGCAGATTGAAGCATTAAAGCGCCGCTGCAGCACCAGCTTTAGCTAGAGATGCGGTGAGGGCTCGTTCCCACTGCACCACTAACCAGACTGCTGTAGATTTTAGACAACATTCAGATTTCGCCATATGAAGGGTTTTCTCCAGGCCACCACACGCAGCTTTAAGACAAAACTCAAAATGAGTGTGGTGGTGTAAAGTTTACTCGCCAGTGAAAAGCGGAAATCTTCTTAACGTCGGTGTAACCGGTGCTTGGACCCCTCGCTGCTAATCTGTCAGATCGTCTATAAGCACATGGATCATGATCATTTGAATGACTTTTTTGGGGGGGGGTTCCTTGAGAATACACACCCTGCACACATGCACCCATTCATTCGTGACCTTCCTCCAGTCACCCCCATGTTCACTCATCTCCGCGCCATGATCTACTGTGGCTCGTAGAGTGTCTATAAAATGACTGACAGGAGACTCATCCAAACACAAGCAAGCATTCTGGACCAGAAATCAGATTTCTCAGCCACTTTGTATACTTGCGCTGTGCTCATGACGCAAACCGTTATTTTTTTATCGTGTTCTAAATATCTTCCCAGTAAATTTTTTTTTAAAGCTCGACTGTGGCACCTTTTTAAGGGTTTTCTTACGACAGTAAGACCTCTCTTACCGTTCAGGCAATCTGAGAAAGCTGTTTGTAAACTCAGCGTTGTGTAAAGATTTTGTCTTCTGTATAATCAGCATATGTTCTCTTATTACGCTCCTTTTTAAACAGAGTCGATAGATAAATGCTGATGTCTTGTCGTGTGAGGTAGATAAATACGGGACAGTCAATATTTTGAGAGGAGGTGGTGATGAGCTTGAAGCAATGCCAGTCTTTTTTTCTTTTCCACTAGGATGCATTACTTCCTCTCGCCGCCGCACATCTCTTACTGAGCGACTCGTGTAGTTCCTCTTTGGGTGTGGAATGATGTCATCAGATTTGTTTTGTATATGTTTTATTGGTTTTAGAGGTTGGTCCTCAAACTAACACTTTCGTGTTCCGTGAATAAATTGACTCTTGTTCATGTTTGGCACAGTGGCTTAGTGGTGAGCACGTTTGCCTTGCACCTTCAGGGTTGGTCGTTGCATGTTCTTCCTGTGCTTTGAGAGTTTCCTCCCCCAGTCCAAAGACGTGTTGGAGGCTGATTGGCATTTCTAAATTGCCCACGATGAGTGAATGTGCATGGGATTGTGTCCTGAGATGGGTTGGCACCACGTCCATTGTGTCACCTGCCTCGTGCCTCAAGTTCCCTGGGATAAACTCCAGGCTTCTCCGTGACCCTGTGTAGGTATAGTTGGATGGAAGTATATTGGAGGGATTTTTTTTTTTTTAAGGTTTCATTTTTATTGAACATTTCTGCTGAACAACTCCGGTTTCCTCCCCCAGTCCAAAGACATGCATGGTAGGTTGATTTGCAGGTTGGTAAATTGTCCATAGTGTATGAATGGGTGTGTGAGTGTGTATGTGATTGTGCCCTGTGATGGACTGGCACCCTGTCCAGGGTGTACCCCGCCTTGTGCCCGATGCTTCCTGGGATAGGCTCCAGGTTCCCCGTGACCCTGAAGAAGGAGTAAGCGGTTGAAGATGGATGGATTGATTTCTGCTGAACACTTCTACAGAACATTTAATTGGAGGGATTTATATCAGAAGTCTTGAAACTGTATTCTGGACCAAACAATATTTGGTCCCATGTCAAATCTAATTCATCTCCCCGCTTTAAAGGATGTGTCACTAAAGATGATGGACGATTGTCATCTACCCCAGGGGCAATTAAGCTGTCATTCCAAAATTCAGTACCTAGTAGGGCCCGCTTCATATAAATCCTGCCCACTTAATACTTTGTAATTTTTTTAAGTCTAGTGCACACCACATTATTTTATCCCTGATTTCTGAGGAACATACTAATTTTTCGTAACTTGGCGAACGCATCCCTCCCCCAGCTTGGCGCCTACTCTCTGTGAGCGTCCTCGGAGACCGTGTGAACAGTTCAGCCAATGAGAATTCAGGAAGAAATCAGATTCCTCTGCTGTCCCGCGCAGCAGATCTCCGAGTCCAGTTTCTTATCCATCTATTTGTGTGGAAGAGTGATTGCAAAGTGTAAGAACAATGATGCTTCTATAAGAAACGATGTGGCGTCATACAGGAAAGTTTGTTAGGAACAGCAGAAATAATAACAAACGTTGTGATTTTTACCAGCACACAGGATCACCAAAAAGGTCTTTTTTGCGTTATACCTCCACTTTTTTTTGTAGAACAGATCTCACTGTCCGTGTCTCCCCAACCTACACGCTTCCTTCTTTTTCTGTTGTTTCTGTACAAAGTACTGATCAGCCATGCTTTGGTGAAAGACAGTGTCGATGGTGTGTGATTCGTCTTCAAGGCGATTGTCGCTCCTGCGTCCTCAAAACAACAAATCGGCAGTGGTTAAAGTTGTGTAGTGTGAGCGGGTTGGCCATTCTGAGGTTTTGAGAGTTGTGTAAATGTGCACTCTGCCTCAAAGAAAAACCCAGCGGGTCGAGCGTAAACAAAGGCATCTCTTTATTTTGATGTAAGACTCGTGTTTTGCTTTAGTTTCATTTTGAAACAAACGAGCACACGCAGCGAATTTAGCTTGGGGTCAGGGGGAGAGGCGAGGGAAGGAAATAATTAAACAGAAAATTTTAGACCTGTTTGCATGCCACATTGTATAATGTCTTGCGGCAAAGAAGAATATTGTGGACTAGAAAGTACACAATATTCTTCCTTGCCGCAAGACAGTATAGGAAGGTAAATTTGACCATGGCATTTAGCTTTATTAGAGCTAATAAACGCTTCACTTAGTGGCTCGTACTGTACGTCACTGCAGATGTGTATGGTACGAATTGTAAGTGTGCGTTCTCCTTCCTGGGGGACCAGATGGCTCTTTGTTCACCTGCACTCATAATGCATTAGAAAAGAGTGTGGCTGAGCTCATGTGGTTGTGTACATCACCAGTTTGGTGACGTGTTTCGTTGTAACACAAAGCGCTTGACGATTGCAGTGAAACGCTTATGCGATTTTCACCAGAGCCAAGCTGCTTTTCATTGTGTGGGAGATGTGTGTGCACTTCTGCTGAACTCTGATAAGAAACACACTCATTTTACGAGACGTCTTCTCCCGGTACCGACTGACCGTGGTCGTTAGTCCTTGTAATCATTAGCCTGTTGAAATGGTGTGGTGGTGTGTCATGATTAGACAGACACAGTGTTTTTACACTGAACCTCTGATTGTTCTGAGAAGAAAAGAAAAATCAGTCATACAGTGACTTTGCTAAGATAACAGCTCTGAGTCGTCTCCTATAATGCCTGTTGAGGTTGGAGAATATATGGCGAGAGATCTCAGATCATTCCTCCATACAGAATCTCTCCAGATCCTTCACGTTTCGAGGTCCACGCTGGTGGATTCTCCTCTTCAGTTTTCCCCACAGGTTTTCTATGGGTTTCAGGTCAGGGGACTGGGATTGTCATGGCAGGACCTTGATTTTGTGCTCAGTTAGCCATTTTTGTGTTGATTGTGATGCATGTTTTGGATCATATTCCTGCTGGAAGATCCAACCACATTTGAAGCTTTCTGGCAGAGGCAGTCAGGTTTTCATTTAATATCTGTTGAGATTTGATAAAGTCCATGATGCCATGTATCCTAACAAAATGTCCAGGTCCTCAAAAACAGCCCCGAAAGATTAAAGAGCCATAACTGTATTTAACTGTGGGCATGAGGTACTTTTCCATATGGCTACCTCATATTAATGGAAGTCATGGTTGAACAATTTCCTGTTCCAAGTTACCCAGGTGTTATTAAAATAATTTAAATATCAGTGGGAATATACTTCACACATTTTTCTCATATGAATTCACAGGGGTGCCAATAATTGTTGTACATCAGATATAAATGTTTTTTTGTTTTTTTTATAAACCTGTTTTCTTTGCAATTGTTTCTGTTTTTGGGAATGTTTTGAACAAAAGCACAAAAGGTTAAACAATAAAACCTTTAAAGAATAAAGGCTGTGAAAACTAGTTTTTCCACAGCCGCCTTTGCTCATTGGCACCAAAGGTGCCAATATTATTGGGGGGCACTGTAAGTTACACATGATTTATGATGATCAGATTAAATCAGTATCCTGGTGCCTTTCCATCAGCCTCAAAACAGGCTGAAATTAACAGGCCTCATTAAATTAAGTTGGTATTTCACATATTTTACTACTTTATTTTCTTTTCTTTAACAGAACCACTGCATGTTTATACAGTCTGCTCCAAAACTATTGGAACTGCAAGGCTAATTCATTTGTTTGTGCTGCACATCAAAGACATTTGGGTTTGAGATCAAAAGATGGAAATGAGACGAGTTTAGGATTTCAGCTTTTATTTCCTGGTATTTACATCTAGACGTGTTAAACAACATAAAACATGGAACCTTTTTGTATCAGAACACCCAATTATTAGGTGAGCAAAAGTATTGGAACAGACTAATCTTGATGTAAATTAAAGTAAATAACACTTAATATTTGGTTGCACATCCCTTTCTTGCAGTAACTGCATCAAACCTGTGACTCACTAACTTCAACAAACTGTTGGTTTCTTCTTCTGTGATTTTCCAGGATTTTACCACAGCCTCTTTCAGTAGTTGTTTGTTTCGGGGTGTCTCTTCCTGCAGTCTCCTCTTCAGGAGGTGAAATACTGCTCGGTTGGGTTAACATCTGGTGATTGACTTGGTCAGTCTAAAACCTTCCACTTTTCCCCTGATGAAGTCCGTTGTCGTGTTGGCAGTGTGTTTTAGATCGTTGTCTTGCTGCATGATGAACTTCCTGCTGATTAATTTGGATGCATTTCTCTGTAAACTGGCAGATTGTTCCTGTAAAGTTTTGAGTTCATTCTTCTGCTACCGTCATGACTTACATCATCAATAAAGATTAGTGAGCATGCAAACCCAAGCCGTGACACTTTCTTTCTCCCCACTTTGGCCTTTCCATCACTTTGGCAGCGGTTAATCTTGGTTCCAGAACTTTTGTTTCGTTGTGAATTCCAATCTGGCCTTACTGATTCTCACTGCTGACGAGTGGTTTATCACGTGCTATGGTTGCTATGCTTGAATGCTGGACTTTCACCCCGTGCTGTGTGGAGGTTGGTGATGTCACAAACTGTTGTTTTGGGGTTTGTCATCAGCTGCTGCTGTTTTCATTGGCCGAGCTGCTCCATGTCTGGTCATTTCAGTAGTGTATTACATTCGATCCAAACCTATCAGGACTGTCGCCTGCTTACATTAAAACATTCATTTCCTGCTGTTGGTTAAATAAAGGACGATAAAACAAGTAAAGAAATAAAATAAAAATCCTTGTCTTTTGATTTTCATAACGTTGACTACTCATTGCAGCCCTAATGCATAGCTCACGTTTGTACAATGAATAATATAATAAAATGTCAGGCGTTTGTCCTGTTTTGATAAGACACTCCCAGAAACTTGCAAAACAAAACCTGTCCTAAACACTAGACACTTTAAAAAGCTTAAACACTAGAAAATCTACAATCCAGTTAGACAAGTTTTCCTAATACTCATTTAAAAAAAAAATTAATATGCAAGTTTTTTTTTTCTTTTTTGAGCTTTTCAGACACGGGTACTGTCTAGAAGAGAGGTGTGTGTGTGTGACAGCTACAGAGAGAAGAGTTTTAAAAACAGCGAGAATGTGATTTATTTCACTATGATCACTTTAATAAATCCCCTGAGCACACTCGGAAATTTCCATTCGCAAGAGTTAACCATTCTCTTAGGACACGCGCACATTGTGTGTGTGTGTGTGTGTGTGTGTGTGTGTGTCTGTCTCTCTCTCTCTCATACATATGCACGCGCACACACACAGTTATAGCTGCCGAGGTTGGAGGGACGGCAATGAAGCACAGCCTTGAGAGAATCATCCCAGGTGTTCTCACACATCAGTAGCACTAGGTTATTGATTCACCTGTTTTTATTAACATCATGTTTTGCTTAGAGTTCAGTCAGTGGTGAAGTGTGGATGTAGATCTGTTTAAATTCTCTCGCTTCCAGGATTCAAACATTAACTCTCATGCCGTATGTAAGAGCGCTTGCTCTGGCCGATATTTACATATATTTTCACCAATGATTTGCATCTCGTAAAATCTCCTCTCCATGTCACGAGCTTCAGTCCAGTAAGTAGGAGTACTTCATGTGTCACATGACAGCTCTGTACAGAAACCTCATTTACAAGCAAAATGTGTGTCCTAAGGCTTTGTTACTGTGTGTTGTGTGTGTGTGTGTATGGGGGTTGTTATTATTATTTATTTGAGTTTTTGTGGTTTTATTTTTGATTCATTGGAAGTTTAATACACAAACCAGTGGATTATTTGTTTGTAACTGTAGCTGGAGTCTGGAAATTAAACACTACTCGAGTCCTATGAAGATCTGAATAGTTTTAATGTGCGCTTCAGAAGTTTTTCCAAGCACTGTGATGAGTCAAGTCAGCTAATTATTCTCTTCACCGCACTATTGGCACATCATCTGGCCTCGCCTGTGTAGTAACTCAACATTTTTGCGTGTCATCATTACCACCCCCACCACGTCTACAGGCGTACTCGCTCGGTCAGCTTTCAGAGCTGATGTGATCAGAAACGAGTGAAGTTGATACTGAGCGCTGTAGAAAGAGATGGAGCGTGGCCGGGAAATCAGATCTACAATTACTGTTAAATATGCTCACTTCATGAAATATAGATTATTTATTTTCTCGCTCAAGGGAATTTTCTTTTATTTACCGCAATTGATTCTTTTATGAAAATGCTTCTTTTGTTGTGGGGGGGGGGATCTCAAAACTGCCTCTGATTAAGGCAAAACTGTTTTTGTTTGCGGTAAACTGATTTTAAAAGAGAAGAGAAAAGGCCATTACATTCAGCTAAATTCAGCAAAAGTGCCTCTTTCCAGGAAACAATGACCTTAATTTTGGCTCGTGTCCTGTTGCCTGAGGCTACGTTCTCGTTCTCTCTCTCTCTCTCTCTCTCTCTCTCTCTCTCTGTGTGTGTGTGTGTGTGTGTGGTGTGTGTGACTGTGACACAAGGCTCCCAGTATCTCTTGTCTGTTTAATATATGGGAGTGACTCAAACATTCTGTCTTCCGGCAATCGACCCGGTTGTGTTTATACATCTCTAAATCCATGCCTGATGCACTGCACAAGACCTGATAAAGGAGTGACTGATGTAGTAGCAGCTGTGCACTATGGGCCCGAAAGTACAGTGGTGTGAAAAAGTGTTTGCCCCTTCCTCATTTCCTGTTCCTTTGCATGTTTGTCACACTTAAGTGTTTCGGAACATCAAACCAATTTAATCAATAGTCAAGGACAACACAAGTAAACACAAAATGCAATTTGTAAATGAAGGTGTTTATTATTAAAGGTGAAAAAAAATCCAAACCATCATGGCCCTGTGAAAAAGTGATTGCCCCCTAAACCTAATAACTGGTTGGGCCACCCTTAGCAGCAACAACTGCAACCAAGCGTTTGCGATAACGCGGCAATGAAGCTTTTACAGCGTCCTGGAGGAATTTTGGCCCACTCATCTTTGCAGAATTGTCCTAATTCAGTTACATTAGAGGGTTTTCGAGCATGAACGCGCTTTTTTAAGGTCATACCACAACATCTCAATAGGATTCAGGTCAGGACTTTGGCTGAAGCCACTCCAAAGTCTTCATTTTGTTTTTCTTCAGCCATTCGGTGGTGGACTTGCTGGTGTGTTTAGGATCATTGTCCTGCTGCAGAACCCAAGTTTGTTTCAGCTTGAGTACACGAACAGATGGTCGGACATTCTCCTTCAGGATCTCTTGGTAGACAGCAGAATTCATAGTTCCTTTTATCACGGCAAGTCTTCCAGGTCCTGAAGCAGCAAAACAGCCCCAGACCATCACACTACCACCACCATATTTTACTGTTGGTATAATGTTCTTTTTATGAAATGCAGTGTTCCTTCTACGCCAGATATACTTGGACACACACCTTCCAAAGAGTTCCACAGAATGTTGTCCCAAAAGTCTTGGGGATCATCAAGATGTGTTGTGGAGAAATTGAGACGAGCTTTGATGTTCTTTTTGCTCAGCAGTGGTTTTCTCCTTGGAACTCTGCCATGCAGGCCATTTTTGCCCAGTCTTTTCCTAATGGTGGAGGCATGAACGCTGACCTTAACTGAGCCAAGTGAGGCCTGCAGTTCTTTGGACGTTGTTGTGGGGTCTTTTGTGACCTCTTGGATGAGTCGTCGCTGCGCTCTTGGGGTAATTTTGTGGGGCGGCGCCACTCCCGGGAAGGTTCACCACTGTTCCATGTCTTCGCCATTTGTGGATAATGGCTCTCACTGTGGTTTGCTGGATTCCCAAAGCTTTGGAAAGGCGCTTTATAACCCTTTCCAGACTGATAGATCTCAATTACTTTCTTTCTCAATTGTTCCTGAATTTCTTTGGGTCTCGGCATGATGTGTAGCTTTTAAGGATCTTCTGGTGGACCTTACTGTGTCAAGCAGCTCCTATTTAAGTGATGCCTTGATTGTGAACAGGTGGGGGCAATAATCAGGCCTGGGTGTGGCTAGAGAAGAAACTCAGGTGTGGACAACCACAGTTATAGTATGTTTTAACAAGGGGGCAATCACTTTTTCACACAGGGCCATGATGGTTTGGATTTTTTTCACCTTTAATAATAAACACCTTCATTTACAAATTGCATTTTGTGTTTACTTGTGTTGTCCTTGACTATTGTTTAAATTGGTTTGATGTTCCGAAACACTTAAGTGTGACAAACAGGAACAGGAAATGAGGAAGGGGGCAAACACTTTTTCACACCACTGTATGTGTACACCCAACAATGTGACCATCCCATTTTGGATCTAGTCTTCCTATGCTGTATAGAATAGTCTCCAGTCTTCTGGGAAGGCCTTGCTGTAGATTTTGGAGTGTGGCTGTGGGAATTTCTGATCATTCAGCCACAGGTGCATTAGTAAGGTCAGTCTGATGTTAGGTGAGGAGTCCTGGGGTGTAGTCAGCTTTCCCGTTCTGTGCAGGACCCTCGGGGTCTTCCCCTCCAACATTGACAAAATTACCAAAATGAAATAGTTTTGCACGCTCTTTCACACTGATGTTTGTCGGTAAATGAGAATTTTAGTTGTACTCCTGTTCGATTCACTTGAATCAAAGAGCTTTGCCCGAAAGCGAGTTGTGATGACGTCACATAACATGAAAATCACCACACTCCTCTGAATATTTCAGATTTTGATGTAATTTCACAAACAAATCTAAAACCAAGAGATCCTGGAGGTACTAATTGTCATACATGAAGTTTAGGCCTCTTAAGGCTGATTTTATACTTCCTGTGCAAATGCGCACGCAAGATGGCGGCCACGTGCATGCTGTGGTTGATCGGCGCGTCACTTCAGAAAGTAATGTGACTCATCCGCAAGGTTCAATAATAAAGTACATAGTAGAGGTTTAGCACCATGTGATGCTGTGTGAACAACTGAATAAACAAACGAATGTTGTCTCAGAATGTGTACGTGTACTATTCTAGACGTACAACCCCACAGAGATGGGTCGATGTGAAAGGAAGGGTTTTTTTTTTACGCCAAGTTAAAATAAGTTTTCGCGCTACCTGCCTGCTACTGCTTTGGCCTGTTCTAGGTCGTTACTGGGTACTACCACTAGCTTCTTGTTAGTGGTTTTCCTATTCCAGTTAGTGTCTGAAGTTTATAAACCTCTTCAACCTGCCAAAAGCTCTATTTTGAGAGAAACCGAGCTCGTCAGTGTGTTTAACATCCCTGTGCACGAACTCAACAAAGATACAGTTGGAATTGGAAACCTAAAAGACGGGGATGTTTAGGTTCTGATGTGCCATCTCATGGACACGGCTTACATTGGAGAAACCCTGCTCTGTGTACATCCTCTATAAAATGCGTTAGTTGAAAGAAATGGAGCTCTACGATGGCTCTTGAATCAAAACCTGCGTAATAGCACATATCACGCGTGGAAGCTTTGTACAGCTGTGGCTGTTTGAACCTCCTGCCCAGGATCCTACTTTCATCTGTAAAACAGTGTATACACAACAGGATATTGTATGCACCTGTGGATGGTGCCTTTTGCATGCATGCCTTGAAGAAAAGGCACGATTTTTTCGAGGATTTCTTGTTCCATCACATCATACATATTTTGCTTAGAATTGAGAAACTCCCCTGCTCTTGTGAACATAACATAACGTAAGTGAGCGACTTTGTTGTGAGTGAAATCACTCGCTTTGGTTCTTATGCTCATTTAAAAAGTGGGGAAAAAACCCAGGCTTAACAGACTTGAAATGATTTGTATGTTTATACGTGTGTATTTTAACGTCAAATAAAACAGAATTTGCTATTGTCAGTGAAGTGTTTTCTGGGTTGTTTTTTTTCGGTGTTTGTTTTTTTTTTTTTTTTGTTTAGAAGGTGAGGAAAGTATGTTGTCTGTAGGGCCTGTGGAAATATAAATAAATGACGGACTTGAGTGTACTGCAAATGAACTCACTGTTTAATGTTTAAACAGTAATCCACTAACATGAACGATGGTCTCCTCCTATTTCCATTTCAAACCAAAATAATCCATAGGTTTCCTCCTGATTTCCATGGTTTCCTCCCACCTCCTGAAAAGCATTCTAGTAGGAAGACTGGCTACTTTAAATGCCCCCAGGCGTGAATGAGTGTGTGCTGGGTTATAGACTGGCGTCACACCCATGGTGAATTTGCCCAGTGGGAACACTCATGCCCAGTGTTCCCAGTATAGGATAAAGTGCTTACCAAAAAGTCTTTGAAATAGGAAAAGGTCATATTCAACACACTTCCTATGCCTTAAACCAACGATGTAATATTGTGCATAGATAAAAATGTCATCAGTCTTTCACCTTCAGCTGTTCTTGCGTCTCTGTCCTTGCCTGTGGGCTATACAGGTGATATTTCACGTAGTTGGCGCTGAATGAAGGTCACATCCATTCACATGCCAACATCTTTTTCTTTCTTTTTTTTTTCGCTCCAGTCGAGCACACTCGCTCTGTGGATCATTAAGTTACTGCTGAGTGATTGGAGCAGCACAGCCTGCATCTGCTGTAATTAAACGCTCACTCCCTCTCTACCTCCTCTCTTAAAGTCTCGTCCCTTACAACCATAATCTGCCCCTCTAACATAATCTCATTTACAGGACGCTGGGTTCCTGCGAGTACTGTTTATTTACAGAGCAAGCGAAGTAAACTCCATTACTTGGTTTGTTTTCGTATGCGAGGAGCTAATTAGGTTAAACTCATGCCAAGACAAAGCCGTGAGGAAGAAGGCTCAGGCTCGACGTTGGTGCTCAATCTCAGTGCAGTGTACTCCACTCTGACATTTGCTTTGGGTTTTAAATCGCCAGATGTTTGTGTAATTAATGGTTTAAAGAGCAGGATGTGAGAGATTTTTATATTATTGAACTTTTTTTTTTTTTTTATGGTTTGCGTGGTTCTGTAAAGCATTGCAAGGGAATCCTGTTTTATATATTTATTATTGAGTTCTTATAGTTAATAGTTTGTTTGTTTGATTCCTTGAATTTAATGGGTTTAATCCAAACCTCAATAACTGAAAAACAAGTGGGACTACAAATAATGCCAACTTTGAATACAGTTGCTGCTGTTTTTCTTTGGCCGACCCATTCTGTGTCTGTTGCTCAGTACATCAGTGGTTTCTTTCTTTTTCAAGACATTCCAAATTGTATTGTCTATGCCTGTTGTTTACTCAGTGCCTCTGATTGATTTATCCCTCTTCGCAGCTTCAAAATGGTTTGCTTTTCTCCCATAGACAGCTCTGATCATGTTGGTTTACACTTTTTAATGATGAATGCAGTCTTCACAAGTGAAACTGAAGGCTCAAACCCAGGGTAGATGTGCAGAGCTATTTATTGTTTAAACAATCAATCTAACAGGACACACCTGCGTAACAAGAAGCACCTGTCAGTTATGTGTTCCAATATTTTTGCTCACCTACAGATCAGGTGGCCTGACACAAAATCGCGCTATGTTCTATGTCGTTTAACACGTCTACATATAAATACTAGGAAGTGAAAGCTGAAATTTGTCTCCACCTTTGGAGCAGAACTAAGTTTTTATAAGTTCTTGACCACCTTCTCAATCTCTTGGCAGATGTTCTTGACCGTGTACCTCAGCAACAACGACCAGCATTTCACAGAGGTGCCCATAACTCCGGAGACGGTGTGCCATGATGTGGTGGCGCTCTGCAAGGAGCCTGGAGAGATGGATTGCCACTTATCTGAGATGTGGCGAGGATCTGGTAAGAGAGACGCGCACACACATTTATTCCCCTTTAACAACGATCAGTGCACTCGAGGCAGCTTTAAACAAAATTTTTTAAACATTTTTTTTTATTAGATATCGTTGTTTCCGTGAATAGAGAAATGTCCAAGTGATTTTGATGATTAACAACCAATATTTTTGTTTGTGTGAGTGTATATATATATATATATATATATATGTGTGTGTGTGTATATATACGTGTGTGTATATAATATATATGTGTGTGTGTATTTATATATATGTGTGTATATACAGTGGTGTGAAAAAGTGTTTGCCCCCTTCCTCATTTCCTGTTCCTTTGCATGTTTGTCACACTTAAGTGTTTCGGAACATCAAACCAATTTAAACAATAGTCAAGGACAACACATGTAAACACAAAATGCAATTTGTAAATGAAGGTGTTTATTATTAAAGGTGAAAAAAAATCCAAACCATCATGGCCCCGTGTGAAAAAGTGATTGCCCCCTAAACCTAATAACTGGTTGGGCCACCCTTAGCAGCAACAACTGCAACCAAGCGTTTGCGATAACGTGCAATGAGGCTTTTACAGCGTCCTGGAGGAATTTTGGCCCACTCATCTTTGCAGAATTGTCCTAATTCAGTTACATTAGAGGGTTTTCGAGCATGAACGGCCTTTTTAAGATCATACCACAACATCTCAATAGGATTCAGGTCAGGACTTTGGCTAGGCCACTCCAAAGTCTTCATTTTGTTTTTCTTCAGCCATTCGGTGGTGGACTTGCTGGTGTGTTTAGGATCATTGTCCTGCTGCAGAACCCAAGTTCGTTTCAGCTTGAGTACACGAACAGATGGTCGGACATTCTCCTTCAGGATCTCTTGGTAGACAGCAGAATTCATAGTTCCTTTTATCACGGCAAGTCTTCCAGGTCCTGAAGCAGCAAAACAGCCCCAGACCATCACACACACACACCACCATATTTTACTGTTGGTATAATGTTCTTTTTATGAAATGCAGTGTTCCTTCTACGCCAGATATACTTGGACACACACCTTCCAAAGAGTTCCACTTTTGTCTCATCGGTCCACAGAATGTTGTCCCAAAAGTCTTGGGGATCATCAAGATGTGTTGTGGAGAAATTGAGACGAGCTTTGATGTTCTTTTTGCTCAGCAGTGGTTTTCTCCTTGGAACTCTGCCATGCAGGCCATTTTTGCCCAGTCTTTTCCTGATGGTGGAGGCATGAACGGCGACCTTAACTGAGGCAAGTGAGGCCTGCAGTTCTTTGGACGTTGTTGTGGGGTCTTTTGTGACCTCTTGGATGAGTCGTACGCTGCGCTCTTGGGGTAATTTTGGGGGCCGGCCACTCCTGGGAAGGTTCACCACTGTTCCATGTCTTCGCCATTTGTGGATAATGGCTCTCACTGTGGTTTGCTGGATTCCCAAAGCTTTGGAAATGGCTTTATAACCCTTTCCAGACTGATAGATCTCAATTACTTTCTTTCTCAATTGTTCCTGAATTTCTTTGGGTCTCGGCATGATGTGTAGCTTTTAAGGATCTTCTGGTGGACCTTACTGTGTCAAGCAGCTCCTATTTAAGTGATGCCTTGATTGTGAACAGGTGTGGCAATAATCAGGCCTGGGTGTGGCTAGAGAAATTGAACTCAGGTGTGGACAACCACAGTTATAGTATGTTTTAACAAGGGGGGCAATCACTTTTTCACACAGGGCCATGATGGTTTGGATTTTTTTTCACCTTTAATAATAAACACCTTCATTTACAAATTGCATTTTGTGTTTACTTGTGTTGTCCTTGACTATTGTTTAAATTGGTTTGATGTTCCGAAACACTTAAGTGTGACAAACATGCAAAGGAACAGGAAATGAGGAAGGGGGCAAACACTTTTTCACACCACTGTATACGTGTGTATATAATATATATATATGTGTGTGTGTGTGTGTATGTGTATATATACGTGTGTGTGTGTGTATATATATATATATATATATATATATGTGTGTGTGTATATATGTATGTATGTAAAACTGCATTTATTATGAAATCTAAACAAAGGCCGTGTCCATGTTCTGTAATTTCATTCTGCTGTGTGTGACATTAGTTTGACTAACAAACTACTTAAACCAAATTGCTCCCAGAATTCCCATGAGCGCTTATGTAAAGGAGAGAAAGCTCCAGGTGTCTGAGTAAAAGAAGCAGTGCAGGGATTTGCACAGGGATTATTGGAAACAGTGTATTGTGTTCAGAATCTTGTTCAGCTCTCAAGCACTTGAGGGCTTGCTGTGGCCTGTTGCCATGGTTACATATCTTCGAGCACGTTCCGTGTCTCTGAATGTTTCAGCTCGAGTACCTGGAAAGGCCTTGACACCTCGGCATGTTTATCAGTGCAACTGACGTCACCGACAGGAAGTTTTTCTTCAAGTGTTACTAAATAATTGTGTACGTAGAGAGCTGAGTGTTCCTGCGCTTTAAGTAGTTTAGATTTTGAACAATAACATCCTTCCTGTTTGGCATCGAAACCGCCTCGAGTTAATGACTAACTGGTATGTGGATAAGTAGAAAGTGGAATGGCAGGCAGTCGAGCTGAAGCAGTTCTGCAGCATTCATGTGGATAGTCATCGGGTGTTTTTGTTGAAGAGAAAGCGTTTCTACGCTACTGAGTTTACAGTTATAGTATTGAATTCACAGCAGAAACAATACTCACTTTTAATCTAAACGCAGCCTAGGATTGTTCACTGATCCTGAATCCTTATGCCTTTTAAACCGAATATACTTCCTACATCCACACAGTCAGTCTATATGTGTTCACTCTCAGCTGTTCTAACTTTAGGAAATTCGATTCATGAGATCTGTGTTTTTATGCCCTGGTCATGATCCTTCAGTATTACAGGTTGATTGAGAGTGGATTTTAGAGATACCCGATAAATAAGTTGGGCCGGTACCTGCCCATAACAGATTTAAACCCATTACTATCAGTGGATTAAATTGATACTGAATGAAAACAGAACACTCAAAGTAAAATATTGCTGAACTTTTTACAAGAATAAACAGTACTGACTGTACCATGCAAATGTACTGTTTTTTTGTTAAATTAAGTAAATATATAGATATTAATATATATCCACTATTAATAAATATTAGAGATGCACCGATGTATCAGACGACAAAGGCTATTTTTCACGCTAGACGTCAAGTCTAAATTTTTTTGTGCAGTGCTGTTCGAGCTGAATTAAAGCATCAGTACACCACTGAAATATTTAAATGAAGACGGGTTGACTAAAAAGTAGTGTATATATATTGCTTAGAAAAAATATATTTGTAGAGTAGTATATTTCATATCCAATTAACGTTAATATATAAAAAGGTTTATGTATGACCAGTTTGATGTTAAGTATGAAGTAGAAATGAATGAATGATGAAGTAGTAATGCATGTGAGACTAACAGGAGGTTTTTTAGAATTCAGTCAACGTTAATATGAATTAATAACATTAAATAAGTTAAGAAATCTTACTTTAAACTTCAGAATTTAGTTCGTGTTAATGTAATTAGAGTAATGTCTTTCTGTTTGAGACCAGTTACTTTGAAACAAATTTCTTTCAGAATTGTAGGATTAATTATTATTAATTTAAAAGAAGGCATAAAAGGCAGAACTTTGAAGACAAGGACAGCCCTGGGGGCACCGCCAAACTCCGTCACAACCGTGCAGCCTGCTTTGCACCACACAGACTTTTCCTCGTCCGCATAGCCCTGTGCTTGGAGTTCTGAAAGCAATAAAGAAGGAGTGATGATTTTTCTTTTGTGTTTTGGGACCATAGATGCAGCTGCTTGCTATGCTTCACTGTCCTCTTGAGCTTTCTTAGGAAAACAAGGTCTAATTTGTTAGTGTGTGCATCATCATTTGCATGCTACAATAGTTTTGGGGAGTAGGTTGGCGTCTAGCAGCTGAGAGACTAGTTTGTGGTGGGCTATGCGTGTTCCTGAACTCGTCAGGAAGTTCCTGTGTTTCCAAATCGTTCCAAAATCATGTACTACCTCATAGGCATATATCTACTGTCTGTGTAGATATTTACTGACTGACCCTCAGCATGTCTTCATGCTTCTATGAGGGCATACAGTTCAGCTGCTTGTGCTGAAAGGTTTATGGGGAGATTTCCTGACCGACCATCTCGTGTGTGGTTCCTACTGCATAGCCCACTCGATTTTTACCTGTCTCTGGGTCACGTGATGCTGACCCATCCACTAAAAGGATCAGCTCTGGGTTTTCCAATGGAACATCCTTCAGGTCGATGCTAGGGGAGCAGAGTTTGTTATTCAGTACAACACAGTCATATGGTTCCCGGTCTCCCACATCGTTTTATAGTGACATTTGGCATAACTAGTAGTTTAGTGTTATGGTGCAGCCACTGTTGGGTGGAAAGGTGTGAGGTTTTCTGTTCAAGTAGGAGTAACAACATCTCTGGATGTCACCACAGCTTTCTCAGCTGCTGCTACTGCACGTACACACAGGGGAAACTCTGCAGTGACTGGATCCAACTTACCTGAGAATGAGCTGACCAACCTGTTGCATATGCCGTTTGTCTGATCAGTGTTTCTAGAATGGTATTATTTAAAATGAAAGTTCTGCGATACGAACACATACCTCCTGTTTCTTTGTCAGAGGCTTGGGAATCTTCTGAATGGCAGATAGTCTGTCTGTGGAAAGTTTCCTTCCACTGGTGGAGATGTCGTTCCCTTGAAATCTCACTTGTTGTACATACTGTAATTTTGAGAGACTGGCTTTGTGGCCGCCTTTGGCAAGATGCTGCAACAATTTAATGGTGTCAGTTTCACACTGTGCCCTGGAGAAAGTGGTAGAGGTGCTACGCTGTCCTTTAGCAATTGGTTGTATATCGTTAGTGACTCTCAATACCCTTAACACAAGCGAGTAAAAGTGTAAGGTCGTCCGTCAAATATGATTGCACACTGAAACTGTCTCTATCAAGTGAGGTGCTGAAAAAATGCATTCGCCAAATCTACGACTGAATACCATTTGCTGGAACCTTACTTAATATAGTTTAAGAATTTGGCACGTCTGGAGCGCTCTGTTTGACTGGTGCATTAACTGCTTGCAAATCTTGTACAAATCTCCATTCATCAGGTTGTGGGGGTTTTCTTGCATTCTTTACCGGAAATATTGGGGTGCGTACTAACAAATCAGTGCAGGGAGCAATGACCCCGGTCTTCAATAATGAATTGAAAACTGGTCTAATTCCCTCAATTTCTTCAGGTTTAAGAGGGTATTGAGATTGTCTGGGCCTAAAGTCAGATTTGGGCGTGATTATGGCTGGTGGTTCACTTCTAATTGGGGCTACATCATGTTTCCCTTGGGCCAACAGCCCGAGAGGCACATTCTTCAATTGTGGGTGTGTCTCTTGGGGTGTGGAGCTTGTCCCAAGGTTCAGAAACATTCCCTTGTCATGACAAATAACAGCATCAGGTTGTACCACATTTTGGAGGTGGATTTTTGTTCCCCATCTGTAATTATCCCACTCTCACATAATCTGACCCACAGTCCCACGTCTTTCTACTGTTTGTTATTCATTTTGGCTAATGAGACGTGAGGCACTGATTCTGGGACGAAAAATGCACGCAACTGCGTGTCACTCGATTTGACTGAACGTGTACAAAATTTGTCACACCAATATAGGTACAGCTCTTCACTTTCTGGGATATCCATAAACCATTCTTTCTCGAAATTAAAGTCTCTTCCTTCATGCGCTTGCGGTGTGCAATGAAGGGCAGAGGACAGCATAAAATCAACATAGTTGTCCTTCATCTTATAATGTGCCAATGTCAACAAACGAGCACAGGCTCTTGTTATGCATGGACCATTGATGAACACAACTCTGTTTCTCTACAAATGGTGTTCCCAAAGATGAGTCATCAGTTATTGTTACTCCCTGGGGTGAGAAAATCAAATTTAAGTGTAAAACACACATTAAGTCCCTGCCCAGTAAATTTACTGGACATGAAGACAAAATTAGGAATTGGTGGGTTACACTTTTCCCATTTTCACATTCACAAACTAGAGAAACGTTCAGAGAAACGTTCTAATACTGAATGTCCTGCCCATGGAGTGCAGTGACCGTGGACTCATTTTCGGGGATTCTTTTAATTCGCAGTGTTTTATTACTGAATACATTTCTCCTGAATCTGCCAAAATGTAACACTTTGTCCATTTAACTACAAGAGATATACATGGTAACTGTGTAAAAGGAGAGGCATTATACTTTAAAAGGTTAAGGGTCATGATTGGTTGGGACATTTGTGAATTGTCAGTCTGACTAATGTTGGATGTGGGTGTGTGCATATATTCCTGTTCTTGGTGAGCTAACTGGTAGTTTGGGTGTCTGATGTCACCTCTTCTGTTCCGAGGTGCCTCACCCTTCGCTCAGCTCCGCCCGTCAGATTGCTTCTTCTCTGGACAGTCTCTGGCAGATTGTCAAACTTTTCCACAACTGTAATGGTTTTTTCCTGGTCCATATCCCTGACGGCCGGGTCTTCCTCGCCCATGGCCCTTTGGCTGTCCTCTGTATGGCGCTTCTCTTCCTCTGCCCCCTGGTTGTTGTATCCGCTGGGGCTGCATGCTAACAGCTTGTAACATGGTTAGTGTGGCTGTGTGGAGGTCTCTTCCCCTTTTCTGTCTTTCTGTCCTTTGCGTCTTGTTGGAGCTTCTCCGCATGGACTGCATACCTGTCCACTTGTGTGAGGTTTCTGGTGTCCCAGGTGATACATTTTTGTTTGATTATAGCGGCAATTTCTGGTTTCATGCTGTTCATAAAGCTGTTTCTGAGGTGTACGTCCCATGCTGTGATGGCCGCCTGCCCATCCGCCAGTGTTGGGTTTCTCCAAGCCGGAGTTTGCGTCGTGGATCTCAGTGATCCTGAACAGGTCCTGTAATAGTCTCTGAATCTTGCTGCTTGCGCTTTGCTTTTTTTTTTTTGTTTGTCATGTTCATTCGCACAGGAATGGTTGTTCGTCAGCTTCTGCTGGAATGCTGCGATTTGTGCTCTGTACCTTGTGTTGATTTCATCATCCCACTGTGGGTTGATCGGGTGGATATCATCCTCTGGGATTTCACGTGAAACCTTGACCCAGTCCGTGCAGGTTTTGTGCAGTCATCGTCACACTTTTATGTGCCTCAATCTGCCATTCAGCAAATGCCTTCCAGTCTGCCAAAAACTGCGCGTCGCTCTTTGTTTTAGGGGCCTCTCTCTCCCTTTTCTCTTCATTAAGTTTCAGTTGTTCTAACTGTCTGAGGCTAAAACTACCTTTTTCAGGGAAAGTACAATCTTTAAACCATACATCATATTGGTTCAAACATCCTTCCCCTTAATTCACACACATAAATGTGATCTTAGGATCAACATATGAGCAACCCTGTACATACCATAGCACGTGTCACAGGAGGTGCTTTGCTACGTGTTTTCCCCATTCTTTTTCTTTTTACACCTTCTATAACTTTCAAAGTTTTAATCAATTTAACATGCTGTGAAAATCAAGTGAATATGCATCCTCGTGCACAGACAGAAAAGGTTCAAAATGTGTGCCAAATCTCTAGACGTTTAATTAATCATATAACTCATAGGTTCAATGGAGCAAACCATAAGAATTTAAGAGGTTTACCCGTGTGGGCGTGTCCACATGCAGCAGTTTGGGAAAACTTAGTTTTCTTTTCCCTTCTTTAAAAAAAAAGAAAAAAAAAGCGAAAACGTATTTTTTTTTTTTTTATCTCAGTAAAATTTACTTGTGCGTTAAATTTGCCAAATGTATCATGTGCTGCTGATATGATAGAATGAGTCAATGGGGCACACCACTTGATGACAATCTGCCTCAAAAATACAGTGCCTCTTGCACTTCTTGATAAGTACTCTACTTATTTATTGCTCGAACCGGACTCTTTCCGTTAGCAAATATTTTTAGGTGTTATCTCTCTCTCTCTCTCTCTCTGTGTGTGTATGTATGTATATATATGTGTGTGTGTTTGTGTATGTGTGTGTGTGTGTATATGTGTGTGTGTGTGTGTGTGTGTGTATATATATATATATATATATATATATATATATATATATGTGTGTATATATGTATGTGTGTGTATATATATATGTGTATTTATATATATATATATATATATATATATATATATATATATATATATATATATATATATATATATATATATATATATATATAAAAAAGATAAAAAGTATTTAATCCCCTGCTGGTTTTGTACGTTTGCCCACTGACAAAAAAATGACCAGTCTATAATTTTAATGGTAGGTTTATTTGAACAGTGAAAGACAGGATAACAACAAAAAAATACAGAAAAACGCATGTCAAAAATGTTCTAAATTGATTTGCATTTTAATGAGGGGAATACGTATTTGACCCCTATGCAGAACATGGCTTAATACTTGGTAATGACTTTTAGTACTTGGTAATTACTTTTAATTTTCAATGCCCTGGCTGAGGGAAGGAGGTTCTCACCCAAGATTTGACGGTACATGGCCCCGTCCATCGTCCCTTTGATGCGGTGAAGTTGTCCTGTCCCCGTAGCAGGAAAAAACATAGGCAGCGTTCCTCCTCCTCCAAACCCGGCGAGTTGAGTTGATGCCAAAGAGCTCCATTTTGGTCTCATCTGACCACAACACTTTCACCCAGTTGTCCTCTGGTGGTCAGATGAGACCAAAATGGAACTCTCCGTGTTTGGTGGAGGAGGAATGCTGCCTAAGTTTTTTCCTGCTACGGGGGGGTGCGAACCTCCTTCCCAAAAGACCATCTTTAGATGGAAATAAAGTTAATTACACACTTAAGCCTGGGTGTAAAATCAGTCCTAAACCATATGTTGAGATTCGTTAGTTTAAAACTAACACTGTGTACTATTTCTGTTCCACCACACACAGTTAAGTCACATCGTAAATAGTAGCCAAGCTGAAACCTGATCTGATATAAACGGGAAATGCAGCATCCACGGTCGAGATTACTGTAGAGTGATCATAGACCACATAAAAACCCTTCCTACATCATGGACACGTCATTATCATTCTGATCAAACTGGGCAATGAAAATGCTCTGCACTGTGGGGGGGAAACCACAAAAAAATTCATATAAACATGAGATAAACACGTAATGCTGCAAACAATATGAATGAATCTGGGATCCTACAAATTTACTACTGTACACAGATTCACTCAATTGTGTTTGATGTTCTACACTGTCAGTTCTAGGCTTTTTGTTTAGTACACTTAGTACAGTCCTCCAGAATCCTCAAGTGAGTCAGAATATTGTGAAGGAGTGTCTCATCAGCAGTTCAGACCTTGCGCCAGCAGCGTGTCAGCACTCCGTCACTGCTGTCCTTGCACGGCGAGGTTATTGGCGTGGGCTGACCTGTGTGTGTGTGTGTGTGTGTGTGTGTGTGTGTGCGCACAGAGCGAGCTGTGGGCGACGGTGAAAGGATGCTGGAGCTACTGCAGCGCTGGGGCTCACGCAGATCAGAGGTCCGCTTCTTCCTGCGCCGCGAGAGAGTTCCCGGCCGCGAGCCAGGTGAGTTCAGCTCGATAAGTAGCAATGGAGCAAGGCATGCAGGTTTAGTATGGTGATTAGTCAAGCACAAGACTAGTGAATTTAGCATAGTTTAATTAAGGTACTTGATCATGGTGAGATCAGAGTGATTTGTTTATCATGGCATGTTTCATGTGAGTGTTATGTTATTTATTTATTTATTTTTTGGTCACACTGTGATGTCGGGAGTTTAGCGTCATTGGGTTATTGTAGTGTGATGTCAGGGGAGTTTAACTTTGATCACTGTATGGTAACAGTGTATCATAATAAGGATACTGTGATCCCAGCCAGGTGAATTTAGTAAAGCTGTGTGATCTCAGCTGAAGTGGATAAGCGTGAGCGACTTGAAAGAAAGCTCCTAATAACTTTCCCCATCAAGGAAACGGATCAGTACCCAAATACCCTGAGAAGCTACAGCACTGCTTCTCATCCCAGGTCATTACGGAGAGGATTTCAATTGATTAAGTGAAAAAGTAAATGTGTGTTTTTAAATGTAGTTTTGGAGAACCAGGAGCTTCAAACCAGAGAGTTGGCTTAGCTTATCTTATCTTAGCTTAATTTCCCTGAGAAATGATTGATTATTTTGTATGAATCACATAAGCCCTGTTTTTTGGCAGCACTCATTTGGCATAAAGTAAGTTGCATAATCTTTTCTCAGTCCCGCTCTAACCCCTTTTACCCTTCAATCCAAACGTGTGTAAAAGTAGCCTGTAAGCATTATATAAATGCCAATCTTGAACACAGGCCAGAGGATGATTGGACTTATTGGTCCTGTGAACATTATTTCCCTCCATGAGCAGTGACTGTGACCTCTTGTTCTGAGAACCATGCTAAATGTGTGGCTCATCGCCAGTCACAGGACACAGACACACAGTCCTTTGTTCTAGCGAGGTCTGGTGCTAATTTTGAGTTGACTGTTTTTCTTACCTGCAGGTGACCCCTGCTTCAATCCATCCATTGAAAGTGGGTCTTTTTTTCTCTCTGCATTTCTTCACAGCCCATTGATCACATTTTTTTGTCCTCGGTTTTTAACAGATGTGAGTGCGTTGTGTCAAATGACAGATAATTCATGTATTAACTATGTTTTGCAGGAAACGCCAGAGGCATGGAACTGAGGAGGAATGGTGTTAAAGGTCCCCCAGATAGAAGGACGGAGAACGGGGTGAGTCAATGAGCAAAATGGCTGTTTTTCTTCTAGCGAAATAATGAACTAGGTCACTTTTTTCCTTCCTCTAAGAAAGCTAGTATTTGTTGACGAAAGGAAACAGCTTAAGCTACATTCGTGAATTGTATTCCTGAGACTCGAGCTCGGTGAGACGTGTGTTGTGTGTGATGTGGGACGGATGTTGAGTTTTTTGCTGTTTTGCAGGTGGCTGCTCCACGCATGGACATGACTGTGGCTGAGCTGCAGGAGATGGCGACACGACAGCAGCAACAAATCGATGCTCAGCAGCAGCTGCTGGCCTCTAAGGTAGATGAAGCTTGGATGTGTGGGATAAGTTAGTGAGAGATAAAAAACCTGTAATAACATTTGGAAGTAATGAACAAATGGTATGCACGTAAAGTGTTTTCTTGATCTGATTCCAGCATTATTGTTTATTACATAAGAAGCAGATATTTTCTGTCCAGTAAGTGTATTTATAACGCTCGACCTTGACCTTTTCTTGTCTTGGCATACAGGAGCAGCGCCTGCGCTACCTGAAGCAGCAAGATCAGATGAAGCACCAGCAGGCTTCTGAACAGGAGAAGTTACAGCGCCTCAGGGAGAACGTGGAGAAGCAGGAGGCTCGGCTCAAGAAAGTGCGTGCTCTCAAGGGTCAGGTGGAGCAGAAGCGCCTCAGCAATGGAAAACTGGGTGAGCGTTGCAGGATATCGTATTGTTATACTGTAAATTGCTCCTCCTTTTATTGTCCAGGGAGGTCTGACGTGTGTTTTACCTGTTTGTAGTTGAGGAGATCGAGCAGATGAACAATCTCTTCCAGCAGAAGCAACGTGAGCTTGTTGTGGCAGTGTCGAAAGTTGAGGAGCTCAGCAGGCAGCTGGAGATGCTGAAGAACGGCAAAATGGACACACTACACGATAATCAAAGTGCCGTGGCCGAGCTCGATCGTCTCTACAGAGAGCTACAGGTGTGGAACTTTTTAAACATCAGTCAGCGTCAGACTCTAGTTTAATCATCTTTAATAGTACAACTTGGATGTAGCAGGTTCCTGCAGTACTTGAGCAACAAAAGCTTATGTTCTCAGTTAAAGGTTTTATAAACTGTCTGTGATGATCACTGTCTGTGATTTCTGTGGTTTTAAAATGGATGTATTTCTTCCTCCCAATCAGCTAAGGAACAACATGAACCAGGAGCAGAACTCAAAGCTGCAACAGCAGAGGGAGAACTTGAACAAGAAGAACCAGGAGGTGGTCGCCATGGACAAGCGGGTCAACGAGCTCCGTGATCGCCTGTGGAAGAAGAAAGCGGCACTACAGCAGAAAGAGAATCTACCAGTGAGTACTAACATGATCACGCTCCTCTTACACGGACAAAAATAATAATTGGGCTGAAATCAAGGTCACGATTATATCAGCTGTGAGGCTGAGGGCACTCTCGGTGACTCATACAGCCACAGATTGTAGCAGATAGTTTTGTACAGGGACTCCACTGCACTACGTCGTCACTAAATGTGCTGCTCTTCTTGTACTGTTTTGTAATTCGGCCATAACACATTAAGCCAGCAGTCTGAGTTGATGTTTGATTGGCTGTGTCATAATCTCTGTCAAGAGATTAGTTATATTACCTCATGAGGGACCACTGCATCTCTCATCTCCTATTATTATTATTATTATGAGATTAAAAACTCAATGTTGTCAGTGAGGCTATATCAATAGACGTTGTCTAGATTGTAATGTGAAAAATGTGTTGGTTTTTATTATTTTGCCAATACTGCAGCCCTGGCAAACACACGGTATCATACAAGATGACTTGTTTTAGCTATCTCCAAGGAACAATGGAATGTTTCAGTTTGTTATTAGTGATGTGAATACCTGGTGAACTGTTTGAATAGGGACCAGTACTCTAATGCTGCCAGCTCAGTTATTCGTTATGTGTAATGTCCACTTGAATCTCGGGAACAAGTGGAAGTGGTTGGCCGGATCATTCAGGGGACCAAAGAGTGATGATACATTTGCAACATCACGTACTTGAGCTTTGCAGATGAAGCCAGCTCTACGCCAGCAGCGCACTGACACTGCCCGAGTGACACATCGGACCCGCTCCTATTTTCATTCGACACTGCAGTCTGTTCTCATGCAGTGCATCTATTTCTGTGTTCATTCCCTGTCGGCTCTTAAGCGCCCAAGGCTGTCCTCTGTGGAGAGATATGATGCGATACGATTGGATGAGGAGATCGAAGAGTTGACAGGAGGCGAGACACACGGGCCGATTAGCTGATCGTCTGCGTCATAGTGTGCATATATCTGCAATGTCCGTCAGGTTATTATAAACATGCACTCTGTGGCAGGTATACGTTTTGAGTTTGATTTGAACCCAGGTCAGAGTGTGCGCACACACGGCTTCAGCAGGGCTACAGGCTGAAAGATCGTGCTGGAGTCTGTTAACTGAATATCTGTTCCTGAACTTGTACAGGTGCTCAAATATTACAATTTTCAACTAGATCTAATGAAATTTGTTTCCCCCTCCTATACCTACCAGTTTATTGATGGAGGGAATAATGTTATTCCAAAACCTGCAGTACAGTTCAGCTTAAACCCTCAGGTTATCAAAGTGCTTCACAAAGTGCCCTCTGGTGGATAAAGAAAATAGCATAGACATTTTCTCCCATATTTTAAATGTTATCCTGATGTTCTTGACTCTGTTTTCAACACAATGTTTTGGCCTTTTTATTTCCTGTGGTGTTTTGGTGGTGTTTGTGGTGCCATGTGCCATTCTGCAACAAGGACTTGTACTAATCCACCCATTTCCTGCCTCTGATTCCTAAAGGCTCGAAATGGAAAGCTTGCGCACCATGCCTCAAGATTCTTCCAAGCACTGAAACTCTGTCCTTTTGTGAAAGTCGTTCTTCTTTTCCATGAAAACACAACGAAGGCCTAGGTCCGTGGTCACCGAACCCCTTCCTTGAGAGCTACCTTTCGTGCAGGTTTCAGCTCCAACCGAAATCTGATGCACCTGTTTTAGATGATCCAGAACGTCTTACTATAATGATTAGATGGTCACCATTATGGTTGGAGCTGAAGTCTTCAGGAAGGTAGATCTCCAGGAACAGGGCTGGTGACCACTTGTCTAGGTGGAGTTTTATTTATTTTTTCAACAACCCCATGCTTGGTGTTAGCACAGCTCTGCACAGAATATTAACGAAACTAACACAAAGCGATGACGTTCGAGTCTTTCCTCACTGCCAAGAAATGTCGGTGACCCTACCAGGCACGCATGCTGCTCCAGGATTCAGTGGGCTCTTTGAGTGGGATTTTTTTTTATATATTTTTTTCTCATTCTCAATCCTGGCAGACTAAAACATTTTTCACTCTCATCCTGGTGCTTTGATGAACGGGATCATCTTCCTCTAACAAGACGACAGTGTACTCCTCTTTTGAATGTGCTGAAGTTGTTTTGTTCTTGTTTCCCTTAAGAATGGCTTCCCCGTTAAGGAAAAGGCTTCAAAAGATACCCAACCCAAGGTAAAACTACTATTTTGGACATTGTTAGTCGGTTCATCCATGCAAGTCATCCTCATTTGGTAGCGGATTTATGGGATCCTTTAATTTAGACTTTTATCTTCTTCTCTTTTTATTTTTATTTTTATTTATTTATTTATTTTTATATATAAGTCACTGCTTGACTTAAGTGCCATTCCTTTTCAGTTTGGGGAACACATGCATTTTGTTTTGTCAAAGGGTGAAACATGCATACTTAAGATGTCTGAAGTATTCGTCGGGTTTTCCCTTAAAGCACTTCTTTACATTAATAATCAACTCATCCATTAAATGTAAAGCTATTAATGGTATTTTCCTGCAGCTGTAATGCCAAAGACAGTACATTAAGAGGATGATGATGATTTATTAATAAGATCTAGTGATATGAATAAAACGGAACTATTATGGAAGTGAAAAGTGTATCAATTCTTTTTACCATTTATGCTTGTACAGTTGAGGTCATAAGTTTACATACGCCTTGCAGAATCTGCAGAATGTTAATAATTAAAATAAACATTTTGATGATTCTGCAGGGTTATATGTAAACTTATGACCTTAACTTTTAAAGTGTCTCCTTTGACTTCATAACACATTTGCACTCAATTATTTCCTTTCTGTGTGTAATTTTTCACTTATTTTCTTAATTTTGTCATTCTGCTTATTTTTTGTATTTTATTTTGTCACGGTGGTGTTGTTGTTGTTGTGGCTTTCACTTAATTTAATGTGTATATTTATTTGGTCATGAGTGCTTGGTTTGTAATGTGTGTGAGTGTTAAGCGAGGATAAAATGGGATTCAAAAGTCTCTCTCTCTCTCTCTGTCTCTCTCTCGCTCTCTCTCTCTCTGTCTCTAGGTGTCTTCTGATGGCCAGCCCCCCCTGTCAGGGGGTCAGTCTCGCGTGGCTGCAGTGGGGCCATACATCCAGTCGTCCACCATGCCACGTGGCCCAGCCAGACACGACCTGCTGAAGCCCACCTACCCCGACGGCACAGCCACACTGCCACCTCAGGACAGGAGCATGGTGTCCGTGGCAGCCAAACCTGGCACAGGTACAGCACACAAAGTCCACATTGCACTCGCAGGCACTGAAAGCATTTCACCTGTTCGTGTCCTTTACCTTACGAAGGGCAATAGCTGTGTGAAAATGAGGATCGCTCTGAGCAGTGCCACCTCTGTTTGGTTATAGTTTAACAACACTTAATCAGAAACATGGAAATCTGTGTGTGGCGTCTGTCTCCTGTGACTTTGAGGTTTAGTTTGCATTTGCCACAGGAGAGGGGAGTTCTGGGACGGTTTCTGTAACACAGCTGCAGTGCGCCTCTGATGTCACTCTCAGCTCAGAAGGTAGCCACCATTGGTCATTAGTGTGCTGTGATGCAGTGAGCCATCTCTGATTGACTCCTCCCTCTCGTACTGTCGAGCACGTTAGATCATCTCGAGCAACCTGGAGGGGTGAAGACTAGTGAGCACCATTTGGATTTCTATTTTCTTTTACTACGAATCCAAACGTCTGGCCCCAGTGATTTGATTGAGCTAGTTCTGTGGGACCTGATATCCTAACTCAATCACCCTACACTTCATAAAACATTATTGTGTTTTGCGTTTAGTATACGACGTTGTTACGGTTAAATATCGTTGGGGTAATAATTTTTTTCTGCTAGAGAATGGTTAAAGTGTGACTTTTATTTTCATTGCAGTAGTTTTGCTGCTTTCTTTTAGGAGATCCATGTTGGTAAAGTAAAAAAAAAAAATTAAATAAAAAAAAGAAAGAAGAAAAAAAAAAACAGACCTGAAGACCTGCAGTACTTTTAGTATCCGTATATGAAGAGAATCTGTCCTCCCTGTGATGTTGTTCTGTCCTGCATCAGCAGGAGTTAAAGTTTTTCTCAAGTCTGCTTTCTGAATATACAGTGTAGTGGAAAGTTGAAAGTACTCGGTTCCCTGCCAGTTCGTATTTGTCTCCTGAAGTCAGTGCTGTGCTCGTGTCTGTAATTTATTAGTGTGACCTCTATTTTATTTATTTATTTATATATAAATAAATAAATAAATAAATATAAATAACCCCTATTGGATCCAGCTCCTGCTGTTTTCAGTTCTGTTTGTATTGTTTGCGTTTATTTTTTTTTTAAAGAAGAATATTCTTGCTTAAACTGCCGAAAGAACTGCGGGCCAAGAGAAAAGGTACACAGATTTTTTGCAGTGTTGGCCGTTCGTGTGCATGGAGACAGAGAGGTGTGTGAGAGTTTAGGTGTGAAGAAACTCAAGACTCTCTGAATAATGATCCTTTATTGTTTTTAAGATTTGAAACCACACAGCTATATAAAAGGATCTTTGAGAACAGCATGTCCACTTTTTCTTTTCTGTATACTTGCCATCCGGTCTGAATCTACAAACACATTATCAGCAGCTGCTTAATTAAAGCTGCCTCTGGGGTGGTCTTTGATTAATTCTTGGTTTATCTGGGAAGTTGTTGCAGAAAGTGAATCCTGTACAGTGCTGAAAACCCACTGCTGGTTGTTCCACAATATCAAATAATTAAAAGTATTATTAATTGTATAATAAATGTAGTGACTTGTCGTTCTTCAGGACTGCAGTCATCAAAGGTGCTTAAAGTGTCTGACTGGAGCTCACCTACCACAGACTCCAACACCAGCCATGTCCCGTCCACTTCACCCCAGCTGCCAAGCCAAGTACCAGCAGAGCAAGGTGACCACACTCAATATTTAATAACACCAAATAAAATGCAGCTATTCAGCTATTATTGTTTCTCTCAATAATGCAGACTGCATTACTCTGCGTTAAAGCTTCAGTGCCAGCTTATAATTTTGGAGTTTATTTTGTTGTTGAAATGAGCATCAGTAGTTTAGACATAAATCTTTCGAATGAATTTAAACAAAACAAATCTGAAGCTAGTATTATTTTAAGGTTATATTTGTCTAGTTCAGACACGGCATTTCAAGTCAGACATGACCGAGCAGCTCCACCGATTCTGGCCGTGAAACGAATGCTAAAAAGTGTCCTTTTCTCCTGCCCCTTTCTCCCTGCAGCTCCGGGTGACACAGACGTGTTGAAAAGAGGACAGCAGGACCGGAAGGCGCGTCCGATCTCTATGTTCGAATCCACCGAGCCGCCCTCGGGCTCCTTGCGCAAGAACCAGAGCAGCGAGGACCTTGCGAGAGAGGTTAGCAGAGTGTGGAAAGTTCAACACAAGCTCAATAGACAACCGGTTTGCAGAACAGACTTTGTTATTAACATTTTATATTTAACTGAAACTGTTTCTGTCTAATAAACTTGATCAAATAAACAGTTGTGTCCTAATGGCTAAAAATGTTATGAAAATCTCTAGTAGGAATGTATAACGATCATATTTTTGTTTCTGAACTGTGTTTTTCCCCTTGTGTGCAGAATGCTGTAAAAAACCCAGTTAAAGTTCCGCCTCCTGTGCCAAGCAAACCCCGACAGGTCAATCTGCCCTTCCCTGGCGCGGGCACCTTCCCAGGAAAGGGCAAAGCGAGCAGCCAGCAGCAACGTACGCCTCTTCCACCGGCTCAGAGTAACACACTTCCCCTACCTTCCAAGCAGGAAACCCCACCGGCTGCCACTGTTCGACCTTTCACCCCAGAGCCTAAGGAGCCCCCTATGCAGAAACCTCAGACAGTGGCAGCCAGCTCCATCTACTCCATGTATACAAAACAGTCAATAATAGGCAAAGGCTTACAGCAGGGGGTGCAGGGAGTACTGAACCGTTCCCAGAACCGCTCCAACTTTGTTAGCAGTGAGTGAGACTTTAAGTGAGTAAGTAAGTGTTTGAGTTGTTTTAAGGGATACAGTTTTAAAGATTTTTTTTTTCTTTCTCTGTAGTGTATGGTAAGCCTGTGATCACCGCAGGCCAGCAATCCCAGTCACCACAGATGGATAACCCCTACATGGAGCGTCCTAACATCTTTGAAACGGACGCCGACCAAAGCACCAACAGCATTCCAGCACCCGAGAACCAAGAGACGGAACGTATCCCACGGCCACTGAGCCCCACCAAGCTGCTGCCCTTCATCTCCAACCCCTACCGCAACCAGAGCGACATGGACCTGGAGGCGCTACGCAAGAAGCTTATCAATGCCCCAAGACCCCTTAAGAAGCGCAGCTCCATCACTGAACCCGAGGGTCCTGCTGGTCCCAACATCCAGAAACTCCTTTACCAGAAAACCACAGTGGCTGCGATGGAAACCACAATCAATCCTCCTAGACCTGCAGAGGACGAGAAAGCACCGCCTGATCCCATCAACACCGAGCAATCAGAATCCGAATCTCCCGAACAGCCGCTTGCTGACCCGCTGCCACCGATACAAGTTCTGAAAATTGATGGCGAGGACTTCATCCCTCCGCCACCGCCACCTCACCCTGCTCCTCGCCCCGAAGACGCGCTTTTAATCCCACCCCCTCCTCCTCCTCTGCCTGAGGTCGAAGAACCACTCCCGTTACCTGCAGAGGGCTATGTGGAGGAGTTCCCTCCATATCCTCCTCCTCCTTATCCAAGCGGCGCAGAGCAGGAAGCTCTGGGGGATGACACGTTAAACATGAAGCCGCCAGAAGTCATGGGACAGGTGCCTCTACCACCAGTGAGTATCCGAATGCTGTGTGTGTGTGTGTGTGTGTGTGTGCGCGCTTTAATCAGCAGGGGGTGTTGGTTGTGGGTTTTGCTTTCAACTGAGGTGAGCGGTACATCAATTCCAGCCCATGTTAGAAATAAGTAATAATAATAATAATAGTAATAAGCAGCCTATGCCTTGATGAAACAGAGGCTGTATATGCCACCTTGGAATCTGAATCGTTTTTTTTTTTTTTTTTTTTTTTTTAAACGAACATCCCTGCTAATTGTCTTACTTTTTACCATAATATAATATCCCCTCATGTGCATCAGTGGTGCGTCATTTAGTGTTTTCATGGTGTCATTGACACTCATTCATTAGTGAAATGATTAAAAGAGAAATCTATCCATCATTTCCAGCTAGAGTTGACAGAGGGGTTTAGGGACCAAGTCTTAAAACAAGTCCTGATTCATTTATTACAGCACGTATATGGCTATGACCACAGTCTTGTAAAGATTTAACTTTTACTACACGCCACATGATTTCCCTTTTGACCTCCTTGTTAGTGAAGGTGCCCAGCCTTACCCTGAGCTACTGAACTAATCCCAATAACAATATGCACTCCGTTTTGTTCAAAAATAGAGAGCATTCTATTTATTGCCCTTTAATCAGATACACTTGTGCTGAATTTGCGTCAGCGGCCCTATTCATTCAAATAAAGCACTTTATCCATGCGCAAACGCATGAACGCTAAGAGGTCTGTTCTGCCAAAAAAGCTCCTTTAATACTCTTAAATTTAAGATGAGGCTTGTGTAGCTGAAATAAATCAAACGACCTTTTTCTTCCTAACGAGCTGTACTCGAGAAAATCCTGAAAGAGTTCTTTATTCGAATAGAAAAAGCACTATAAATCGGCTTGTGTAATCTTATTAAAGTGAGATTTCAGTCTCTCTGGATTTTGTCCTCAGAATGCAGGAGCAATAAAAAGAGGTTAACCCCACCGAGCACAAAGTAAACATTTTCTTCCAGTGTGTCAGGCAGTGTGGAGTGCTGAATATCAGTTAAACCACGCATCTGCTTTTCTCAGGGGAAAAGGACGAATTTGCGCAAGGTTGGATCGGAGCGCATCAGCCACAGCATGAGGGTGAAATTCAACCCCTTGGCTTTGCTTCTAGACTCTTCTCTGGAGGGAGAGTATGATCTGGTGCAGAGAATCATCTATGAGGTTCGTTATTCTTTTTTTTTTTTTTTTTTTTTTTTTTTTTTTTTTGCAATATTTGTATACTTCAATGTCATTTAAATTAGGGCTGGTTGTTGAAACCAATTTGGCCTTTCAATTCTTATGATTTCAATTCATTTTCGATTCAATAGCGATTAGTTATCAATATTTCATTAAAAATGTTAGTTTGCAGACATGGAATCCATATTTTAATATAAATGCTGGTTTGCATTAACAATAGGACCCACCCAATTGTTTAATTACTTTATTTTAATTTTGAGTAACAAACGTAACAAGAAATCATAAATATGTGCATAGGATGCACACGAGGTAAGCGCCAACTGAAAGATTCAAAACATGAAAGATGGCGACATCTTCAGGACGAGAGGCAAACTACAGATAATACTCACAGACTCTAAAAGTAAAGTAAGCCTTGCATTAAGAATGGATTCGGGGATTTCCAGAATCGATATTGTTTTGTTAAACTGAAAATCGAATAAAATCTGAATCTATATATTTTTATTTCCATTGCCCCAATTTAAATGACCTTTTGCACTTGTTTATCATGTGGAGCATTGCTGGATTTATTACTCCTAAATATGCCTCACAGTGTACTGGTGTGCAAAAGTCTGCAGTGTTTCTACATCTTAGTCAGTTAGAGTTTAATCTTTTTGTTGTTGGTGGTGTTCTGTGCTATTTTTGTTGCTGAATAGTTAAATATATGAGGCTATTTTGGTATTCTATAGAAGTTAATATAAGTTGTTGTTGTTTTTGAATCATCAAGGTTGAGGACCCCAGTCAGCCTAATGATGAAGGGATCACGGCTCTACACAACGCCGTCTGTGCCGGACACACAGAGATCGTCAAATTCCTCGTACAGTTCGGAGTCAATGTCAACGCTGCTGACAGCGACGGCTGGTGAGTTAGAAATCCCAGATCAAGGACATCTGTGTATCTGTAACGTTTTCACTCTACAACGTAGTTACGATGGAGATCTGTATAAATGAATGCCCCCTCTATGAATGTTTGTGCACTAGGACTCCACTGCACTGCGCCGCCTCCTGTAATAACGTGCAGGTGTGTAAGTTCCTCGTGGAGTCCGGCGCGGCCGTGTTTGCCGCCACGTACAGCGACATGCAGACGGCTGCAGATAAGTGTGAGGAGATGGAGGAGGGCTACACCCAGTGCTCCCAGTTCCTCTATGGTGTGTATGCTCATCTCACAGTCAGATCTTTATTCTGGTCAGTTTGTCAGCCTCAGTATTGACTGTTGCTGCTACTATGGCAGTACGTCTACGTTTAGGATTCACACTGTAAGGATTTGTGAATCCGATTCCAACCCTGTGCTGTGTCCATTTTCACAGGAGTGCAGGAGAAAATGGGCATCATGAACCGGGGCGTGGTATACGCACTGTGGGACTACACAAGCGAAGAAGATGACGATGAGCTACAGTTCAGAGAGGGAGACTGCATGACTGTGGTGAGGAGAGAGGACGAGGACGAGATCGAGTGGTGGTGGGCACGCATGGGCGACAAGGAGGGCTACATTCCCCGGAACCTACTCGGGGTAAATATGAATAAAGAACAGTGTTTATAGTAAAAAAATACACAGAAACCGTTCTGCTGATCGGGGGCATGTGTGCGTAAGATAAACGTTAAAGTAAGACACTCAAACAAATTTATGTTCGTTTTACTGAAGACAACAAAATGTTCAGGTTATTCAAAGCTGCGAGTAACAAAGCGAAAGAACATCACGGTCACTCTCAGGTTAGGATGACCTGAACATTTTGGTAATGTAAATGACTTTAATTGCATTTCTCTGCCAACATTTTCAGCCCTTAGTAAGTAGTGCTTAGTTCTTAACTCGTCCGTGTCTGACATCACTAATAACAACAGCTCTGTTCTGTTCTTTGTGCTCTGGAGCAGCCAAAAAGCACAAACTTGGCCATTCAAATATCAATGAATAATGTGTGGAAATAAATTTTGTGCCATAAGTATTGAACAAATGAACTGAAATATACGACGAGAGAAGAAGAAAAACACTGGAACTGAAAAACAAAAACAGGTTTTCTAAGCTTCGTTTTCACTGATCATGGTTTGAGTGTCTTGTTAGAGTTTTTGTTTACTCTTTCAAAATTTTTCGTTTACACACCACATGTTTCCGTTCGCCATTCTGGCACCAGCCTTACGTGTGGGCGGGCTTAACAGCGATTTACTCTCATTAGCTATAGTGAGATTTGGATGGACAGCTCCCTGACCTGTAAGTAGAGACTTCAGTGGTGTCAATTTTGGAGAGTGTTCTGGATGCAGTTCTCTGTATAGTTCTAGTGTTTGTATTTTGTAGTGGAGATGACTACCTTAATCAGTCAGTGTAATAGTTTGTAATTAATATTTAGGTTTGGGTAATCTCATGTGACTAGTTTTTCGATATGAGCTCTCCCAAGCGGCACAGAGCTTCCTCGTCATCTGGACACTCGAGTTGTCGAGCCAAATCATACAGAAAACTGTTCACAAAGAATGATGTTTATTTGAAGACCGTGTTAGGTTTTTGCCACATAGTTCCCTGTTTTCAGTTCCAGAGTTTTTCTTCTATATGTTTGTTCGTTTCTTGAAAAGTTACATTTAATACTTTTGGTACAAATGTAATTCCATAAATGTGGTTAAATATGGAACATGTTTACGGTCTCCTCTGAAACTACTGGCATGACAAGGCCAGTTCGTTTGTTTGTGCTGTACACCAAACCTGTTGGGTCTGATACATGTTCTGTGTTGTTTAACATGTCTACTTATAAATACCAAGAAATAACTCTCTTCTCATATTCATCTTTTGATCTCACCTGAATGTCTAAAAAAAAAAAAAAAACAACAAACGAATTGACCTTGTTCCAGTAGTTTCGGAGGGGACCGTGAATGTTGGTTAGAGAATGTTTCTGCTGTTTCTCAGTAACCGAGGTTTTCTGTTCGTTTTTCTCAACAGCTGTATCCAAGAATAAAGCCACGACAGAGGAGCTTGGCTTAATACGCCCATAAACAGAGGAGACAAAAATCTGTAGGACATCAGTGGGAAATGTACTAACACACACACACACACACACACACACACACACACTGGTCCAAGACTCTGAATCAAATGAAGAGACCAAAACATGAAGGAATTTTTATTTTTTTTTGAAGAACAAATGGAGAACTGAACCTTTCCCAGCAGATGCTGCACTTTTCTAGTCTATGGTTTCATGTTTTCTTCATGCTGTCGTGAGTAGATAAACATCTTTGTGTTCTTGTGAAATTCGCCTCTGGAATACAACTGAATCGTACTCTTTCATTTCATCACGACATCGCAGCGCGGATCTCTGCTGGAGCCTCATCTGTTACGTGTCATTTTTATATGCAGAGAGCTCATGTAGTCCTGTTCATTTACCAAATCATGGGTCAACTGGGTAAATGCAGTAGACTGGATAAGTGTTTTTTTTTTTTTTTTTTTTTTAATTTACAGTATAGTTACTGAAAAAGATTTCCAAATCACTTTAGATTTGAGCTCACACTATTTTCTGCATTAAAGACTCCACTGAAGCTCTTAAACTTTTGCTAATTAGAGCTTTGAGACGAGTGCTATTACCACAAATCAGTATTTGTTTTGGCCTTTTTTTTATAGAACATTAAATGACTTGACTGTTTAAGTAAATGTGTCCTATTTGTTCTTAAGACAAAATAATGAATTGTCCATTCTGCAAAAGTCCTCTTTTTGTAATCACATGTATTTCTGTTCTTTGGATTAAGAAAACATTGGCGTTCGATTACTTGTTTGATGATGATGCAACAGTCCCCCCCTTTTTTTCTTATTGTCTAAAAAGTGTTTAGTATATCCATTTTGCATATGTTTTTTTTTCATTATTATACCCAGCCTTCTACATTGTCAAAGCAACTGTATTTATTGTGTTTAATTTCTCATCTCCATCTCTCATCTGTAACCTTAGTTAATTACAATACTTTAAAAACATGACACCTTTTGTATTTTCTTGATTATCTAGAAATCATTTTAAATTGATGTCTCATACTAAATTGCTTCCAAAATTACAACACAACCTAAGATAAAAGAAAGGCATCCTGAGTAAACACGCAATACAGTTTTTAAATGTTTATTTATTGAAGTAAAAAAAGTTATCCAATACCCAACTGGGCCTGTGTAAAAATGTATTTGCCCCCATAGTTACTAATAGGGGGTTCAGCTGGACTAGACACAACCAGGCCTGATTACTGCAAACCCTGTCCAATCAAATCAACACTTAAATAGAACTTTCTCAACAGCATGAATTTGGTTAAAAGGTCTTACCCACTAACACACTGTGGCAAAGTTGAAGGAAATTCCAGAAATGATGAGGAGGAGGAGGAGGAAGGTGATTGAAATATAGGAAGGGTTTCAAAGCCATTTCAAAGGCTCTGGAACTCCAGAGAATCACAGTGAGTCATTATCTCCAAATGGAAAAACTCTGCACAGTAGTGAACCTTATCAGAAGTGGCTGACCTTCCAAAATTCCTCCCAGAGCACCACAACAACTCATCCAGCAAGTCACAAAGAGCCAAGGACAACATCAAAAGGACCTTGAATTGAGGACCTCTTGCATCAATTCAATTCAGTTTTTATTTGTATAGCGCTTTTAACAATGGACATTGTCCCAAAGCAACACACAGATGTCAATTCTGATATATATTTACAGAAATATTTATATTCACAATATAGATTTTAAACGCGAAAGGAAAAACTGCCTTAAAAATCAATAAAGGTCCACTGAAAGGTTCATGACTCCACTATCAGAAAGACCAGGCAAAAATGGCTTCTATGGAAGAGTGGCGAGGCGAAAACCACGGCTGACCCAGAACAACATTTAGGATTGTTTGAATTTTGGCAACACACCCTTGATGATCCTCAAACCTTTAGGGAGAATGTTCTGTGGACTGACGAGTCGGAAGTGGAACTGTTTGGAAGACGGGTCCCGTTACATCTGTACAATAATTGAGGGAAACATGAATTCTGCTCTACCAGAAAATCCTAAAGGAGAATGTCTGGTCTACAGTCTAGATTGAAACTCGATCCCAACTGGATTATGCAGCAAGACAATCCACATCATAGGAGTAAATCCACCTCTGAAAGAGTTATTTAAAAAAAAAAAAAAAAAAAAGCTGAATTAATGTTTTGGAGAGGCTTAGTCAACGTCCTGACGAAACCAATTGAGATGCTGTGGCAGGACCTTAAACAGGCAGTTCATTCTTGAAAACCCTCCAGTGTGGTGGGACTAAAGCAGTTCTGCAAAGAAGAGTGGGCAAAAATTCCACCACAGCGTTGTGAAAGACTGATCTCCAGTTATCAGAAGTGTTTGGTTGCAGTTACTACTGCTAAAGGTGGCACAACCAGATTTTAAGTTTAAGGGGCAATTACTTTTTCACATGGGTGATAGGTGTTTGATAACCTTTTTGCTTCCATTAAAAAAAAAAAAAAAAAAACCTGTAGTGTTTACTCAGTTGCCTTTGTTTTATGCTGCATTTTCTTTAAAGATCTAAAATGATTTAGTATTAGATATACACAAAAACAAGAAGAAATCATAATGTTTGGACAATATATTGATTTGTGTTTGTATTAGCACATTAACAAGTGCTAATTAAGTACAAGTGCAGAAGGTATTTGAAACCGGTTTGACATACCGTACAGTACAGAGCTACACAAGTAGTTCACTTTTCAGCCAGAAGATGGCGGTGTTTCACTACTCTGCCCTTAATGACCGACTACCCAGAAAATGAATTCATAAATAGTTACCTTACATTGCAAAATCTTATATTTCACTTCTAGTGTTAAATAGAGAGATGTTTATTGCCTGCTATTTATTTAGGTGACGCTAAATGCAGGTATACGTCTTCCATCGTATGTAAATTTAACAGCTTTGCTGAGTCATCAGAGTTCTTCCTACAGGAGCTACTGGGTCAGTAATACCACTTTAACTGTTCTAAATTTAAACAATATCACACAAGCAAATGTGCAGTTATACTGAATATCGGCTCGGCCGTAGCTAACCGCACACCTGACGTGTGATATTGCTGTTTTACAGCAGTTCTATATACAAGAAATTAATATGTGACAAACGGTGCCCTCTACTAATATTGGCACCCCTGGTAAATATGAGCAAAGAAGTCTGAAAAATCGACTTTATAGTTTAACCTTTTGATCTTTTGTTTAAAAAAAAATCACAATAATACTCTTCTCTCATAGATTTCAAACAAATTGCAAACACAACACGGGTTTATAAAAATATTTTTGTTAAATATAAGTGTGCAAGAATTATTGGCACCCAATGAAATCATATGAGAAATATATATTTGAAGTATGTTCTCATTGATGTATTACAATTTTTAGTACACCTGAGTGACTAGGAACAGGAAATTGTTCAACCATGAGTTCCTGTTTCACAGGATGACAAGGTAAAACATAGGCCAAAACATAGGCCAAATTCCCTTAGTCATTCAGAACAATGGGTAAGATCTAGGAATATAGCTGTGATGTGTGGCAAAAGGTTGTTGAGCTTCACAAAATGGGACGTGACTATAAGAAAATAGCACAAACATTGAAAAATTTCCACCAAATTTCCATTTCCACCATCAGGGCAATAATTAGTTCCAGTTAATTAGTTCCAAAAATTTCCTGTCAACTGCAAATGTTACGAATCAACCTGGAATTGGACGTGTGTCTATATCGCCTCAACGCACTGTGAAGAGGATGGTTCGAGTGGCCAAAAAATCTCCAAGGATCACAGCTAGAGAATTGCAGAAGTTGGTTGTGTCTTGGGGTCAGAAAGTCTCCAAAACTACAAATTCACCTACATCACCAGAAGCTGTTTGGAAGGATTTTAAGAAAAAATCCTCTACTCTCATTCAAAAACAAACTCAAGCGTCTTCAGTTTGCCAGACACTACTGGAACTTCAAATGGGATCGGATTCTATGGTCAGATGAAACCAAAATAGAGCTTTTTGGCATGGACATTTTGTTAGGATACATGGCATCATGGACTCAACAGATATTAAATGAAAACCTGACTGCCTCTGCCAGAAAGCTTAAAATGTGCTGTGGTTGGATCTTCCAGTAGGACAATGATCCAAAACATACATCAACATCAACACAAATGGCTAACTGAGCACAAAATCAAGGTCCTGCCATGACAATCCCAGTCCCCTGACCTGAAACCCATAGAAAACCTGTGGGGTGAACTGAAGAGGAGAATCCACCAGCGTGGACCTCGAAACGTGAAGGATCTGGAGAGATTCTGTATGGAGGAATGATCTGAGATCTCTCGCCATATATTCTCCAACCTCAACAGGCATTACAGGAGACGACTCAGAGCTGTTATCTTAGCAAAGGAAGGTAGCACAAAGTATTAAAAATAAGTGTCCAACAATTATTGGCACCCTTTCATTCAAGTGTTTTTGTTTTTTTAAATTAGAAACATGTGTTGTGTTTGCAGTTGTTTGATATCCAGGAGAACAGAGTATTTTTGTCATTTTTTTTAACAAAAGATCAAAAGGTTCAAAAATAAAGACAATTTTCACATCCTTCTTTGCTCATATTTACCAAGGGTGCCAATATTAACGGAGGGCACTGTATATTAATGTAGTGTCAGACACTATATGGCCAAATATTCTGTTTATTTTTGCTCAGCTAGCTGTCTAGCAAGCTCCCATTGATTTGTACATCCATGTTAAATTCCAGTTCCAGTGGCTTACCTGCTTCCTTTTCATCTTCATCTGACAAGCTTTCATGTTTTAAGCCAGAAGTTATATTCCTGAAAAGGATCGTTTGCCATGTCCTCTCATGATGTCACCAACACTGCTGTAGTAACTGTTTCGAACTAGGAAGTGGAATTTCATGAACACAGATGAGTGGCATGATACACAGTTTCCTGATGTCTCCAACTCCTTCACTAGTTACTTTGTTGTTATATTGGGCTTCAGTTGAACCTTTAATTCGTGCCTCTTTCCTGAACAATGCTGTGAGCTAATAAACTTTTTATATTTGCATACAAAAAAAAATCTGACTGTCCTAAATAGTAAACCAGTGCAATCTGATATATTGTGCACTGAAGTACTCGGGCTCTACTGAGGGAAGACTATAGATTATATTTACAGGTCAGGTGGCTGTTGGGGGGACAATTGGATAGTGCTGAGCTGCCTCAGGGCAGAAACTGCCTGGGGGAACCATCTGGCAGAAACAGACTGCTGCGCTATATTATGCCAGACAGCAGGAAAGTTAATAGTTCTCCATAATGCTGATGGCCTTGCAGATTCAGTACATTTCCTTGATGGAGATTCGATCTTGCTGAGATATATCCTTGGAGATTATTATTTAACATCTGTAAACTTAGTGGTGAGCACAATGCCTCGCACCTCCAGGGTTGAGGGGTCGTTTCCAGCCTCCGCTGTGAGTGCGTGGAGTCTGCATGTTCTCCCCATGGTTTGGGTGTTTCATCCCCAAGTTCAAACACATGCATTGTAGGCTAATTGGCATTTCCAAATTGTCTCTAATGTGTGAGATTGTGCCCTGCAATAGGTTGGCACCCCGTCCAGGGTGTGCACCACCTTGTGCCCTGAGTCCCCTGGGATAGGCTCCAGGATCCCCTGTGACCCTGTGTACGATAAGAGGTACAGAAAATGGATAGATGGATTAACATATACAAAATCTGTACACCTGCTCACTCAATCAGCTAATCATGTGGCAGCAGCACAATGCATAAAATCATGCAGAAACAAGTCAAGTGCTTCGGTTAATGTTCAAATTAAGGAATAAAAATGTGATCTTTGATCATGGCATGGTTCTTGGTGCCAGATGGGCTGGTTTGAATATTTCAGAAACTGCTGATCTGATCTCCTGGAATTTTCACGCACAGCAGTGTCTTGAGTTTACACATAATGACGTGTAAAAAAAAAAAAAATCCAGTGAGCAGCAGGAGGAAACACCTGGAGATCAGTCTGGTTTGAGTTGACAGGAAGGCTATGGTAGCTCAAATAAACACTTTTTACAATCGTGGTGAGCAGAAAAGCATCTCCGAACACACAACATTGAAGGAAGCGGACTACAACAGCAGACAGTTACATCGGGTTCCACTCCTGTCAGTCAAAAACAGGAAGCCGTGGCTACACGGCACAGGCTCACCCAATGTTCTTCTTCTATTTATTAATATTATTATAATAAAATAGCTAAATGTACTTTTATGGATTATTCTTACCTGTTTGTCTTTTTTCTTTTTTACATGTAAGAAATCCGCAGTAGATTAAATCTACACTCTGTCTGTAATCTGCCTCTTAAATAAATGATCGGGTTGAAATATGATGTTCATTTTTTAAAAACTTGCACTAATGGGTTACACCTCGGTTGTTTACGTGCATTAATTTAGGTGGATGATGCACGCTGTCACGGAAATGCTCATCACCTCATCTGCTATGAAATGTATTTAGCTTTAACTCGATTTCATGTTCATCTCTTTCAGGCTTCATCTGTGTTGATTTATGTGCTTCCATGCAAAACTGATTACACAATGTTCTCTCTTCTTTGTGACTCGAGATGCATAACTCAAATGCTCTTCTAAATCTTCTTATACCCCGGTGCTGCTGAGTTCTCAATTCTGATTGGTCGAAAGGTGGTGATTTAATAATTTGCTATTACAGCTCTGTCAGTAGTTCAGGCTACAAGGCAAATTATAGGTTAATGTCGGATAATGTCGGACACTCCTCATAAACAGATAAAAATCTGAGACATAGTCATTGACATGGTGAAGTTTTCTGTAAGAAGATGTTTATTTAGCATTTATGGAAGGAGTCTCCAGTGACAGATATGGGAAAGTCTACCAGCTGTTTCATTGTAACCCAACAAGCTGCATTATTATTATTATTATCTTTAAGAGAGAGAAAAAAAGAAATGGTGAGGGAACAACTGTTCATATTGTACGATATATTGTTGTTGTTTTTTTTTTTTTTATTATTCTTTCTCACAGTACACTCGCATTCCATTTCACCGGCAGAGTGAAAATCAACTTAATGGACATTTTCAATCAATATAAGCAAGTGAAGAATTTTATCAGCACAAGTCTGTTATAAGATTAGTCAGGACACTGTTGGGCTTCTGTGTGTAGAGTATTGTGACTGCTGGTGAGCTGGGCGATGGGAAAGGGGAGGAATGTGAGACCTCTGCTGGGCAAGTAATTACACAATAACACTGGTTCAAAGATAAAACCCACAGCACAACTAAAGCTTTTTTGATAATAAAACACCATATACAAACTGCTCAGTCTTAAAGCTCTGAGTGTCTACTTTCATATGAGCCATTATCACTAATTGGAGTGTGACATCACAAATAAATTCTATATTGAACATATCCAGTGAAGCTCCTCCAAAAACAGGCGCAAATCCCATTTTTGACCTCAATAAAAAATTTAGCTATGGCAAATTGTTATGGTATAAGAGAAATAAAACACCTCGGGATGTTCTGTTATTGGAAAATAATCAACATCGGCATCACAGCACACTGTCAGTCACTATGTGCCCACCTCGTAGTGTTTAATTCTTCTCTTAATAACCATAAGTTAACATAAATTCTCATGAAAACACAAACTTATGAAGTTATTTTATGCAGTTATTTTATCTTCTAGTAGGTGCCAATAATTATGGAATTGAGTCTGTAGAATGTCATTTTCAGTAAATAGTTTGACTTTTAAAAAGCAAAATCAGAACAGTTAAATATGGTGTGTGTTCCAGTAATAATACCTTTAAATAATACCTTGTCAAAGTTCTCCCATTCCTGTAGCTTTAGAGGAAACACTGATGCAGATTGTTTGAATTTCAAATTAAGAGCATTAATGTTCTGCGAACGTTCACCATGATCGCTGTACCTTTAATAAGATGAGAATGAGAATCTACTGTGTGTTTACATGGTGAGAGAATTGCAATGTCAATTATTTCTTGCTTTTAGAAAACAAGTTTAATGCTTTGCCTCAAAGTCATCAAAGTTCTGCTCTAACCATTTACTTAATATTTCTTTCAGTAAGCTATTTCTACCAATCGTTCATTTCGGTAATGACTTTTTGATGTGTATACTAAGCGGATTTTTAAATCATGGTATTAATTATAAGTTCATTACCTTTTGACATTATTTTTTAAAGGCTTTTTGATGGGATATGTGAAAGAAATGCATTACTGGTTTGATCCACAAGTAGGCAGTGTGGTAATATTTCACACACAATATAGTAAATAGCACAGAAAATAAATGAAGAGTTGCTAAACCTTTGTCACTTGTTCACAAAAATATAACATCAGCTAATACATTCATGTAAAAAAAAAAAAATAATAATAAGTACACCCCATGGAAATTGTTGGCTTTTTTGACATATTTGGACAATCATTTGATCATCTTTGAAACAGTGTCGAATAATGAAGTTGATATACTTCAACAAAACCACAAGGGGCAAAAACAAAAAAAAAGGTTGGAAAAGTAAGCCTCATTATACCCAATCATGTTACTGACCTTTTGCCAGTTAACCAAATTATTTGCAGAATGTTCCTCCAGCTGTTTCTTTTTAGTAACACTTACTTTTCCAGCCTTTTGTTGCCCTGTCCCAACTCTTCTGAGATGTGTTACCACTATGAAATTCAAAAAACCTTTTGAATTTCCTCAGTTTAAACATTTGATAAGATTTCTACATTCTATTGGGAATAACATATGGATTTATGAGATGTTCAAATCATTGCATTCTGTTTTTATTTACATATATTTACATTTTACTCCACGTCCCAACAATTTTGGAATTGTAGTTCTATATCCGGTTAAGTTTAAGTGGCGTGTCCATCAATCAAGTACCTGTGAATGATAGAAATGATAACATCAGAAAGAGAAAATGAGTGTGTTGTAATATAAGTGGTATTTTGAATTATAGCTGGACTATTGTCCGAGCTGCTGTTATAGAAAATTCATCAACACCTTTTGTCCAATCAGAATAGAGAATTCCACAACATTCTTTTGTGGCTCAACAAGGGAAAGTTCTTGGTCTTTTCCTGATTGATCTTTTTTCCAATGCAAAGATCACAACTAAAAAAATGCTCGTAAGTACCTCACCAATGAGAAACCAGACAAACAATTTATTGCGACTCAATAAATTGCTGTATCTCTCATCACTGCCCTCAGGAGCTAATGAAAATGTGGCACTGGACTACTTTTCTGAGGCTTTCCTCCTATCCGTTTGCTTGTTCTCTTAATGAGGACTGTGCAAGCAAAATAATGAGCTGTTGTGTTATTTTCTGCAGCTAGCTAACTGCTGTGTAGGTGTAGTGGCAGCTTATTAACAGCAAAGATGGCGAAGCACCAGTTGCTACTTAAAGAGAGGAATTCTGTTCAATATTCAAATGTTGCGCATTTTTATCCATTACATCAAAAATAATTTGCTGTAACTTCTTAGTCTTGTGCACAAATGTTAATTAGCCAACATCCAACCATGCAAATGCTACAAAGCTGTAAATCTGCAATATGAAAAATCTGATGCAAGTTTAAGTTGGTTTTCAAGAGTAACCAAATGTTTAATGGTCGTTCAAAAAGTTCTTAAGATTAAATCACATCTACACAAATCTCCAAAGAATCCTCATCTGGAAAGTACTTGTACATTGAAAGTGCTAAGGATTTGTATTTACCTGAGTATAATTGAAAATGTATTCTTAATATTTCCATATATTCCATATATAAGTACTCAAATTTTGCCCCACTACCAAGCCAATTAGTCTAGCCCCAGTGTGTATTAACATTTATCTGTTTATACAATCATTTATTTCTTTATTTATCAGTTTAAGCATCCAATAAATTCCATATCAGTTAATCATCTTGGTGAAATGATTGCCAATTAGTCTCACATTGTCAGTACTATTAAAGTTACTTTAATGAAACAAATAAACGGGGTCTCTTTAAATTTGTATGAATCAAAACAAACAAGGGTGAAACAAAGGTATGTTTCAATTTTTATGGACACTAGTGCCACCCTTAGCCCTAGCCTTAATTTTTAAAAACTTTTTATACAAGATTAAAGCATTACAGCACAGTGAAATTCTGTTCTTCGATATCCCAGCTTGTTAGGAAGTTGGGGTAAGAGCACAGGGTCAGCCATGATATAGCACCCCTGGAGCAAAGAGGGTTAAGGGCCTTGCTCAAGGGCACAACAGTGGCAGTTTGTCAATGCTGGGGCTTGAAACTTGACCTTCTGATCAGTAACACAGAGGCTTAACTAATTTTAAAATTAAGTTGCATTAATTATTCATGACATATGGAATTCCCCTGTCCCCAAAGCTAACCCAGGGCCATCACAAAGAGTGGATGAAAGCAGCAGCACCCAGTGCCATGCATCAGCTAAAGGTTTAGAAGTAGAGATTAGCATATGAAATGGATAATGAGATAAAGTTCTGTTTGGGATTCAGTATTTGGTTCCAAATAAGTTCCAGATATTTGCACAGCTGCACTAGCATTTTGATTGTCTGGCTGTCGCATTTTGACCTCATGAACAATTTGAGAGTAAAACACAGACACATGACAATTACGTAAGTGCATGTGTGTTTGACTTTTCCTAGTGAAATGTACAAACAATAAAACCAAAAGAAAATTGGAAAAATGTCAAATGTCAGCCGTCCAGATTGGTTGAGCCTGTGCCCAGTGTAACCTCAGATTCCTGTTCTTAGCTAACAGGACTGGAACATAATGTAATCTTCTGCTGTTGTAATCCATCCACCTGTTTGATGTGCTTTGCATTCTGAGATGCTTTTCTGCTCAGTACGAATGTAAAGAGTGCTTATTTGAGTTACTGTCAGCTCAAATCAGTCTGGCCATTCTCCTCTCGTCTCTTTCATCAACAATGTGTTTCTGCCTGCAGAACTGCCACTCACTGTATGTTTTTCCCACCATTCTGTGTAAGCTCTAGAGACTATTGACTGTGCGAGAAAAGCCCAGATCAGCAGTTTCTGAAATACTAAAAAAATCCTGTCTGTCACTGATATCACATTTTTTCACTGTTCTGATGTTGGATGTGAACATCAGCTGAAGATCTTCACCTGCATCTGCACAATTTTATGTATTGCACTGCTGCCACATAATTGGCTCATTAGACAATTACATGAATGTGCAGGTGAACAGGTGTTCCTATTAAAATGGATGGTAAGTGTACATTTGTAATGGTGGCATTGAGAGAGAGAGATAGAGAGAAAGAGAGAGAGAAAGAGAGAGAGAGAGAGAGAGAGAGAGAGATCGATCGATCTCTCTTGCCCACCAGCCTGCCACAGTCCTACCTATACATAATAATAATTGGGCTTTTTTCCCGGAGTATTATGTTGGTTAGGTTAGAGATCCATGTGTCCTTCACTTTGGAAGGAAGAAATTAAAAAGCTTTTTCCTGTGGGACACAGCGAAAATAAATGTTGGGAAATAGCATGCATTTCTATAAATATTTTATGCTACTGAGCGAGGGTAAGTGGTGGTAGTAGGAATAGTCCATGTCTACTGAAGCACTCTATGCAAAGCTTTTTGTTTAGTCATGCCAGGTTCCTATATTGGCCTGATTATGTCATTTAAGTTTGTATTTTTATACAAATCATTAAAGGAGATCTGTACAAAGAATAAAGTGTAAGCACTAAAGTGTAACTAGTGTGACAAATGAAAGACAATAGCAACATGACAAGTGTGGCACAACATAATCTGTTCACAGCACATTTGTGAAAGCTGAACAAACTGCCCATTTTAATAGCTTGTGAGAGCTATTAAATGTTTATGGCATTTGACAGATGCTCTTATCCAGAGCAATTTACATTTTATCTCATGTCATACAACTGAACAGTTGAGGGTTAAGGGCCTTGCTCAAGGGCCCAACAGTGGCAGGTTGGTAGTGCTGGGAATTTAACTCACAACCTTCTGATTAGGAGTCCACTGAGCCACCGTTTTATCTGTCATAATAAGTAACAGTTTATGAGAATATAAAGCAGGGGCAGCTGATATAAATGAGCTAGCAGGGGTAACAGGGATAATTGTGTGTAATAGTTTGCTCCACATCATCCTGATTAGGCCATGATTAAGAACCTGGTGATATTATGCATTGCTTAGTATCCCATCTGATATCATGACCAGCTGTGACTGCTGTAAAGAAATACAAATGAGTGAAGGTAGGACATGAAAACTCTTGCCACTCTTTGCAGGAGAGAGCTGCACAGGAGTGTGGTTTCTCTATTTCTGCTGTCAGGGCAACTCTCAAAGCAGAGGTTAATGCTCAAGCAGGTTCCTGGACTTCACTGATTGAGGGATCAGCTACATTCCAGGAATCCTCAGGAATCAGGTCTATTAGTGTTTAGTCTTGCTTATCCTGATTAATGAGTAGTTTTAGTCGTGGGAAGAACTGGAGACATCACCTATTTCTTAACTTTGTTAATGTGGACAGCGCTATTCTTTAATCATACAGTAAAATAATAAAAGACAACATTTTTGATATGTTACCATAGAAGCTGTCACAAGTTTAAAGTCCCATTAATATTATAATTTTCCTATGAAAGCCTACAGTAAGCCCCATAGCAATATTTTTTAAAGGATGAACTAAGTTTGCTTTAATGAAGTTATACTAGAACGGGTGAAATGCACTTCTGTGGCAAATTAAATACCCAACTGCTTCTAACAAAATATTCATGAAATAACATGAAATATTCACATCATATTTAAAAAAATAAATAAATAAAATAAGATTAATTATGCCTGCCCTCAAGGCCTACAGATGGTTGGCCACTTGTACAACCTCATGTCTTAATGTGTTTGTATGAACTAAAACATTAATTTCCACTCACATTAATCAATGTACACTGCTGAGTGATGCGAAAAACCTCAAAACAAGAACCGCAGCCCAAAATTTCCCTTCACAAAGAAACTTTCGTATAATGACATGCATTGCTTTTTTCTGAGGAGTAGACAGCAAACCATCAAATCTGAATTTGGGATTAATGGATTAGGAATCTGTCATATCAGTAACGTGGGAAAGTGCTAGTGTGTCACGATCCGGAATTAGAGGCAGATGCAAATGCAGAATCTCATAAAGTGTCAAACAAAACTCCACACAAGACTTGTATGAAAACAAGAACGAGTGGAACATGACAGACGAGGACAGGACAAACAACACAAGACAACCCTGCATTGCTGAATGTGGCTATATCTCCACACCAGTGCTAATGAGTTAAACAAGTGAATTGCAACATGTGACAAGGTACGGTGGCTGATGGGAAATGTAGTTTCTTGTCCTTCTCCGATATTACATGACAGTGATTTATGATGCAAGTTTATAATTCTATAGCAGTGTTTTGGGTGCGGTGATTTGCTCTAAAATATCGCAGAGTGTTTATACTTTTGAAGTTCTAATATTTCTATATGTCAAATAGTACGTTAGAGCAAATAATTTGGCACTTAAAGTATGTAGATCGTTAATCAGGGGCTATTTTTAAAAGGTATTTTACACTGTGTCTAACACTTCAATACATTATCTAGTATGTGATCAGGCTTGGGGAGTAACAGAATACATGTAACGGCATTACGTAATCAGGATACAAAAGACTGGTCACAGTTACGTCAAAAACAGAGTAATCAGATTACAGGTACATTTTGTAAAAAATGGGAATACTATCAGAATTAAATTATTTTCATTTAAAACATTTTGTTTAAATTGCATGTAATGTGTTTTTAAATGCATGTTCTGTGAGATGTAGCCGAACACATAATTTGATGTGTTGACGTTATAAAATGAGGCGCTGCACATGAACGTTTCAGTGGGAAATTAAGAAATATCACTGAGTTCAAATTCATCCAGAGAGCCAAAATACGCACGGAGATAGACGGCTCAGCTTACAGCCTCAGAAAGACAGGTCAAAACAAAAAATATCAGACTTTTTCAAACAAACAATCATCATCTCTGTCGAACACCAACACTGATAACACACCTGCTAATAAAAAAGCAGGCTCAAGTTGTGCCAGCATGAGAGAGAGAGAGAAATTGATGGAGACACCGAGGATCGTGAAAAAGGAAAAGTGCAGAAAGGCATTTAAAGACTTCTTGGATTCAAGAGTTTGCATGGCTCAGGTATGATCATCATACACAGAAAATGTTTTGTGACTTTTGTTCCAAAGCAGAGAGAGAAATAGTGGGAAAACTGATTTCATTACCAGAATGAACGATGCCAAGAAAGAGACTGTGAGAAAACAGGGCGATAGTCAAAAGTATATATATATAAAAAAAAAAGCTTGAGACTCTGTAATCGCAGAGTGCTTGTGAACTACAAGACGTTCAGTTCTGACTTTAAATGAACTTGGATGAAAATACTAACACTGTAAAATAGGCCAGACGTACACACATGACAGGATGACTGAGAGTAAGTGTTTTTTAAAAAAATGTATGTAAGTTCATCCTTATGAGACACTTTAAAAAATAATTTGGTGCTTGTTTATTTTTTGTCTTATAGCAGCCCTGACTCTTTAATAGATTTTTTTTTCTGGAGCTCTGCTTTTGAAATAACACAATATAAAAGCTGCATGATTATAGTTCTGGTTCTCTTTTGCCAGTTGTGACTTACATGAGCAATTAAAAATATATATATTTTAAATTTATTTATTTCATTAAAATAAATCCAAACAATGAGCATGTTTAAGCTCTAAAATAAGCTCTGAATAAAAGCACATTGCTTTTCTCTTCACTTTATTTACATATGTGACCTTGAAGTAATCCAAAAATAATCAGATTACGTTACTTTCATATTATGATACTGGGATTACATTACAGATTAAATTTTTATGAAGTAATTTGTAACTGTAATGAATACATTTTTAAAGTAACTCTCCCAACCCTGTATATGATAGAAGACTAGGTTAAATACTAGGTTAAATACTCACCCTCACACATTTACATTTGCTTGTTTCTTTCCATTTCTGTGTTTTTCTTATCAACACAAATGTTACCTACAGTTGGGGAATAATAACAATGCAATGTGTAATAGGAACACCAGGAGTCTTGCTCATTCATGCAATTATCAAAATGGGCAAATGTAATAACTGACCGTGGCACAGTTGTTGGTGCCTGATCTCCTGGGATTTTCACACAGAATAGTCTCTAGAATTTATACACAATGGCAAAAAGAAAATCCAGTTAGCAGTTTTGCAAGCCAAAATGCCCGACAGGAGTGATAACAATTCTTTACAACCATGGTGACAAGAAAAACATCTCAGAATTCACAACACATTAAACCTTGAACCATGACTACAACAGCAGAAGACCACATCAGGTTCCACTCCTGTCAATGAAGAACAGGAATGTGAGGCTACAGTGGGCACAGGCTCACTGAAATTGGACAATTGAAGATCAGAAAAGTGTCATCTAGTCCCAATTTCTGTAAGGTGTCGGACAGCATGAATTCTTGCAGCCGACCTCTCTTGTGTTAACAGTTCAGGCTAGTGGTGGTGGTGTAATGGTGTGGGGAATATCAGCATGGACAAAAACCTCAAATGAAATTTGTGGAATCTTTTTGGAATCCATTCGATGAAGAATTGGGTTGGTTCTGAGAGCAAAGAGGGGTCATGTGACTGATCAAAGATATGAGTATATTTGATTCTACTCTCGACCAGGCATATGCAGAAACCCCTCGTAGTAAAGTGTAAATTGTTACAGAACATTTCTTATTATATCAGTCTCTCCAGGATTTTGTGACTTTTACGATCGCAGAAATTACTGCAAAATCAAGCACACTCCACAATATTTGGTGGAGCTTGCAATTCTTCTAAATTACCACAGATTTTCCACAGATTTGGGGGAAAACGTGTCATGTGACAAAGCAAGATCAAATTCTCCTGGTTTTGGGTTAAGAAAAGTGTTAGGGAACCATTTTGTAGTTACTTTCTTTTTGTTTATGTTTACAGAAGGTCATTTTTTTCAGGGAGTTAGTGTTGCGTTTATAAACTAAAGTCCTTGTTAACCTCTGGAGAAAAAGCTTCCTGTTTGTTGGATGTATTTTTATTTTTCAAGTGTTGTGGAAAAAAAATACCAAAAAGAATGAAAAGAAAAAGCTATGACTCAGTTAATGTACAGATCCAGCCTCTTCTGTGGTTGCTGGAGGTGCACTCTTGTTTTCACCATTAGGGATAAATACTTTCAGGGTACTCTCACCAAAATTAGCCACAAGTATTTCCTCTAGTGACACTGAAGTGGTACATGACTCTCTCCTGTAGTACTTATGCCCCTTTTTGTGGGCTGCAGTTTTTTTTTTAGGCGTCACTTTCGAAAGAAACCATTTTTTCTCCACCTCTGCTACAGTTCTAACTACAGGCGACACAGCTTTGATAACATTTGTCACCTGCTCCCATTTCAGAGTCAAATAAACTATTTTTGTTCTACTCTACTTACCTCAATGGTATCTCTACCTCTTGTTGAAGCTCACCTTCTTAGGCTTTCGACGTGCTCCATGCATTTCACAACAAGCAGTACCACAGGCAAGCGACTGGAAATTTTTAAAGGAAATTTGTTTAACATTTATGGCAAATTGACAGGGTTATGTAAATGAATGGCAGTGCACAAGCAGAACAATTTAGAATGTATAGGATTTATCATTATCCTCTGTATACAGCTGTATGCATGTACATGTGATATATAACAATTTTCTAGTGCGTATTGGTGGTTCTTATGCACGCAATTAGAACTTGTTCTACTCATGTTTTGATAAGTGAGACCTGACACACATTTATATGTATAAGAAATGCCCCCAAATCACCATATATGATAAACAACTTCATTTTAAAAGGTTAAAAGATATGGCTATCAGTTTCCCCAGTTCCATTTCGAATCGGAGTCATTTTACTGTTGTTTTGTAATGTATTTCTGTGTGGGTGATGTGAATGCATGTAAGATATGTTATTATTTGGTTCATAGCTGTTTGGGAAATGCCAGACCTGTCTCCTATTTCTTGTTGAAATGCGCCCGTGGCTAAAAACCCTAGAATATAGCAGAGTACAGATTGATAGAGTCAGCAATTACTCTATCAACTGTACAGACATGATTGACAATAAGTGGGATGGGAGCTCCTCTCCTCATAATAGTTTTCACATGATTACACTTTTCTACCACTAGTGGTTTCTGCATAATCATGATCAGGATTTCGTCTAAATATAGTCACACCATCGTGCAAAAAATAAGTTTCTCTGCACATGTACAGGTGATAAATGAGACCCAGTATTTGCATGAGGGTCAAATGGCAGGTATGCAATGAGGGATCTCCACTGATCAGGGTTGTGGTGAATCCAGAGACACTGGTTCCAGTTACACTGGTTTTTGGGAGGAAACTGGAGTACCCAGAGGAATATCATGAGAAATTCCTTTCAGAGCCCTTGAGCTGAAAATTGGCAACACTATGTTCTGTGTGCTGTACAGCCCAACATAAAAATAGTCAGTGACCACCATGAAGCCAGTTTCATGATGCATTCATCATGCATTCCAATGTTTTTCATCAGCTTTTCATCATCCATTCTCAGGTCCAGTAGCTGTTTACCATGCATACCCCTGCAGTCAAAATATTCCTTCATTCCATGCTGCCACTCTGCACTGCCTTATTAGCACAGTCGTTCATCAACACTGACAAGTCTTGTAAGTGCTGCAATGAGTTGTGTCATTGTCACAGTCAGTCAGGTTAGGAGGGAGGCGGAAAAGACTTCATCAGCATAAGGCTGTATGATTGTGATGGCATCAGTCCCAGAGTTCTATAAGCTTTTACTGTCCAGTTGGTGCTTTAGCATAAAGCTGCATCTGGCAAAGTCCCTGCGCTTTGGACAACACTGTCCCTGATTCCAATACCGAGACGGAACAAACCTCAATTGCTGTAAACTTCTAACACAATAATACCCACACTGCTTAATCAGGTTCATCCATCATTGGACCCCTGTAGTTTGGATTTCAAACAATAGATAATTTCAGACTATTTTTGGCCATTCAGGAATAACTGCTAGTAGAAGTCCAGAAACAACCAACCACTCTAATTAATGTATGCTGAACGATGAGTGTTAGTTTCTTTCATGCAGCAACTTTGTCTTACAATAAAATTCAATTTGATATGGATAGTGTTTTAACTCTAAACCTCCTCAGATTACATGAGGAAGAAACATTGAGAGAAACCATACTCAATGATAACCCAGTCTTTTCTGGATGACACCAAATAGTGAGATAGCAAATCACAATGTGTGAGCAATTGGAGCCAAAAGTGTGTGAGCCATTGGATAAACACTGGACGGTCTTTATAATGAGTGAGATCTGGGCATAAACTGTTTTTTGGAAGTGCAAACCTTTAGAGAATCTGCAGAATAGATATCCAGAGAGGAGGATCCAGACAATGCTTATTTTGTAAAACCTGAACTGTAACACCAATACGGAAGTGACCCATCATGTGGACAGGCATGAAAAAGTCCTGGAATGTATACACACAAGCACATCACACAATACAGTAGAGTTCTCTGCTGTCATATAGACCTTCGACCAAAAGCCTTACTGTGATGACTGTGGTGCAATGAGGGATTTTAGCCATAACATTTCAGTGATGGTGTAGGAGTACTAGAGAGACTAAAACTCACAATAAATCCTTTACTCTGAACAAGAATACATATAAGACAGATTAAAGGAAGCCCTTTAGTAATATGTTAATTATCCAAATTACACCACAATGTAATCATGGGTCTATATAAACAACCATGACAAGCCAGGGGTAGTGGGTTTGCTTTATCTTGCTGAAGCACAATTCAAAGTTCTGAAGTTTCCTTTGATGTATTGTTAGTGTTTCTGCTGGAAGAATGCTCTCCAACTTCCTCCTCACATGGTTCCAAACTAGAAATAGCAGTCTCACTGCTAGTGCTGGATTTGCTGCTGACCTGCAGATCCTTCTTTTAATCTTAGTCTGCCACATTGCTTACTTCTTTAAGAAAAGCCAAAAATGTCAGCCATTTATACAATATCTGGCCAAAAGTTTGTGAACAAGACCTTCACACCCATGTGTGTTTTTTGAACACCCATTTTTCTTTGAAAGCTCTCCACTAGATTTTGGAGTGTGGCTGTGGGGATGTACAGATTCTACCACAAGAGCATTAGTAAGGTTGGGTAAGGAGGCCTGGGGTGCAGTCAGCATTCCAGTTAGTCCCAAAGGTGTTCAGTGGGGTTGAGGTCAGGGCTCAGTGAAAAACACTCGCTTTCTGCACGGGATATTTTTATGCTTGAACAGGTTTTGTCCCTTAGTTACAGTGAAGGGAAATTGTAATGCTACAGCATACAAAGACATTCTAGACAATTGTGTGCTTCACATTTTGTGGCAAAAGTTTGGGGAAGAACTGTGATGGCTGTGATGGTCAGGTGTCCACAAACCTTGGCCATATAGTGTACAAAACTCTTCATTGGCATGAGCATGTGTGACTGATAGCCTGAGTATGTTATGATTATTAGTTGGTCATCATGGAAATGAGTCACTTGTATTTTTTGAAGGGATGTAACACATTTTATTATTTATTTATTTAAAAAAAGAAAAAAAAAAGAACAAAGCTGCAGAGTTTCCAGCTGAATCCGTCCCCAAATTACTTAATTTGGTACTATATCTGGAGGGTGGACCTAGCCTTGTTTACCAGCCTTTGTTTCTTTCTTATAAAAACAAAAAATGACAGTTCTATAACACACTGTTTCCACTGCTGCTCCCAAAACACAGGGCTTCAAGTAAGCGTAGGCAAGTCAAAGCACGGGCCAAGGAAGAGAATCTGTATAAAGCACAGGATTAGCAATCCACAGCAGAGCCTGGTTTTCTAATTGGATGTTGTGTGGTGGAAGACCCAGGGGATTCACACTGTTCTATCTCTTTGAGGTGCCATGTTGGGGTGAAGGCTAGGAAAGGATTTCATGGTCGGCTGCAGAAGGCAATCCATCCTCTGTCATCCATGTCTCCTTCACTGGGATTGACAGGCACACAGTAGAATGTCATGCAATGAAGAAAATAAAGGAGAGATGTACCCAGCGAGCACTTTATTCAGAACACCTGTACAACTGCATATTCATGTAATTATCTAATCAGCCAACGTATGCAGCAGCACACAATGCGTAAAATTGTGCAGATACAAGTATTCAGTTCATGTTCGCATAAAACATTAGAATGTGGGAGAAATGTAATCTCAGTGATTTAGACCATGGTATGGTTGTTGGTCCCTGACAGGCTGGTTTCAGTAGTTTAGAAACTGCTGATCTTTTGAAATTATCACACAACAGTCTCTAGAGTTTACACAGAATGATACAGGGAAACATATCCAGTGAGTGGCAGCTCTGAGGGTGGAAATGCCTTTTGATGAGAGAGATCAGAGGAGAATGGCCAGACAGGTTTGAGCCGACTAGAAGGCTATACCAATCCAAATAACATGTCTTTACATCCACAGTGATTAGAAAAGCCATCTCAGAATGCAGAACACACTGAAGCATGAGGTGAATGGGCTACAACAGCAGAAGGCAGCATCAGGATCCACTCCTATCAACTAAGAATGGGAATCTGAGGCTACAGTGGGGTGCAGTCGGGTACAGTGCTGTACAGTGGTGTACAGTGGGGTACAGTGGGTTACAGTGGGTACAGTGAGGTACAGTGGGTTACAGTGGGGTACAGTCGGGTACAGTGGGGTACAGTGGCTTACAGTCGGTGCAGGGGGTACAGTGGGCTACAGTGGGGTACAGTCGGGTACAGTGAGGTACAGTGGGCTACAGTGGGGTACAGTGGGGTACAGTGGGGTACAGTGGGCTACAGTGGCTTACAGTCGGTACAGGGGGGTACAGTGGGCTACAGTGGGGCACAGTCGGGTACAGTGGGCTACAGTGGGGTAAAGTGGGGTACAGTGGATTACTGTCGGGTACAGTGGGGTACAGAGCGGTACAGTGGTGTACAGTCGGTACAGTGGGGTACAGTCGGGTACAGTGGGGTACAGTAGGGTACAGTGACTTACAGTCGGGTACAGTGGGCTACAGTGGGGTAAAGTGGGCACAGGCTCACTGAAATTAGACAAATGAATACTGAAAAAACATTGTCTGGTTTTTACAATCCTATTAAGAAGAAACATGCATAAACCCAGTAACGCATTATAGATCTGAATCCTTAATTAAAAAGAAAGCATGAACACAGCTGCCTATCTGCCTTTCAGTGTGTGTGTGTGTGTGTGTGTGTGTGTGTGTGTATGTGTGCATGTGTGTGTGTGTGTGTGTGTGTGTGTGTGCGTGTGTGTGTGTAATAGTTTGCCTCACATCGTTCTAATTACATTCTTATCAATCAGGCTTGTTATATAATGCAACCATTGCTCATCCCTAATAGTTTCATTATTGAGCTATTGATAGATATTAGATTTTAGCTATTCCATCTAATATTATGACCATCAATCACTGTATGTGTGAATCAGTTTATTATTTCTGCTCATATGTTCTTCGAAACAGCTTATCCATCTACATGATCGGTGAGGACCCAGGTACTTACTTATGCCTCAACAGCCTCAAGTCAAATGCACACCAGCCAAGAGCTAGATGAATATAAATCCCTGGGGGAATAGAAAGTGCTGGATAGCTTGCTGTTTTATTTATCATAGTTCACATCTTTCATATGAGTATTTTTCTTTTGTTTCCTGAGATGACTTATTTTTTTCTTACTCTATTCTTTCCACACCTCTTTTGTCTTTATCATGGCCTCCAAGGCTTCCTCCTGAGATCAATGGGCATGGCTCATGGTGCTAAGCCGGCATAAAAATGATAAACAGGTTGAAAACAAATCCCAATGGCTGCCTTAAAGCTGCCATTATTTACTGGCTATCCATAATTTCCCCACAGTGGTGAAATGGCTCATAGGCTTGTTTCCTTTCCATTTACTTTTCTTGAACCAAATGTTGTGTTCGATTTTAAACTAACATTCACAACTTGATCTGCTAGCAAAGCCACGGTAGTAATTACAGTAATTACAGTCATGTGAAAAAATAAGTACACCCCATGGATGTTTTTTTTGTTTTTGATTTTTTTTTTTACATATTTGGGCAAGCAAACATTTGATCCTCTTTGAAGCAGTGCATTTTAATAACATTCATACTCTCTATCAAATGACATAACCGACATTTTGTAGTTATTTTCACAGTTTAAATTGCCCAAAAAGCAGACCAGTCATATGGAAAAGTAAGTACACCCCTACATTTATCACACCTTCAAATCCATAAAATTTGAATCAGGTGTTCAATATTGGGTGCCAGGGATTAGGGAGTGCAGGTGGAACCTGTTATTTATACCTCTCTCACATCTAGTGTCTAGTGTTCCATGTGCTATTGAGGTGTGTGGTGCCAAGATCTAAAGAGTTCTGTAAGGCCTTCAGAAAAAAGGTTGTGGATGCCTATGAGTCTGGCAAGGGATTTGAAAAGATCTCCAAATTATTTGAAAAACATAATTTTAGCTGTATTTAAAATACATAGGATTGTAGAGTTTATCTTGCTTTATCAGGTACTTTGCTTTCTTAGTTAGGTTAGATCTTCTAAGTAGGTAGATGTTAGGTAAAATATTACACTGTTAATTTAGCTTGTCTCTCACTAGTCAATGAAATACTAATACCCTCATACTAACTTATTGATTCCTCATAATCTCTTCTGTTTTGCCTTCGAGAAAATGTGAAGATCAGGGTGGGTCTTCACAGGTATGTATCATATCTTGAATATGCACTTAACATAAGACTAATGGTGTTTTCTATGTGAGTGAGCGATTAGGTCATATTTATCAGTGTTTCACTGGAGCTGTACCGTAACTCGCCGTAATAAACAGAAAACCTATATTTTATGTTCGTTTCAGGTTTGTTTTAGACAAAACATGAATTATTAAATAAGGGTGCCTTGGGCTTCGATGTATTGGTGCTTGTTTACTAATGCTGGCTTTGGTTTTCTAGTCGAAGTTTTGAGTTTTGGGATGCTGTTCATTAGAATTGTCTATTGCCATGATTTGGATGCATGATTTAAGCAGCCTACATAAGGGAGATATCTGGAAGGATTTGTTTTGGATTGATTTTGTAACAAAATGTTTTTTAGCCCCTGCTAAGAAATGCTGCTCATTTTTAGATCTATCATCACAAACCATTCCTCGAATTGAATCTGTGGAACGATAAGTTTGTGCGTCAACATCTTGAACCTGTATATATGAAGAGTACGGCTCAGATGGCGCAGATCTAAAATTGGCCACATACACCCATACTTTTTTGCAAACCCCCTATTATGGAATTAATGTCTGTAAAAAACCCCTCCCTCAGGGAACAGGGTATATGTTCTATGGCCCCTTTGTCCAAGAGGGATCTTATGTCCTGCACTATTGTTGGGCTCTGCTCTGTGGTGAGTACACCTCTGAACCAGGGATGGGGGATTGAGCTCTGAACTGGACCTGGAAACCATTTTCTATGGTGGACAGAACCCATGGAGACACATTTGGAAGTTGTCTCCACGCTGCCAGATCACATACTGTTGGAGGGAAAGCATCAGATTTTTGTTGCCTGTGACAGCTTGCTGACCAGAGGAGACTGAAAATTTTGGACGACATTTTTTGGGGGAGGCCCTACAGTATTACTGGGGGCTAACTGCCCTAACGTCACGTTGTACTTCCCTCCGTGGTCCATGAGGACTCCTTTGTCTGCTTTTTATTTATGATCATTCTCAGATCAAACCTACTAGCAGAGCCACCTACTGTGACATGCTCCAACCCCAGACACTTCATACAGAAAGTACATTATTATAAAGTTTATTATGGTATTAACATGAAGTCTGTTTTTTGAACTAGTCCACTGGTCACCAAAGGAGACCTGAGTGCATGTGGTGATTGCAGTCCAAGCGGTACCATCCTAAGCAATCTCCAGGCTGTGGACTCCAGTTGATGAGCGCTCCATTGCAGAAGTCCAGAGAGCAGAATGGGTCAGGATCACTGGCATCTCCATAAAATCACGTGTAGCTGGACAGAATTAGAAAGGAAGAGGGAGGTAATGAGAAAGAGATTGTTAGCTATGAATATGCTTTGCGTCAAGGCCAAAATTTCACTTAGGTACTGTGGCACGAGACCGTTTTGTGCTTTATAGGTCAGTAGTAGTAGTAGTATTTTATAATCAATGAGAAATTTTACTGGGAGCCAATGCAGTGTGTATAAGATTGGGGTGATGTGGTCATACTTTCTGGTTTTAGTAAGGACTCTTGCAACTTCAGATACTGGTCATGCGCAAGGGTGCTTCCCACAGTGTGAAGCTCATGCAATGCTGAGTTCCCTTTGAAAGGGGACATGCAGTTAGGTGGAATGACTACTCTAAATTGCCTGAAGGTGTGAATAAGTGTGTGAGTGAAAATGTTTCTGCTGTTCAGGCCTTACTGAAGATGAATAAATATAGAAGTGATATAGAAACATCAAGAGGGAAATAGTGAGATATGGGTTGAAAGATTGCACAAGATGGAGTGGTGAGTGTGGTTCCTTAAATTTCGCAAGCATTGTTTTCTTAAAGCAAGGGATTTCATCTGCTTTAGAGCCATTTCACACTTCAGGAGTTACCGTGGCCTTTGACATGCTTAGTGGAGCATTCAAGACTATAGACACATGCCAGCTCTGAAGTCACTTTTCACAAATTGGAGGAAAAGTAATCTCCAAGCATAGTATCTAGAGGATAAAATGTGCTAAAATAAATGACCTTTGGTAGGATAAACTTCTTGCATTTTGACGCTTTGTGACAGCTGTAATAATTGGTGTAAAGTCTATGATGGGTATAATAATGAATTATATTTCATTATAATTTAAAAAAAGCAAGAACAAACAGAAATGCATAAACAATTGACCCGACAGTTACTGAGTACTATAGTGAAAAACGGTTTACTGTTTTTTTTTTAAACTTAAACTTTTTTTAGACTTCAGGAACTCAGTAAAAGTATAAACAGAAACATAGTAACAAATGAAATAAAAGGAAGTTCATCTGCTTTGAAATTTCACTGACAGCACTGTGGTCTGATTCCTGACATCCTGCTGTTACTGATTATGCAACATGCTCCTCTACTTCTGCATAGGAGTAACTAGTCCCAATACAATTCAGTAGTCACTAGATAATTAAGCTGTATTTAAATTCAACAAAGAAACATTGCTTCCTGGAAAACATTCAGGTCATATTTTGTTGTCCCTCTGAGAGAACCCTTAAAGAGGACCTATTATGCCTCTTTTTACAAGATATAATACAAGTCTCAGGTGTCCCCAGAATGTGTCTGTGAAGTTTCAGCTCAAAACACCCCAGGGATCATATATTATACCATGCTGTAAAGGCTCTTTTTGGGTGGAAGCAAAAACCATGTTTTCGTGTGTGTCTCTTTAAATGAGCTGTTGCTCCTTGCCCCCTGTCTAGAAGAGGGCTGTGTTTACAGCTTGTGCTTTGGATAATACAGCAACAATAAATCAGGAGAACCTGTATGACTGACACTGTGAATACTGGTGATCAGCCCTATATGTATGAATTGTACAGTCAGTAAGCGTTTTCAGGTTAAAAATAAAAATGACGACATAGCTCTGGTCTCTGTCAATACAATCAGAGACAATGGTAACTTTAGCCTCATTGGCCTCATAAGGGCGCAATTGGTAGGGCGGGTTGTCCACTAATCGTAATGTTGGCGGTTCGATGGCAAGTTAGCCTTAGCCTTGCATGGCAGCTCTGCTACCATTGGTGTAAGTGTGTGTGAATGGGTGAATGAGACACATGTAAAGTGCTTTGTATAAAAGTGCTATATAAATGCACCATTACCATTAGCCATGGAATTTGCTAACAAGCACATTCGGAAAGGCGATTTGCAAACATTCTCAAAATATAAATGGTGATACATACAGTGGGGGAAATCAGCATTGGACGTGTCAACATTTTTTTCAGTAAATATATTTCCAAAGAGGCTATTAACATGAAATTTAATAAACCTGTGTCACTCCACTTTATTACATATAACTTTATTTATGGACTTTAATGTTGTGAATTCTTTATATTTCCGGATTTCTTGATTTAATACTGATGTCTGGTGAAAATTTCATGTGAATAGCCTCAATGGAAAAATATTTTGAGACGTCCAATACTTATTTCCCCCACTGTATGTCTTCTGGATATGAAGCTGGATCATGAACAGTTGGAATTGATCCATGCTTAAGAATAAACTTTTCAGCAGATCCTGCTTTGTATTGACCCTCATTCACAAAGCAGTCTGGTGTAAAATGATTTAAAGAAACATACGAATGTAGCTATTTTTGGGGGCACATTTCCTTCAAAGATAAAATTTCTCCACTGCAGTTTCAGTGACTCTGATGCTGGAAGTAGATGAAGACTCTTATGTTAATTTTTACAGCCAACAACAGAACACTTACAAAGCTGAGGCATTCTTCTTATCACTATAGTTGCTCCAGCATGTTCTGGTGGACTGTGTGCAGCTCACTCAGGGGAGGATCTATGCTAACAGGGCAGAGTCTGTCACCAGTCATGGGAGGGGCTTGTTCTAATGTGACGTCACATTAGAGAGAAAACACGAACGACTCATTTTGAAACACTGTTTATGATTTATGGGAAATATAAAAAAAAAGGAGTGGGGGGATTTTTACCATTGTAGGGTGGTTGTGTACACACACTGCCGCCACACATGTAAAAGTTCATTTTGCATAATAATGTTAAAGGCATTAGAACTAGAAATAGGTAGCCCCCTAACCCTACTTATCTATCAGGAAGGGTTCTAAGTAAAACTTTTTTTGAGGCTAAGAATTACTTTGCACGATTAAATCTTGAAAACTATAATAACTCTGTCCAAACTGTTAAAATAAAAAAAAAATTAAAACCCATTTGTAGTTCTGTCTCTGTAATGCCTCTCTGGATCAGCTTGACTATAGGCGTAGATGATGTGGCATGGGACATAACTACAGAGACACGCCATGTTATGCAAATCAGTCAAGCAGTGCTAACGTTAAACATTAGCTTCCACTGGAGTCACAAAAAATTTGGAAAGGCTGATCCTACCCTGCTTCATATTCTTAAAAAGTATGCTAATCACTCGTAACGTACAAAGCGTGTTTCTGACACAGCTTATTTGAATTTAGCGATGCCCACAGACTCCATAAATGGTCAAGTGCACAGAGGGTTGGAAAAATTAAATGTCTAAGAAAAAGCAGGAAGGAAGAAGTGGAAGTTATTTTGACCCACTTCCAAGCCAATAAAATATATTTAGCAGTGTAACAGCACCTGAAAAGATCAAAATCTAGAGCCAGAAAAGGTGAATAAGGTGTGAATTAAGTGAGGTGAAAAGAAAATGGTATGACATTAAAATGGAGGAAAAAAAAAGATCTATGCTGCATCCAGGTGATCATGCACACCACATTGTGTGTGACATTCTACGTCGATAAACTGCTATTTCTAAATTGGGAATAGGGGTTAAAGAAAACAGGACTTAAAGAAAATGTCACGGCAAACGGAATTGAATTATCCTCCAAAAAATCAAAGCAGTCTTTAAGCATCCTTTCCCTCATAAACGTGGCATGCCTAAACCTTCCATCAGATGAGGCATACAGACCGGTCTGTATGTACGGTACGTCCTCCTTTTGTACGGTGACAATTCTTTTTTTCATAATTAAATGATTATTTTTATTTGTCTTTTGCCATTTCTTGATTTGTTTTTTTTACTTTTTTGTTTTTTCACTTTCTTTAATTTTTACAATTAGCATGAGGATGTGTTTTTGATATATATTCCACACATAAAAGCGCAGTAATGTGTGCAAATGATAGTATTTGAAGTCTTAATAAATAATTTATAAATGTTTACATTATTTAGTTTTCTTAGGTGTGTGTTTACACACACTCAGGAGCACGAGTAGGATATTAAAGGTTTTCTGAAAATTAAAGATTTTCATGAATACCAGATTTCTTGTAACAGTTTACGAATAAATCTATTTATATCCAGCTTCATAAATTAATTTATGTGGTTGTTCAACACTCTTAGGAAATTAATTTAATCCCTCTGGGAGAACCCTTAAAGGGATGTTTCTCTATCAGAAAGACTTTCAAGTAAAACATTTTATGATCCAGTTGAAAGTGTTTGAAAGTGTTTGAATGTCTGAGTTCTGAAGAGCCCTTCTGTGTACGTCATCATTATTTATCTACACTCTTAGTGAAAAAAGGGTTCAAGTGTCAAATGTTTTACTCTCTTATACCAGCATATTACAATTACAAATCCAAAGAGCCTACTTCAGTAGCAATGGGAAGTCTCTGACACACTTTATATGTTTATCGCTAATTTAAGCAGACTATAAAAATTTTTTAATGTAATTTCTGAAAGATCACTCTGACCTTCAACAAGTTCCACTAAACAAAAAAAAACCCTTTGTACCAGCCATCATAACCTTTTGTACTGCTCTATTCTGTCAGACTGTGGAAGTGAATTTGGGAGGTGAAGGGCCTGTATCGTGTGTCTGGGTCTTAAATTACGGTGGTTGAGCAACATGCATGAACAGTTGAAAAAAACCCAGAAGCAACCCATTTTATCAGCCCAAAACCCCCACCTAATTATACTCTTACCTTCCTGCACGATGCTTCATGGTCATTCCTTGCTGCGTTGTTAGTCACAGAGCAGCATCGTCAACCCCCTTCAGCTGTCTATTAGTGTCATCTGAGGACAAACTGTGGACAGCTCACTATGGTTAATGAGGACTGAAGTAGACTGATCTTCAGTTGTACGACAGTAGCCTTTCTCTCTCTCTATCTCTCTCTCTCTCACACTCTCTCTCTCTCACACACTCTCTCTCTCTCACTCTCTGAGGAATTCAATTTAGACTTGCAGAATCGTTTCCTTAGTTCCTTTCACTGTCCTCAACTTGAATCTCAACACACATGCAAACCATGAGATGTCCTAGTTGAATAATATTCAAAGTACCACTCCACCTTTCAATGCTAAACTTCACCCTTAAAGGAATACTCCAGTGTATACTTTTTTTTTTTTTTAAAGTTAAACTTAATCTGCTGTAACTGCACTGAATGTGCACTTTAAGATTTTCGAAATGTTTCCTTGTTCTGAGAAAGAAAGGAAAACGTGTTTATTTAAAACACACTTACAATAGAAGTCTAAGGACAGGTATTGGGGCAATCAATAAGTAAGGACTAAAACTCTTGCGGGTGTGCTGTTATTAGAAAATAATCCCCAATGGGGTGGCACAATGTGAAGTTAACACCCTGAATTGGATTATTTTCCAGTAAAAACATGGCCTGAAGTGTTATATTCCTCTTGTCACATACCTTGGGTGGAGACGGAAGCAGTTGCGGGTGACAGAATTAAAGCAGAATAAGTCAATGAGAGAGACAAAGTTTGTGGTGGTAAAAATAGGCAGGGTCAGGCGATCAGGCAGGCAAACAAACACAATGAGGCTAGGTAAAAATTGAGGTCGGGGACGGAAACACTGGTCAAAGTCACTTAAGCAAAACTCACAAATGAACGGCTTGGATAATGACAGCGAGCAAGTCTATTGAATGTTTACTTCGTGAAGTCTATTTGCCTCCAAAGTCTCTTAAGTGCTGTGGTGAGAGTGTGTGTGTGATTGGATGCAGGTGTGTGTGATTAGAACTCCGGGGAAGGCTAGTGCATGAGTGTGTGGGAAGTGTAGTTCTCACCGGCCATGTTTGTAGTCCGCGGTGCTTCCTGGGAAACTGAGTTGTGGGTTCACCATGGCAGGACGCATCATGTGATGTCATCACTATGCGCATTCAGCCAAAGCCCTCTTCGGTTCACATGCTTCAACCTTGAGTTCAGCCATATGGATTTAAAAAATTGAACTTTGGTTTTCACATATCCTTCGGTTCTCCTTTCTGAGTTAATGCATCGTTTGCATTGTGTGAAGGTGATGCATAGTTTGCATAAGTTGCATAAGTTGATGCATTGGGTGCATTTTGTTATGATGATGCACTGGTGGCATCCTGTTAATATAATGCATTGTTCGCATGCTGTAAAATTGATTAATATCTTGGCTGTGTCTGAAATCACGTAGTACCTTACTACACAGTAGGCGAAAAACAGTATACCAGAGGGGTATTATATCTGAACTCTCAGGCAAACAACTGTAGGCAAGATATACCTGGATGGTGTACTGCTTCCAGAAATATTTTGCAGTATGCAGTATTGCAGTATTTTCCCACAATGCAACGGGATTGATGCAAACAAACTAAAAAAAAAAATTGCGGAAGACAGTGCGCCGGCTCTTTTTAAGTATTAAACTTGGTTATATGGGACTTGTTTAACAATACCCGAATAAATTGTTAACTTGTTGAAGGTTTAAACAAGAAAACATTGTCACAGCGTTTGAAACCATTTTCGTGATCTCCATCATGCCTTAGCCGGCCAAGCTAACGCTAACGAGTTTACCTCAGCCTGTTAACCCCACCCACATTACATTACCAATTCAGTTAAATTTCATGATATGCATTTTGTGCATTTTCTTTGTGTGTGTGTGTGTGTGAGAGAGAGAGTTGTAGACTGGCCAGTACTGACACTTATTGATGAATATGAACTGCAGGAGCTTGTATGTCCTAGAGGTACACATAGCCTTGCTGAAAACAATACATTTCAGGCACACACACACACACACACACACACAAACACACACACACACACACACACACACACACCACACACACACACACACACACACACACACACATTTACAGCTGAACAGCAAGCTGAACTTTCTATGGAAAGTATTGACATGTTAACATCCCTATGAAAAGCACTGGAAAGTTATGTTAAAACACATGGAAGTTATGTTTAAACGCATCAGGAACTAAGTTGTTTCTAGAGATCAGTGAATATGCCACATTACACCACAGCACTCTTGACTTGATTGGTCAAAGAGTCTTATACATTATTCATTAAATAACAGCTCATTCACAGGGACTTGCATGGTGGATACCTAATAATGAACAGATCTAAGGTGTTGTTAATAGCACATGGATATTGTTTTCTGTGAGAAGATATTTATCTACATTTATGGAAGGAGGCATTGGTGTCAGCACTTTATAACTGTCAATAAGTTTCTCACTAACATGACATGAGCTGTGCATTTCTTTTCATCTTATTAGCTACAAGAGAGAGGGGAAAAAGAGACTCTGGTGAGGGAATGACTATTTATAGTTGCTATAACATTAGTATAGCAGGACGTATAAGAGGAACTAACTTATCTTGTGGACATACATAACAATAAACTAATAACATTATTGACAAATTGCTGTGCTGTTAGAGGAATATGACCGTTTAGAACATGCTATTGCTGGAAAATTAACAATTCAGGATAGTAGAAGTAACTCTTCTTCACAACTGGCTGCATCACATACCCAAATGTTGATTATTTTCCTATTAAAGCATGCTGTGTTATTTTTATCCCTTGCATAATGCTAAATTTACTCTTGTGTCTTTCTAATTGTAACTGTTGTCAAGAGACCTTATTCCTGTTTTCCCCAATGATGTTTTGCACTTATTTTGTCCTACTTTTTTTCCCCCTCTGTTTGCCTTTTAAATTCATCTGATTTACTATGTTTTTCAGCTCACCCCCTCTTCACTTATTGGTCTCACTGGGAACCCTGAGGTTAGCTGCAGCTTTTACCCAAATTCTCATGCTGTTTTATTCACATATAAAACTCTCTATGGCTCCCCAGAGGCTCTTTGCCTTTTGCCTTTGCAGTCTGGTACCAAAAGGTGAAATTAATATGATGATAGTGCACTATAATGAGCTGGAGAAACCTTGTTGTAATAACATGAAATTAAACTGACAAACAAATGAGAGTAATAATGAAGCACAAGTACATAAAATATTAATACTTAAAAAATGATCAAATACAATTCAAAATGTGAAAGCAATAATAATGAATCATACTGACGAAGCCACCAAAGGCCCAAGATGAATGCAAATGGATGCTGATTCACTGCTACAGTGAGGGAAAAAAGTATTTGATCCCTTGCTGATTTTGTACATTTGCCCACTGACAAAGAAATGATCAGTCTATAATTTTAATGGTAGATTTATTTTAACAGTGAGAGACAGAATGACAACATGAAAATCCAGAAAAACGCATGTCAAAAACATTATAAATTGATTTGCATTTTAATGAGGGAAATATGTATTTGACCCCTCTGCAAAACATGACTTAGTACTTAGCGGCAAAACCCTTGTTGGCAGTCACAGAGGTCAGATGTTTCTTGTATTGGCCACCAGGTTTGCACACATCTCAGGAGGGATTTTGTCCCACTCCTCTTTGCAGATCTTCTCCAAGTCATTAAGGTTTCGAGGCTGACGTTTGGCAACTCGAACCTTCAGCTCCCTCCACAGATTTTCTATGGGATTAAGGTCTGGAGACTGGCTAGTCCACTCCAGGACCTTAATGTGCTTCTTCTTGAGCCACTCCTTTGTTGCCTTGGCCGTGTGTTTTGGATCATTGTCATGCTGGAATACCCATCCATGACCCATTTTCAATGCCCTGGCTGAGGGAAGGAGGTTCTCATCCAAGATTTGACGGTACATGGCCCCGTCCATCGTCCCTTTAATACGGTGACGTGGTGCTGTCCCCTTAGCAGAAAAACACCCCCAAAAGCATAATGTTTCCACCTCCATGTTTGACGGTGGGGATGGTGTTCATGGGCTCATAGGCAGCATTCCTCCTCCTCCAAGCACGGCGAGTTGAGTTGATGCCAAAGAGCTCCATTTTGGTCTCATCTGACCACAACACTTTCACCCAGTTGTCCTCTGAATCATTCAGATGTTCATTGGCAAACTTCAGACGGGCATGTATATGTGCTTTCTTGAGCAGGGGGACCTTGCGGGCACTGGATTTCAGTCCTTCATGCCGTAGTGTGTTACCAATTGTTTTCTTGGTGACTATGGTCCCAGCTGCCTTGAGATCATTGACAAGATCCTCATGTGTAGTTCTGGGTTGATTCGACACTGTTCTCATGATCATTGCAACTCCACAAGGTGAGATCTTGCATGGAGTCCCAGGCCGAGGGAGATTTACAGTTCTTTTGTGTTTCTACCATTTGCGAATAATCGCACCAACTGTTGTCACCTTCTCACCAAGCTGCTTGGCAATGGACTTGTAGATCATTCCAGACTTGTGTAGGTCTACAATCTTGTCCCTGACATTCATGGAGAGCTCTTTGGTCTTGGCCATGGTGGAGAGTTTGGAATCTGATTCTGGGAGCCAGAAATCTTTCTGATTGAGAGGGGGTCAAATACATATTTCCCTCATTAAAATGCAAATCAATTTATAACATTTTTGACATGCGTTTTTCTGTATTTTCTTGTTGTTATTCTGTCTCTCACTGTTCAAATAAATCTACCAATAAAATTATAGACATTTCTTTGTGGGCAAACGTACAAAATCAGCAGGGGATCAAATACTTTTTTCCCCTCACTGTACATGTGTATGGTAAACACTATAGTTTCTACCGTTTCATCTGTGATGACTGGCACAGGACAGAAAATAGTGTTTTAGTGTTTTTTATCACTTCCTAATAATCATTACCATTCAAATTATGAAATTACTCGGAAACTCTTACATTTTGTTGTTGGTCTATTTAATATTTTTTGTTTGTACGTTACTTTGGTTTGTTTTTTCTATTTTGGCTGGACAAAATGACCCTTTCAGCTGAAAAATGTGCAACCAAATGTTTCAACTATATTTATCCTTAAAAATGTAGTAAACCAATGTTAACCATTGAAGTTAATATTAAGTGTTAATTATTTTTTAATGCTAATTATGATTACTAATTCTGAAGTTCAGGGCTTGTTCATGTTAAGTAATAATTAAATAATGTCAGTTAAGGGAACCATTATGTAAAGCATTACCTTAAGTATTGACGAATATAAACAGGGAAGGAAGGTCATATTAAAAGGTAAAAATTTTTTAAGACAATGTTGCCAGAAAAGACAATGTTGCCAGATGTCTCACAACGATGAGATTTGGTAGAAAAGTAAAAAGTAATCTCTCTATGTCTAAATTTGGTTGCAAAGTGAATGTTGAAAAGATGCCTTTTATAGGCTGTTTCAACAAAAATTTCAATCATGAATTTGTATTACATGAGTATGTATTATATTCATTATATTATTATATCATATTATATTCATAATTACTCCCAAAAAACTGACAAAAAAATACAGATAAACCATTTGACACCAGATGTATTGTCAGATACATCCGCCGGACCTTCCAGTGGCATGTTATTGTATATACTGTACAACAAAAGTGCCTTCAAAATTTTCTCTGAGCAGTAGTAAAAGCCAATCTAATGTACGTATTTCTGCCAGCCGATTTACACTACACCCCCCTTTTCCACCTCCATGACCACCTACAAATAATTTGACTTTTGAACTTTGAGTGACCAATCAATCAAAACAAGCCACTCTGGGGTTCCGTTCTGCTATCATCTGAAATTCATATCCTGTGGTTGTGTGTGTGCGCATCATGAAGAAGTGGGAAAATACATTCTTATAGATAAATGCCATATTAAAGAGCAGTATCATTAAGTTATTTTTATGGCATATATTAAGCATATGAACAGCAATGATTATATAAAAAATTTTCAGAAAGTCTCATTTGGGTGTAGTGTACACAACACACATTTTCCTCGAGATATATTTCCCCATGTGCTGCAATGTGATCTTATTTTCATGGCTGTATTGGGGCTATATGTGGTCCCAAACAAACGTTCATCTTGGGATAAACTTAGACCAAATCAGATAGACTAAACAAAGCCCAATTTTCTACTGAATCTTTTTGGGCTAAATAAAGGCCCTAATTGGCCAACCAGATTTAGCCCAAAAAACAATGTCCATAGACGTCTGGTGGTATTATCCTTATATTATTGTGTGAATTATCGCTATTGTGTGAGTTTGATCCTCACACAGAGCAACAGTGCTTTACAAGTAAATTCTGTATATGTAAATTCTATTTTTATTATTCACAGACAGTCGTAAAAAGCATTTTACTGCATGTCGTACTATGTATGGTTGTGTGTGTGAGACCAATACATTTCAATTTGAATGAACATTCAGCTGAAAGTTTAATGAGGAGGTTGCTCGCAGGGCTTCCAGAGGATTTTAAATTATTAGAGTTTCCATTAATATAAGGAGCATCTCTCAGGTCCAACCACAGGACCATAAGTCTCAGTAAAGGAATGGACAGGCAGGTCTTTCCTTTTTTTTTCTATTTGATTGACACATTGCTCCACATCAACACCTCAGCTGAGAAAAAATCCAGACTAGAATTGCTTTATTGAATATACCTCAAAATGTCAAAATGACCTTTCGTACAACGCATTTAAGATGCTTAATACCACACATTTATTTACATTAATTTAGGGACCTAGAAATAGTGCATAATCGTGAGTGATTAAATGTTGAAGATATTGAACGATTACATTCGTATTTTGAACATTTAAAAATTTGAGTTTCAATGTGGTCTAAGACTTTTGGACCCTGCTGTAGTTTGTTAGTAGCAACTTGCAAAGACTGGACTGATTGAATTATAAGACCAGTGTGAGTCAAGGAAATGAATTTGAAATAATGTATCTGACACCATGCTCTTATTTTTGTTCTCTACTAATATAGACTCACAGATAGTCTACTGCACGGAAAGCCAAATGCTAAATGAGTGTAACTTTTGATAGACAGAAGCTGTATGTGTGTAAGAATGGATGTTAGGAGCAAAGTACACTTTTAGATTAATTATGGGATTTAATTCAACGACTCAGTGATGATGCACTTCAAGGCCAGTTTAAATCTGGCTCATATATATATATATATATATTTTTATATATATATATATATATAAAAATATATATAAATATATATAATATATAGCTACTGTACTAATCTAAGTCGAGTGCATTTTCCGAAGGACTATTTTATGGTGGTAGACCTCATCTTTAATGCAGGGGTTGGAAATGGGTACACACAAGAAAAAGTAATGGGGTCTGTTGAAGAGAACAATTATAACATACGCAGCAGCAGTTAACATTAGTTTATGGCACATAATCTTTCCTATATTAAGAGCAAAAAAATGCATGAAATGAAATCATGTGACCTAACTTAACGGGCATGTTGCATTTGTAATTTTGGATTTTAACTTACTGGGGCTTTTTAATCAAGGTTTTTTTGTTTTTTTAAAAGAATGCTTAACTGAATGAAAGTTATTTTTATTAGCTTTATGTTGCCAATTATTAATTAGATTTGAGTAAAAGCACATAAATAACTAGTTGGAGAAGATATAGATATTGCTCCATACCATAGTTATGGAAATGAACATTTGATCACACTTTAGGTTTTTTGTTAGAAAAATTAAGATGTAATAGTGACTTGATTTGAATGACCACAAGCACATCAACTAAAAATATATAAAAAGTATAAAACAGCAAATCATTGGTGGATACATAGATACATAATAGAAGATTATCCCCATATCATTTTCATGATTACAGTTGCAAATATATTCTCAGTAAACCCATAAGGGTTTACTCTCTCTCTCACTCTCTCTCTTCTCCAAAGACAATATTTACTGCATTAAAATGTTTTTTTATGATTGTAGTTTTGGAGACTTTCTGACCCCAAGACACAAATAACTTCTGCAATTCTCTAGCTGAGATCCATGGAGATTTTTTTGCTACTCGGACCATCCTCTTCACAGTACAATTCCAGGTTGATTCATAACATTTCCAGTTGACTGGAATTTCTTAATTATTGCCCTGATGGAAACGGGCATTTTCAATGTTTGTGCTATTTCTTATAGCCACTTCCCATTTTGTGAAATTCAACAACCTTTTGCCGCACATCACAGCTATATTCCTTGCTCTTACCCATTGTTATGAATGACTAAGGGAATTTGGCCAATGTGTTACCTCATATTTATACCTGTGTCATGGTTGAACAATTTCCTGTTCCTAGTCACCCATGGTATACTAAAAATATATATAAAATATCAATGGGAATATACTTCAAATATATTTTTCTAAAATGAATTCATAGGGGTGCCAATAATTGTTGCACACCTATATTTAACAAAGATTTCTGTTATAAACCTGTGTTGTGCTTAACTGTTTGATATCCATGAAAGCAGAGTATTTTTTGTAATTTTTTAAAAAAAAAATCAAAAAGGTAAACAATAATGACAGTTTTTCCACAGACATCTTTGCTCACATTTACTAAGAGTGCCAATATTAGTGGAGGGCACTGTAACTTTGCCCCCCCCATCCATCCATCCATCTTCTACCGAATACTCCTTCTTCAGGGTCGCGGGGAACCTGGAGCCTATCCCAGGGAACATCGGGCAACTGGGATAGAGGTGAAACTGAAACATTAACATCTTCTGATGCTGAGCAGGGGGAAAAAGAGTGTGTAAATGTCTATATGAGTTCCAGTGTACATGAACATGATATGAGCAGATCATAGGGAAAGATAATGTACTTTCCATGGCACTGTAGCAGCCAAACCCATAAAATGATTGCTATGCTCTGCCTCCCCTTGGCTAACGACACCAAACTAGCGTAGTTAGAAAAGTTTTATATTTTATCAGTAGTCCTACAAACAGTGACAACACCCGAGGCAAGTTTTTTGAAAAAGCCTGTCATACATAAAATTACTGAGTTTCACTTTGTAGTGTATTTTTCTAGGTTTGACATGAAAGTAATTAGTAATCTGCTTACTTTTAACATGCAATAATCAGTAACGTGATCATATTGCAATTTTAAAGTAATAATTAGTAATCTGTTGTATATTACTTTTTTTGAGTAACTTACCCATCACTGATCACAATTCACATCACTTCCAGAACATAACCCCTAAGCAGTAGGACTTCATCATAGTAGTCACAATTATTATGAACACAACACTGATGATAGTTGCTGCACTGCCATGGGCTTGTACTGAAAATACTGAAAAATCTGAAAATAAATGCCATTTACACACAAATATTTCCAGAATTCAGGAATTTCAGGGCTGTAAACCCCTGGCACCATGCATGATTCTACCATTTGATAGTCACAGGTACATCAAAAGACAATAGATGAAACGTTTACGGTGGAACTGTGGGGCAGGACCATTCAGTGGTTTACAGGTCATTAATAGTATTTTATAATCAATGTAGTCTGGATAAGATGTGGAAGTATGGTCAAACGTTCTGATTCTATTAAGGGCTCTGTCTGCTGGATTCTGGACAAACTGTAGCTTGTTTATACAACTGCTGGAACATCCAGACAGCGAGGCATTACCCAACCTCAATAATTACACCAAGGGTCTTTCAGTGCTGCACATGATGTAACTGAAAGGCAATCACAAGTTACTACATGATCCGAAAGCTTAGAAGTACTTCAGCCTTCTTGGAGTTAAGTAGGAGAACCATACTCAACATTTAGTGTCAAATGTATTTTACACATTCTTCATCATTACGCTGGTCTGTCATCTGGTGTTGACACACAGCTGTACGTTTCAGTGAAACAACATGACAGATGACAAATAATGTAAATATGGTAGCAATTTGTACTATGCGGATGTAGGTGTGTGTCATCAGCATAGCAGAAGCTGATAACTATTTACATATAAACATGTTAATGTGTCATATATCAGGCAGGTTGGGTGAACATACAGCTGTGTGTCATCAGAAGAAGTAGAAGTTCAGCAGAAGTTATCCTGATGCCATGTTTAAGACTAATTATGCTCAGAGGTAGCATACAATATACAGTGGGGGAAATAAGTATTGAACACGTCAATATTTTTTTCAGTAAATATATGTACAGTGAGGCTATTCACGTGAAATTTTTACCAGATCAACTCACGAAATCCACACATTAAAGTCCATAAATAAAGTTGTGTAATAAAGTGGAATGACACCAGAAAAAAGTATTGAAAACGCTAAATGAAATTTATTTAATACTTAGCCTTTGTATGTAATGACAGCTGCAAGCTATAATCGGCCGTTGTATTCAGGCGTGATTTTGGCCCATTCTTCTAAACATCCATCCATCCATCTTCAACCGCTTACTCCATTTCAGGGTCATGGGGGAAGCATCAGGGAGCATCGGGTATAAGGCAGGGTACACCCTGGACAGGGTGCCAGTCCATCACAGGGCACAATCACATGCACACTTACCCCCCCCTTCCTTCCATGTTCCACTTACTTAATTGTTAGGATATTTCAGTGTAATGTTTATTGTTTGTTTGGGCAATGATGAAATGCCTCTGTTTGAATGGCCTTTATAATCAGTGGTTTTAGTGATTTTCAGTAACAACTAATACATAGTGCAGTTTGTCAACTGGGAACACATTAAGCCAATAAGAGCAGATAAAAATAAGAGCGAAGCAGGAATACATTATTTTTAAAAAATCTGTGTTACAACACAACAAATGCTTTATTGCCTAATTGTCCGATTACACTTTTTAGATATTAATAATATGTTAGTATTGACATGGACTGGCACCCTATCCAGGTTGTACCACACCTTGTACCTGATGCTCCCTGAGATAGGCTCCAGGTTCCCCCGCGACCCTGAAAAAGTGGTAGAAGATGGATGGTTGGATGGATGTTAGTATTGACAAATATGCCAACATGGTTTATGTGGTGTCTAAACTATAAATCAGACTTCATGTGAAAACTATAATGAATTTCATGGTTACACAACTGCACTATTTGAACATGCAGTACACAGTTATAGAAAGGATTTATTTATAATTATATATAAATAAATGTGTCACCCAGATGAGAATGGGTTCCCTTCTGATCTCAAGGTTTCTTCCTCATATCATCTCAGGGAGTTTTTCTTTGCCATCATTGCCTCTGGCTTGCTCATTAGGGATAAATTCATACATTTAAAATCTATATCCTGAATTGATATATTTCTGTAAATCTGATTTGGGACAATGTCCATTGTTAAAAGTGATATAAAGTAAAATTGTAATTGAATTGAATGAAATGAACAGGAAGCACAATGCCACACCATGAGACTGCAGAGAAGGGGAAGTTATGGGATGTGATGAGGATATAGTGTATTTAAGGACACCCATAAAGGGATTCTGCATAAAGATACAAATAGCATGTATTATTGATCACATAAGCAGATGAATGGCCAGACCTCAGCGTGCAAAAGGAAATTGCTTTTCCATCCAGCTGCCCATTTAAGAACAACCTATTAACTGGCTAAGAATCTTTAAAGCAGGCTAGGAGTAAACAACCCGTTTTGTTCATCTCTAACAAAAATACAAGCTATCCGGCTTGCTGTGTAAGTGGAAAGCAAGGGGCGTAACATAAATCAAAGAGACCAGACACCAGATTTGTTGTTTTGTTGCCAAAAGGTATAAAAAAAAATTATATATGAAACGTAGCTTGCTGCTCGGTGAGCAATGCCAAAATAGAAACATTTTTGCTAACTGGAGATTTTTAAAGTAGTTTGCCTATTCAAAACCAGATAAAATGTCAATATTGTCCCCTTATTCCTATCTAAAACAAAAACAAGAGAAAAAAAACACTCACCCAGACAATTTCCAGGCAGCTATAAAAGCCATAATTGTTGCAACTATAATATCTAATATCCATAACTATAGGTATAAAGATGCTGATAAAAAATATTTACATATCTAGAGTCTAGGGCTTTAAGTATAAGTATAGAGCTTATGTACACAAAAGAAATCAACTACAAAATCAAGCAACATGTCGCATTTTACAGAGTTCAAAATGATCATAGAGCAGTTCAAAATTATCATAGAGCAGTGAACTGACAAAGAAGCTAGCATAAAGTTGGGATCTACAAAAGGCTGTTTGTAGGATCTACAAAACTGGGACTGACACGGTGTCCCTCAATATTCCACCACTGGCATAGATAGTCTCCCAGATGAATGAAGATCTGGAATGATCTTCAGTCTAAATCTCCAATCCCTGGTTATATTCTGGGATATCCTAAACACATGGTAGAGAGACAGAGAGAGAGAGAGAGACACGCACACACATACACACACACACACACACACACATACACACATACACACATACACACACACACACACACAGAAAGCCAAACTACATCCAGGGACATCGTTGAGACACTTTTAGTTTGCTCACTGGGGCTCAACACACTCATTTTTGTAAAGCTGCTTGAAATCAGTATATGTATTGAAATGTATTGTAAAAGGACTATACAAATAAAATGATATTTTGTTTATAGGTATTGCCTTAAAATAATTGCTGTAATCGGTCTCATAAAATTCATTTAAAATCTGTATTCTAAATAAAAAACATCCTGTGGACTATAATTGAATTGAAGGACTAAAAAAAAGAAAAAAAAGAGAGAAAACTATTATCTGTTATTCCACTAGGGGGGTGAATATTTATGTAATCAAAACTTTTAAAATGAGTTTGACACCACTGGTTTAGAAGTTATGACAATTTCATTGTCTACAGGTGCATGATGGCTTAGTGGTTAGCACGTTCGCCTCATGGTTGGGGGTTCGATTCCTGCTGTGGCCCTGTGGGTGTGGATTTTGCATGTTCTCCCTGTGCTGCAGGGGTTTTCTCCAGGTACTCTGGTTTCCTCCCCCAATCCAGAGGCATGCATGGCAGGCTGATTGGTATGTCCAAATTGTCCATGCTATTTGAATGTGATCCTGCGATGGATTGGCACCCCGTCCAGGGTGTACCCCGCCTTGTGCCTGTGCTCCCTGGGATAGGAGTGTGAGAGTATGTGTGTGAGAGTGTGGGATAGGCACCTGTCATGGGATAAGCTCCATGTTCCCCGTGACCCTGTAGGATAAGCGGTATAGAAAATGGATGGATGTATTATGAAGTTTACTTCGACTGTGTGGATTATAATGGTAATTCTTTGAAACAAACTAAAGTGCCGTCTGTAATTATATTTAACTGTCTGTATCTGAAATGTAACCAAATACATTATGCACCATTGTTTTAAAATGATTTGCATCTCCAATAAACAATATATCATCTTGTCTGTTCTTCGTCTATTAAGAATGAACCTGTCAACTCATTTCACCCACACTCAACATCTAGTGTATTTGAAACATTTCATACTGTCGGACTTGTCACTTTAATTAATTCACACTGCATTTATCAAAATCCCATACACCACTGTTGCCCCCTCTCACTAGCCACTGTCTCCTCTGGCTTCCTCATTAGGGATCTAGATTTAGATCTCAATTCCTGTATAGCTGATTTGTGACAATGCCTATTACAAATAAAACGGAATAGAATCTAATTCAAATAGACCCCAAATTAAATACACCCCCATACACATCAATTTCACGAAGCACTAGCAATAGACTGTATTGGGAGGAAAAAAATTGTGGAAAAGAAATGTTTGTAATATATATATATTTTTTAGGGTTTTACATGATTGCTACCAGGTATTACATACATGTTCAGTTCCAGCTTTCTAATTTGTGTCAATCCTTTGAGATACCTGCTTGGTGGCCTACTTGAGAAGCTTTCCTAATTACTTAAAGTGTAAAAGTTGCCATGGATACACACCTACAGTCAGGTCTTTATTCCCAAGCCTTGTGTAGGTTGGGTTTAAAAAAAAAAGCCATTTAGAGTCTCAAGAGCCATTTTGTTTTTAGAAAGTGAAGCGATAGGAACAGTTATTAATACTTAAGTACATTTGATATATTAAATGTTGATAAAGGATTTTGAGAGTGCAGCTTTCTTTTCATCTCAAAGCCAAAAGGAAATGTGGTCATGCCTGGGAGATTCATTTAAGACTTTAAGACCCTGTTGCTTCTGTTGAATGTGGGTGGTGTAAAGGTTGGAAGAGAGCAGCATGTGGGCGAAGGTTCAATCCTGATTTATGCATCTGTTTGTATAAAAGAGACTATACACTTGAGGGTCAGGGTGCATTTGTTATTGAGGATTTTTAGGATTTAGAATATCAATTCAGGCTTCCTAAAACAATCAATTTATTATTTTTATTCTTCCAACAAACTGTACTGTTTATTCAGAAGTTACATGCCTCAAATATGATAGAAGTTGATAACTTTTTGACTGCAGTTTGACCTCATTCTCCCAACTACATTTCCTATCCTTATCCCAGGGATGGACAAATCAGGAAGCCGAGCACTCGGGACAGGCATATTTCATGTCACGGAGATTAGTTTTTTTTTTTTTTGTCATAATCATAGCCCATGGACAAATAAATTCAACAACCAGAAAAGGAAATAAACCCTATTTCCTACTGACTTTTGCTAAACAGGTTTACAATTTTCCTTTTGTTTGTATGTTTAAATGTAATGCACCTACACATTGGACCTAGTTTCTGTAACTATAGTATTTGATGCTGAATCTCACCACCTGCTGCACTAAACACAGCATGATCTTGCTAAGTGCAAGGTTTACTTGGCTGAATAATTAGTGTCCTATAACTGTCCTACCAGCACATTATATACATACTATACAGAGAGAAACCAAAGTCGCTAGCCAGAATCAAATAAATATAGCCTTAAAAAAAACACATACAACTCATGGTTGAAATGCTGGCCAATGTGTTTGAGTTAGTTTTGGCTAAGTGGCTAAGTGGTTAGCACATTTTCCTCACACCTCTGGGGTTGGGGGTTCAAATCCTGACTCCGCCCTGTGTGCATGGAGGTTGCATGATCTCTCTGCAATTTTGAGAGTTTTCCTCTGGGTACTCTGGTTTTCTCCCGAATTCTAAAGAAATGCCAAGTAGGCTGATTGACGTTTCCAAATTGTGTGAATGTGAGTGTGTGTGTGTGTGTGTGTTGATGTGTGTGTGCTGGTGTGTGTGTGTGTGTGTTTGCCATCTGTCTTTCTCTTTCTCTATCTCACTAATTGCTTTACCAAGATTCGAGTAGCGGGGATTGGCTGCTGCAAGGTCCTTGTTTGTGATCGTAATTACCCAAAGTTAATTTGCTGATGGATTCTAATGCGGGACATTTGTTAAAAATGTTGAAATTAGGTCTTTAATAGGCAATAAGTTCACTTATGCTGTCTCATCTTCGCTTCCACCACAGCATTTAACTAACATCTGGAGCTATCTCTATTCATAGAATACTTTTCATTATTCAACTATTCATAGAATAGTGTCTTTACCAACTGAGAAAACATATTCAACTTGTTACTTACCCAAACCAAACCAAACACTTTTAATATTGACATCCAGGCAGATTCCTTAGCACTCTTCAAGTCAGACTTCTTTTTTCTACAGAAAGTGTGATATGAAACCAACGTAGCAATTTTACCTCGGCTCTGCGATAACTATAGCATGCCAGTGCTGCTGAATCCAACCTACACAGGTGTCAGGAGCAGAGATCATGCTCTGTTAAATCTCAAAACCTTAAATACCACGTTCCCTACACTGCACCCTTGACAGCTTAACTAGCTTTGTCTCTCCATGTTGCACAAAACTTTCCTTTGTACCCGACGTCAGCCTATTTGTCTTTTTAAAGGTACATTTTTACATGTTCTTACCCCCTGCTTCCTTTCAGACTGCTGCATACATTTCCCTTCAAATAGAAATAAGTATACGTTCTTTGCTGTTATATAAGGTAACGTAGATGAATTGCAGAGTTGGGTTTTTTTTTGCCATGTCACTTTACAGGTATTTTCCTTATCTTTTTGTTTCTTTTATTAAATCTAAGCATTTTACGGTTGGCAGGATCAGTCATTTTGGTGCTGTTCTATATATTGTTATGGATAACTATGGATACATTTACTAGCCACTTTAATAGGAAAACCTGTACACCTGCTTATTCATGCAATTATATATGCAATTAGCCAATCATGACATAGCATCACAATGCATAATCTCATGCAGATACAGATCAAGAGCTCTGAATGTGGAAATGTGGAAAAATACGATATCAGTGACGTTAACCGTCACATGGTTGTTAATTCCAGATTTGAGTATTTCTGAAATTCATAAATACAGATGGATTTGAAGACTAGAAATAACGGGACTTTTTTCCGTCTTCAACTGTTGAGTCTGTGCCCATTGTAGCCCCAGATTCCTGTTTTTGGCTGACAGGAGTGGAACCCGATGTGGTCTTCTGCTGTTGTAGCCCAAGGTTTGACGCGTTGTACATTCTGAGATGCTTTTCTGCTCACCACGTGTATAAAGAGTTACAGTAGCCTTCCTCAGCCTAAACCAGTCTGACTATTCTTCTCTGACTTCTCTTATTAACAAGGTATTTAGGGGCAAACTGGTAGATTCTTGTGCAGCTCGTCTCTGCATATGTATAAGTGTCTGACAGCATATGATTTTAAAATTATTAAGATGGTATACCATTAAAATACCATTATATAAATCTAAAATCATTCAGTTGATATTATGCTTTATGCGTGATATCATATTTCCAGTGCAGCATGTTCCTTAATCCATGTAACAAGGTGATATTTTTTAAAGAACAAACATCACAATATTTCTACAATATTTTAAGATTAAGGTTGATCCACGTACCAAGTCTATTTAGTTTCCCTTACTAACTTATTACCAAAACTAATCATAGTCTTGTATGAAATTCAACATAATGCTGTTTAAAAACACTATGCTTTGTTTTTGAAGAAAATAATTATATTAGATTGCATAATTATGATACTTTGAATATTTCATTGTGTAAAAATAAAAATCTGTAATATGTAAAATCCATATACAGTGCCCTCCACTAATATTGGCACCCTTGATACATAGGAGCAAAAAAGACTATTATTATTTAACCTTTTAACCTTAATAAGGTTATTATTTAACCTTTTGATTTGTTAATAAAAATTCACAAAAATACTCTCATGGATATCAAACAAAGCCACTTCTCATTTTGTGAAGCTCAACAACCTTTTGCCACACATCACAGCTATATTCCTCTTACCCATTGTTATGAATGACAGGGAATTTGGCCTATGTGTTACCTCATATTTATACCCCCAGGAAGTCATGGTTGAACAATTTCCTGTTCCTAGTCATCCAGGTGTACTATTAAATCTATCTATCTATCTATCTATCTATCTATCTATCTATCTATCTATCTATCTATCTATCTATCTATCTATCTATCTATCTATCTATCTCTCTCTCTCTCTCTCTCTCTCTCTCTCTCTCTCTCTCTCTATATATATATATATATATATATATATATATATATATATATATATATATATACATTTATTATTTTATTTATAAACCTGTGTTGTGTTTGCAGTTTTTTGATATCCATAAGAGCAGAGTATTTTTGCGAATTTCTTGAAGAAAAGATCAGAAGGTAAACATTAAAGACACTTTTTCACAGCCTTCTTTGCTCATATTTACCAAGGGTGTCAATATTAGTGGAGGGCACTGAATATAGACATTTAGTTAATTTGTTCTTCATTAGGCATTAATGACCATGTTTTATGCTTAACTGACACAATGACACAATTCCTAATGTCAAAAATCTATTTCAATAAATCAGAATGTCAGTTAGATAATTAAGTGAAGTGCAGCTTGACTGTGATTGCCCTTTGATGATGATGATGATGATGATTTATTTATTTATTTATTGCAATTTTATGGCTATCTGTAGAAAAGTGATTTACTAATTATACACAATGTTATTATTTATTATGTAAAACCTTCATTCTTTTACACAAGGGGTAAAATACAAGTTGCTATAAACGTGATTAATGTGAGTATTATTGCCACTGTCATTAGATAGAGGACAGGTTTTAGATAAAGGAGATTTTAAATTGCTGTGTCTCTAACTTCTGTTACCTTCTGCAATCATAGTGCTACAATGCTACTCACATCTATCATGCTATCATGGTGATATGAAGTAAATTCCCTTCCATCATTTCTGTGTTTTTCTCTCACACATACCTGGGAGTGCATACTTATCTTAAACCCCCAAAAAAAAAAAAAAAAAAAAAAAAAAAAAAGCACATGACCAATGCCTCATGCATGCTATTAGACTTTTGACATGTTCCTTGTTTGCTACTTGGTGTAATAACATGCTGTCAAAATTTGTGAGTATCCCTTTTGTATTTCTTCTCTCACTAGCTCTACTTTCACCCTATTCTGAAAAGTTTCTTTTTTTTCATTTTGGAAAGAATTTGTCTGATCGTTCCAATGTCTTAGCATGCAAAGCCAAGAGAAGGTGGGAAAAACCCCCAGAATTTCATAGTCTTACTTTCAGATTTCTATGTAATCATAATTCTCTCTTACTTCTAGCTCTCTTTACAGCTGCTGAACTTTCGACTCAGTGTTAATGAGCTGAGAAAATATGTTTTCTCTAAGCCTGATTCTGGCCTTTTTCTTCCTCCTTTTCCTTCTTCCACAGCTTCATGCCCACAGATGGATGGCAAATTGAGTCTTACTGCTTCATCACATTTGAAAAGGAAAATTCCTTAATGGTTCTGCTATTGAAGGTGCTGGGCTAGTGATTAAATATCCAAGAGCTATCAAAAAAACATGGCCCGAATCTGTTTTATTTATTGGAATCACTCTCTCTCTCTCTCTCTCTCTCTCTCTCTCTTTCTCTCTCTTTCTCTCTGTGTGTGTGAAGTATCTATGATGAATATTTCATATTTCAGAATCTTCAGCATTTTCTGTCACCTTAACAAGTGAACAGTAAAAATAAAGGATGTTGTATACAACCTCTTTATTAAGAACACCTCTACCACTGCTCTTTTTTTTATTATTATTATTAACAGTTAATCCTGTAGCAGAAGTGCAATGCATGAAATGATACAGATACAGATCTAGAGCTTCTGCTAATATTCACATCAAACAGAATGGTGGAGAAATGTGATATCTGTGACTTTACCCATAGCATGGTTATTGTTGCAAGAATAAGGGTGGTTTGAGTATTTCAGAAACTGCTGATCTTCTGGGATTTTCAAACACAACAGTCTATAGAGCTTACACAGAAGTGTGTTGGGAAAGGATGAAGAAGAAAAACCATCCACTGAGTGACAGTTCTGCAGGTGGAAACTTTTTGTTGACGAGAGAGGTCAGAGGGGTAGAACAGCAGAAGATCCCATTCAGAATAAGGAATCTGACGCTACACTGGGCAAAGACTCACCAAAACCGGACAGGGGAGGATTGGAAAAAGACCTGGTAACATTTTTCTAAGCTTCAACTTGGAAGCTTGGAAAAGCTGGTGAGTGTAAATTCCTCTTGGAAGGTGACTGATTGGGATTTTAAAATATATATATTACTTACTTTGCATTTGCTTTGCACATAAGTAAACATAACACACATAATGAAAATAAAACAAATGCATTTGTAAAAAAAAAAAGTAAAAAATTATGTAAACAAACAAACAAATAAACACAACAACAGAAATAGTAAACTCAACAATAGATAGATAGATAAATAGATAATATGCAAAAAGTGAAAATAAAATCTGTAGAAATATGAGCTGGATGTGGACCAATAGTGCTTTTACTCTTGCTCTTCTTAAAAGTGCTTTTTTATTGCTTACTTGTAAAAATAACCTGAAAAATATGTAGAATGTGATCAAATAAATGGTTTAAGCAAAAGCCTCAAGACACATGTATTAAGTGGCTGAAAAAATCTGTTTAAAAAACTGACTTCCGGTCCATAAACATCTTTGTGTTTGGATGGGCTTCCTGTGAGTCATTTTATAGACAACATACTCTCTAACAGCCCGAATGATCGTGTGGGCTCAAGGGGAAAAAATATGATGTAAACATCAAACCCAGTTACTTAACTGTTAATCTTATCTAATGCACTTAAATGATTTGTGTTGAAGCACACTGCCATTTTATTTATTTTAGTCAAATCAAATAATAATAAAACTTCAGTGTGATCTACAGCCATGTATCTGCCAGTAAACCAGATGGACTTAATTTGGCTATGTGGGTCACATTGACTGGGACTGCCCTGCATCTCATGGGATGATTTTCCCCTCTAGCTGCTATTAGAGAAGAGGAGGAAAATGCCAGTGCCACAGAGTCTTTTTTTCCCTCTGCCAGGTAAAAGTAATTGTCTCTCCTCTGAATAATTTTTTCCCTCATGTGTGAATATAGATTTAAGATAAAAAGAGAAAGTGTCAGTGGGCAAAAAATAGTCAATCTCTTTATTGAGAATCTTTCTTTAAAAACATAATTACAACCATAAGTGCATATCATTAACAATGTTCTCTCTGGAGATATTGTTGGAGATAGTATGATGTTAAATCCCTATTTTAATATTTAACAGAAAAGCAAACTCTTACATAGACATTCATAGCTATCAAATCCTGACATATTAAAACTATTTGAAATGATAACAGAGTGAAATAATATGACACACACACAGAACTGTATTCAATCGTGTATTAGCTGTGTATTGTTAAATATCAGAACTGTTCAGATAAAAAAACATTTTTTTAACCTAACCTTAAAGATTGAGGCTGTGTCTGAACCTATTTCATTTACTGTAATTAGCAAATCAATATTAAAAGCCTCAAAATGTCTTGAACATTATGCATTCAGTCATTTAATCATTTACTAATCACTTTATCCTGGACAGGGTCCATGGATCCTGAGCCCATCCCAGGAGCACTGAGTGCAACCAAACCAAAGGCCCTGGAGCTGTGAGACAACACTGTTACTGTGCTTCCCACCATTTTTTTTTCTAGACAATTTTTTTAAAATGGTGAAACAGTATAAAAGTGGTGAATTTGCATTCTGTATCTTCTTAAAATATGCAAGTTTTATGCCCATCTTACCACTCCTATAACCTTGCAATTATTTATAAATTCTTTAAAATGGTACATGAATTTTGTTTTAAGTGTACTATGCTCCACTGAGCTCTGCTCTTTAGTATGCTAAATTGTATTGTTGTTAACAGCTCTTACATTTGGCCCACATCCGCTGCCCGCTTGATTGCACCACAGAGGAGCTTGTTTTCCATTGCTTAGTGGGCCTTGCCATCACACCGGGTGTACAATTCTCTCCCCACTCTATGGAGGTCCTGGTAGCAGGACTTCCATAGCCTGCGAGACAAATAGAACACAGTAATTACGATTACACTGCAGTTAGATCAAGGCTGTGTAAGTGCTTGTAGAAAATTCTCTGGTCCCAAACGAGTTGGGCATTGCTTATGACTATTGCCAAGCTCCGATAAACTAAAGTTATCATCAACCAAATTGCACATCAATGCACTCTCCTATATGGTGCAGACTTTACCATTAGATTTTATGCAGTCTTTTACACGGATTTTTGAGCACTTCTTATAATCTTGAATCTACTTCTGCTCCTTGGCAAGATAAAAATGTGACAGGTGACAAGTATAACACAGCAGGGCCGTTTTAAAGGCTAAATACACGAGATCATAGTCCCAAGGTTGATGACATTGCTATTATTACATACCTAGGACACAAGCACACAAGAAAACTCCACTAGTTCCAGAAGGGGAAAAGCCCTGGCAGTCCTGATTGTAAAGAAGTAGAATAACTTCCACGTCACACTCTTCTGTGTTTCACTATGTATTTTACCTGATGTGACTGCGTACTAAATATGAATATCATGAAATGTCCATCAATACAATCTCAATGTCTCAAAATAAAACAAGCCATTTATTATCTAATAATACTTGAGAGTTGTTTCTCTATTTAGCACCAATTGCTGATGATATGACTATGTTAAGGTTGTCAGGATGGTTCCTCAAAACAAAACGTTCTGTCCTTAAAGATATTCAGTATTATCTAGTACCACTTCACTTTTAGCCAAAAGCCAAAACTTTGCATGTGGTCAGTGAATTTTGGGCTGCTAGTTAAGTCATTACACTGTGCATTTATGGCCAGCACATCCATGCAAGACATCGATGCCAATCGAGGTGCCCCTCTGCTAAATTCTGACTAGGTCATCATCTATCACTCAATTTATTTTTACATACTATGCTGTACTGTATACAGCCAGTTTAAACATCTAGTCATTGCCAACTTTAATGTTCATGTGCATTCTGAGCCTTGTATTCTGTGATTGCTATTTCCATGTTTTGACCCTTGCCTTGTTGTTTGCCCTTTGTCTGGTCTGTTTGTGAAATTCTGTGTTTGACCATTATCTTCTTTTTGGATTCTGTCTTGGATTTTGCAAATAAACCTCCTCCACCTGGATAATAATACATCTCCTGAATCCGGTCTATTTCAATGACCTTTTATAAACCATTGTTTTATTGATGAGTTTGTACACTAGGCAACTCATATGAAATGATATGAATAATTAAGTCTAGGGCAAGGACAAGGTTAGGTCAATGGTTGGGAGTCATGACTTCTGCTACAATTTTGTTTATTTGGAATCCAACAAAATTGCTCTGTCTATTTAGAAATCCTATGAATTTCCAAGGAAATCTGCTTGCCCATTATGTAGAATCTGAATCCTGGGGCTAAGCTTCCTATTCACTGAAGCTTTAGGATGGCAGTGTGAAAAAGTGTTCATAGAGTGTCTTATGCCCTTTTCATTTCATATGAGGAAAAGACACTAACAGAAGGAAAGAACTTTCCATTAATGGGACAGGACACTGTCTATGACCTGACATGACATGATGCAGCCAAACGTACAAAATGTGATGGGGTTTTTTTTTGGCCAAAAAATTACTAGTCCACTCAGTTGTCCAAATGATAACAAAGTAACTAAAGGTATACAGGTAACTCAAATATACAGATCCCAAGATCAGCTGTCTTTAACTATTACAGACATTGAAAACAACATGGACAACTAAATCCCACCAAAGACACCAATATTCGGTGCATGGTGGCTTAGTGGTTAGCGTGTTTGCCTCACACCTCTAGGGTTGGGTATTTGATTCCTGCCACTGCCCTGTGCATGAGGAGTTTGCATGTTCTCCCCATGTTGTAGGTATTTTCTCTGGGTACTCCGGTTTCTTCTCCCAGTCCAAAAACATGCGTGGTTTGGCATGCTGATTGGCACCCTGTCCAGGGTGTACTGCGCCTTGTGTCCATGCTTCCTGAGATAGGCTCCAGGATCCCTGTGACCCTGTAGGATAAGTGGTATAGAAAATGGATGGGTGGATGGACACCAATATTTTTTTCATTTGTAACTTTTGGAATCTTTTAGGCTTGTTCTCTTTTGGCAAACTACTGTCCACCAATGCAGTATTCGCTCTTAAAGAGAGGGAGGTGGGTTTCTCTTCTGCCCTCAAGGCTGAGATCATGCCTTATGAACTCTCCTCATAGAAGCCATTTATCAACTAGACAGCTTTGCCTGTAGCTGGAGCACACGTTGGTTTAATGGGCTTTAAAGCAGACACATTGTTTAATGAGTTCAGTTTGTGTAGGTGGGTTTTTGTGAAAATGGAACTTCACCTCCAAGGAAATGATGTAGACAGTTGAGAAGAAATTGAAGAGAGTAATTTGCTAAACCTTCTATAGGCCTTACTTCTGATTACTGGCCCTAGCTGGAAATCAGTATACAGGTAAACCTGTGGTATTTCTGGGGCTTGTGTTGATTTTGAAAAGTAAGTAGAGTATTTATGAAATTATGTAGTATTTAACTTAGTTATAGGCTGGGTTTTTGGCTCAATATGACCTCATGACTGCAAATTCATAACAATATGCACATGTTCAATCATAGAACATAAGGTTATAATATATAAGGTGAGACTGATGTACAGGTTTGACTGATGGCATTTCTTACAAACAAACTAATTTTGTATGTTAGAATATGTTTAATATATGTGTGCGATTGGGTTGGTATAGGTATGTAGCTTGGTCACTTGTGTACACCCTTAAAAATAATATTATAAGTTTTTTAATTGAACAGAAGACAGAAAGTGATGAATACACAGCAGGGGGAGATTAAGGTAATCAATTGCCCCTAGGTGCCTGACAAGTACTAAACGTTCTTTCTGTTTACGGACGTGACATAACCACCCAAAGATGACATATTTCTGAATTCTTCATGCATTTTTGATGCATTTTTCAATTAACACCAGCTGCATAGGAAATATTAGATGTACGTGAAACACAAGCCTACATGTCTCCGTATATTTTTTTGTTAATTTTACAAGCATGCATGAGTGAAGCATAAACTACAGAAATTGCTTGAAATTAGACAATCGCACTTTCTATGCGCTGAACTTTATATAATATAATCTCGCATTTTGATTGAACTAACTCAGCTGTCTCCATACACCATGTGTTATTGCCATGGCTGTGCATTTATGCTTTGGTTTTCTTAATAAATATGAAGTGTGATGTTATGAAGTGACCTGTATAGAAATTTAGTCACTGCAATAATTTTGTGACAGTAAAGTATGAGCCACAAAAAAATTCATCCACTCTAACCAATTATGAACTCATAAATGATTTCACATGTTTATGGACCCATTGGGCTTGTAGCCAGTAAAACTTTCTGACCAGCCCGGGGGCATGGTCCTAGAGAGGTGTGGATTAATATCTTAATGCTTAATAACTTATTTAGAAAATGATTGTGTTATTTTGGTCTGCCTGTGAATTGGCATTTGATTCATGAAATGAAACTCTGAATCTGATTCCCCTTTCACGGAGTACCATCGACCTTTCATGTGTGTTCTCATTATCTTAAAGGATTTTTGGTCACACTCTAGATGCAAACATGACACCCACATAAGTCCTTCATGACAGATAGCATAAGGCATTTGACCTTTATAAAAGCTTATAAGGTTATGTTATTGATATTTTTTAAATGGTTATAAATATTTATTGCACACATGCAACTGGAGTTATGTATATTTTTTCTTGCCAATAAAAGTCATGACACACTAATGACACATTTATACACATTTTTACTGTCGTTTCAGTAAAAGTTTCTCTGACCTAAGAGTGAAATTGGTTTTGATATTTTACATGTCCCGTAAGTCAATTGTCATGAAGTTCTAATGTAAGTATGCCTAGAAAGGGTCATAAAGGGTCACAACTTTAATACATATCATGTGGAATGTTAACTTGTCAAAAGAGGCAAACTAGGAAGAAACAGCATATAGAAAATATTTATATGGAGTTATACTGTATCAGTTATTACGATATATTGTGAAGCGTATGTAACAACTCTCTTAAATAAAGCAATCTAATTGCATAGGCTTGATCTCTGATACATATAAATAGTGAAGTTAATGTCTACTTATGAATTCCATAATGAACTCATAAAAGAAAATAAATATCTGTACACCATTGATTTAGCATAATGATCTTGAAATATATATATATATATATATATATATATATATATATATATAGTTGGCATAACATCAGCATGCATTTCATTGCAAAAAGAATGCCAGAAAAAAAATAAAAAAAATAAAATAACAATAATGATCTTTCTAAAAACCTAAACTGCATTGTGTGTGTGTGTGTGTGTGTGTGTGTGTGTGTTTGTTTTGTTTTGTTTTGAAAAAAAGCTCATTTTGGATACATTGCTTACAGTTCAGCTGGTCCCATTGAGCCTGTATTTACAATACCTTCAGCAACATGCATGCCATTTTTTGTGTTTAAGGTGATGTCACAGAGCCAAAGCTTTCCACCTGCTCAGCCAAGCGTGAAAGCACATGGCCGCTCTGGGATCAGGCACTATTAATAGAATCCATGCAGTCCAGTCAGTCATCATTATTGGCTTATTATGTTCCGCTGGTAGATGCAGGCACTAAATCACTTTCTGTAATAAGCTGGAGCGTGCCAGAGGCACATTTACATTCCAGACACTGTCACAGTACTGCCTCTGGTATCTGTACAGTCTGGATTTGTATGACTTATGTGATTGACACTTCTGCTTTCTGGGTGTAATTATCACTTAGAAAAAAACTTAAGATATTAAAGAAATGCCGAAGATGAAAATTCTGTTGGACACGTTTTAATGTGAGAGGTCCAGCATCTAAGAAAGTGCTTCAAATTAGTTACTGCATATTTTTCTCTGATGGCACATGGAAATGACACATTTTTCAAGTCAAGCCTGAAAAACCATACTAAAAACAAAAGAAAACTGTTCATCCGATTAGCCTAAAATATACTGTATCTAATGCACCAGCTCATTACAATGAACTGAGTCATTTTCTTTAATTAATTAGTTAATTTATTTAAATAATATTCTATTAAATAAAATTCCGTACACCAAACTGTCACACTGTTATAAATAAAACTATAACAGCTATAACAGGTCAGAGATTTAACATACCTCATCTGACAGAGACTTGGAATAGACCAGCTATGTAGCTTTAAATAAAGGTTGCCCCTAAGAAATAGTTATATACACCAACCTCCTCTAACTGGTAAAGGTGCTCTTTACAGCATATTACTCTAATTGGTCAAGAAGGAGGCATCACAGATATCAGTGATACTCTAGGCATTACGCAGAAATCTGAACAACTCATTTAACTCATTCAAAAGTATAATTTTTTTTTTCTTTACTTTATAACCTCCACAAAAACTACTAACTAATTCTCCCTCTCACTAATTAGCATGTACAGGGATTTATTCTGGATTTCTACATGCATTTGATGACTTAGTAATGGCAACTTGTGTATTGGTACAATATATCCAAACCAAAACTTGGTTTAAGAAAAATTTAATATTTGAACAGCAGTTAAAAATAACAAACTCCTTCCTCATAATTGGCTGTGTACCTAAATCTTTCAAAAAAGCAGGTATCAAAAAAATGATTACAAACCTTGACCTTTACTAATGTCAGTTCAAATCATAAGCCCACATCATATCTCCCCTTTATCTTGAAGATTCTGGAACAGTTCGCAGATCAGGAATTTCATACATGAAACCTTTCAGTCAGCATATCGACCTAATCACAGGACTGAAAAGTAGTAAATCACCTACTATGAGCCCCTGATCAGAGTTGCATCTCTTTGCTTGTATTATTTGATCTAAGAGCAGCTTTCACAATATCACAATATGACAATATTGTAACTAGATAGAATTGAAAGTTTTTTGTTTTTTTTAAGTGAATGGCTCTGTTCTAGTTAGATCATACCTGTCTTATTGTTAAACAGTTAGTCAATGTTAATTGTGACTCCTATCTGCATACAAAAGCAAAGATTGGTGTTCCAAAAGGCTCTTTTCTAGGTTTTCCTAGTTTTCCTATAGAGTGGGGGAAATAAGTATTGAACGCATCAACATTTTTTATTTGTTATTCAAATGAAACTTTCCCCAGACATCAGTATTAACTCAAGAAATCCACAACTATAAAGAATTCACAACATTGAAGTCTAAAAATAAGGTTTATGAGTAATAATGACAGGAATGACACAGGGAAAAAGTATTGAACACACTAAGAAAAAGCAGTTCTCCAAGGTAAGGTAAGGGTTAGTAAATTGATGGTCTATAAAAAGGTTTTTCGTTACCATAGTGTCACAAGAAACATCTCATCATGGGTAAAAGCAAAGCACTCTCCCAAGACCTTCGTAACCATATTGTTGCAAAACATATTGATGGAATCGGATACAGACGTATTTCAAAACTTCTGAATCCTCCAGTAAGCACTATTGGGGCCATTATATTCAAGTGGAAGTAACATCACTCCGTCATCAACCGGCCACAAAGAGGAGCTCCTCCAAGGGAGTCAGAAGAACATTCAGAATAGTAGCCCAAGAGCCAAGGACCACTCTGAAAGAGTTCCAGAAACACTTGGTGTCAGCAGGTGACATCGTCACAGAGAATACAATAGGCTATGCACTCCACTGCTCACACTCACCCCACAAGAATCCATTACTAAAAAAAAGGCATGTCAAAGCTTGTTTACAGTTTGCTAACTCATTTGGACAAGCCTATGAAATACTGGGAGAGTCTACACTGTGATGGTTAGTCAAAAAGACCATGATGGTCAGATGAAAGCAAAGTTGAACTTTTTCACTATCATACTGCACACCATGTTTTGAGAAGAAATGGAGCCCTTTACTGTGAGATTCTTGAGAAGAATCTGTTGCCATCAACATAATGCAGGTGAGACATAGGTGGACCTCCCAGCAAGACAGGGATCAAACCATACAGCAAAGGAAACTCTTAATTGGTTTCAGAGAAAACAAATCAAGGTGTTAGAATGGCTCAGTCAATCTCCTGTCTCGAATCCAATCGCACATTTGTGGTTAGCATGTTCGCCTCACATCTCCAGGGTCCGAGGTTCGATTCCCGCCAGGGCCATGTGTGTGCGGAGTTTGCATGTTCTCCCCGTGTTGCGGGGGTTTTCTGCGGGTGCTCCGGTTTCCAAGTCCAAAGACATGCAAGGTAGGCTGATTGGTGTGTTTAAAGTGTCCGTAGTGTATGAATGGGTGTGTGAGTGTGTATGTGATTGTGCCTTGTGATGGACTGGCACCCTGTCCAGGGTGTACCCCGCCTTGTGCCCGATGCTCCCTGATGCTTCCCCCATGATGGAGTAAGCGGTTGAAGATGGATGAATGGATGTTTAGAAGAATGGGCCAAAATCACGCCTGAATACTGCGGCCGATTAAAGCTTGAAGCTGTCATTACATACAAAAGCTAAGTATTAAATAAATTTCATTTAGCGTGTTCAATACTTTTTTCTGGTGTCATTCCACTTTATTACACATAACTTTATTTATGGACTTTAATGTGTGGATTTCGTGAGTTGATCTGGTAAAAATTTCACGTGAATAGCCTCACTGTACATATATTTACTGAAAAAAATATTGACGTGTTCAATACTTATTTCCCCCACTGTATATTGTATGCTACCTCTGAGCATAATTAGTCTTAAACATGGCATCAGGATAACTTCTGCTGAACTTCTACTTCTTCTGATGACACACAGCTGTATGTTCACCCAACCTGCCTGATATATGACACATTAACATGTTTATATGTAAATAATTATCAGCTTCTGCTATGCTGATGACACACACCTACATCCGCATAGTACAAATTGCTACCATATTTACATTATTTGTCATCTGTCATGTTGTTTCACTGAAACGTACAGCTGTGTGTCAACACCAGATGACAGACCAGCGTAATGATGAAGAATGTGTAAGATACATTTGACACTAAATGTTGAGTATGGTTCTCCTACTTAACTCCAAGAAGGCTGAAGTACTTCTAAGCTTTCGGATCATGTAGTAACTTGTGATTGCCTTTCAGTTACATCATGTGCAGCACTGAAAGACCCTTGGTGTAATTATTGAGGTTGGGTAATGCCTCGCTGTCTGGATGTTCCAGCAGTTGTATAAACAAGCTACAGTTTGTCCAGAATCCAGCAGACAGAGCCCTTAATAGAATCAGAACGTTTGACCATACTTCCACATCTTATCCAGACTACATTGATTATAAAATACTATTAATGACCTGTAAACCACTGAATGGTCCTGCCCCACAGTTCCACCGTAAACGTTTCATCTATTGTCTTTTGATGTACCTGTGACTATCAAATGGTAGAATCATGCATGGTGCCAGGGGTTTACAGCCCTGAAATTCCTGAATTCTGGAAATATTTGTGTGTAAATGGCATTTATTTTCAGATTTTTCAGTATTTTCAGTACAAGCCCATGGCAGTGCAGCAACTATCATCAGTGTTGTGTTCATAATAATTGTGACTACTATGATGAAGTCCTACTGCTTAGGGGTTACGTTCTGGAAGTGATGTGAATCGTGATCAGTGATGGGTAAGTTACTCAAAAAAAGTAATATACAACAGATTACTAATTACTACTTTAAAATTGCAATATGATCACGTTACTGATTATTGCATGTTAAAAGTAAGCAGATTACTAATTACTTTCATGTCAAACCTAGAAAAATACACTACAAAGTGAAACTCATTTTTTTCAGTAATTTTAGAACACAATGTATGACAGGCTTTTTCATAAAACTTGCCTCGGGTGTTGTCACTATTTGTAGGACTACTGATAAAATATAAAACTTTTCTAACTACGCTAGTTTGGTGTCGTTAGCCAAGGGGAGGCAGAGCTAAGCTATCATTTTATGGGTTTGGCTGCTACAGTGCCATGGAAAGTACATTATCTTTCCCTATGATCTGCTCATATTATGTTCATGTACACTGGAACTCATATAGACATTTACACATTTTTCTTTTCCCCCCTGCTCAGCATCAGAAGATGTTAATGTTTCAGTTTCACCTTTACTAGTTTAAAAAAACAATCGGCATGAATCCAATTTTTCTCACTCTGACTGTGTGAGCTAGCATTTGGCATTATTGAGAGCTTTCAGCTAATAAGACACAATGGTTTCCACATATTTTCCTGTAAACCCTGTCTGATTGGTCTCTCCTCTGATAACTGAAGATATAACATTACAGGCAGTCTTCTTTTACTGTCGTTCAGTTACTTAGTGACAAACCGCTCCAAGTGGAGAATTATCCGGGGCTAAAGAAAAAAATCTCCAGGGCAAAACGTGATTTATTTTAAAATGCATTTTACTTAATATTGTTTTCTTAACAATAAATTTGTAACGCAAGTAACGTAATTTTATTGACATTAGCAACTATAATCAAATGACAAATTTGAAATGTAATGTGTACTGCATTATCAGAAAAAGTAATTCGATTACATTAACACTTTACTTTGTAATGCATTAGACCCAACATGATACGACTGGATACACAGCGGTTATTAATTATTATAAATTATGCGGTGGCATTAAACATAGCTGAATGTGGCTACCAGGTCTCGCCTCTCTTTCTGCTATTAATCTGATTCCACAACAAAATGGTGATGAGGATTAAGGATTATCTTTTTGAAATTGCTGTACATGAAGATGGCTCTGCAAATGTGCCTTTTCCAAGTTTTTTCTGCCCTCCCCAGGTGAGCACGCTGTGCTGTTCGTTACATGGCTGCGGAACCTTCACAATTGCCTATGAGTCATCGATGCACCTGATGAAAGGTGAAGAGCTATACTTCTTCACTGCCTCGGTACTGAGGGACAAAGAATTTTTTACTCTAATTGGCTAACACAGGTACAATGTACAAAGTTGCAGAGGATGCCTATTTTGTTCATAAAGCTAATATAGTAGCTGAACGCCATACTTCCTGTAAACATTGTCAGGCGCCAAATGAGACAATTATACAATATGTGACTGCTTTGCGAGAACTTGTTGTTTCAGTTGAAATGCCAGTGCTGATGAAATGATTTATGATCAGTTAATGCAGACTGTGCTTAGCCCACGAATACAATAGAGACTTACTAGAAACAGATCTTACACTGGACAGAACTGTTATGATTGCAAGCCAGATCGAATCTGCTTCTGATCAGTCAAAATCCATTTCGAATCCTCATACTACTACCCCAGTACAAGCTATGTTACACACAGCAAAAAGGGAAGAAACCAAATTCTAATTATAATTCGATCCAGATGGGAAAAAATAAACCATGCTTTCGCTGTGGATCGGAGGCCCACTTTAACTGCCCTGCTTCAACTGCAACGTTCAGGACTTGCAAATAGACAGGAGATTACGTTAAACTGTGCCGTTCTACACATTCCAGAAGTTACTGCACTGTACACGGATTATTCAGTCCATACTCCTAGCATTACAAGCACTGTCACTATATCTACTCCTGACTCACAGGCTTGTGTGGTGGATTTGATCGTTGACACAGGGTCTTCCGTCATCCTGCCCCATACCAATTATGCACGCTATTTCAATAACATTACGCTGACACAGCCCACAGCCAGGCTTGTGACATATTCCAAAGCTGACATTCCTGCTTTGGGGTGTTTGTCTGCGAATGATTCCTTACATGACCACAGCCCCTACTACATTCTTCATTGTGGAAAAAGGGACACCATGTATGGGTAGAGATCTAATGTCCGCACAGCACGTGAGGATCAAAAAAAATAGCCAACAGACCCACTAATGCTTGTCCTGTATGTCCTGTATCTGCTTCCTCTGAGCCATTATTACAGTGCACTATTGCAGAAGTTTGAATGCGCTAAGAACCTTTTACATTGTGTAAAAATAGACGAGCCTGTTACACCTGTGTGTCATAAAATTCCTCCCATTTTCTGTTCACAGTGCTGTGTCTGAGGAGTTAATCAGATGGTTTGGTAGAATGCATTGACGCAAGATGCCTCTGCATGGGTGTCACCAATCATGGTCATGCAGAAAAAAAAAAAGGGAAAATTACGGTGTTGATCTACGAGAACCTAATAAAGCTGTGATTGTAGACTCTTTTCCCTTGCCATACATGGACAAACTACTTTCTGCTCTAAAATGCTCTATTATATTTACTACAGTTGACCTGACTAATGCTTACTACCAGGTGCCGCTGCACGAGGACAATCGTGACCTCACGGCTTTCATAAACCATAATGGAATGTTCTGTTTCTGCCATGTTCCTTATGGGCTATCCTCCATGTCAGTTGCATTCCAGAAAATGATCATCATCTTAGAAGGTGTGCCTGAACGATGTCATCATTCATGGACATGACATGCCATGATACACATGATAAAGCACTACAAACTGTCTTACAATGACTGGAAGCCGCCGACCTGCAGCTAAATAAAGAAACATGTTGTTTCCACCAAACCACCCTGATGTTCTTAGGTCACACTATGTCAGCTGAGGGTCTCCTTCCAGATTAGTCACGTATAGAAAAGATCGTCAGTGCCCCTGCACCCTCTGATGCACCTACTCTGCTTTCCATTCTTGGACTCTTGTCCTGGTACAGTAAATTTATCCCTGAATTTGCAACTGTCACTGCTCCAGTGCGTGCAGGCTTACAAGATGAGAGTGGATTCAGCTGGTCAAAAGAGGCCAAGCAAAGCTTGACTAAAATAAAACAACCATTAACAAATAGCCCTGCTCTCATGTTATTCGACCCCACACTTCGCACTATTGTCTCCACAGATGCTTCTGACTACAGTCTGGGTGCCATATTTTCCCAAGTCGGCCCGGGTGATATGGAATGAACTGTAGCTTTCGCATCTCGCACGCTGTCTGCCACTGAGCGTAAATATACCATAGTTGAAAAGGAAGCCCTGGCATGTGTGTAGGCACTTGAGAAGTTGCACACTTACTTGTGGGGCGCCATTTCACTCCACGAATGGATCGCCAAGCTCTGACAACCCTGCTTACCACAAAAGGCATTGGCCGTGTGGACTGCGCTTAGCAAGGAGGTCTGCATGCCTTATGTCATTTAATTATGATGTGGGACACCATGCTGGTTCTCAAAATGCCCCTGCTGACTGTCTGCCTTGCTTGCCCTTAACTGTTTCTCCACCAGGTGATACTGTGATCCCAGCCCATCTTGGTGATGCTGAGGAAGAGTTTGTTGCTTTTGTGTCTGCTGCCTGTAAAAGTCTTTCAGTTGCTGATTTTACTGATGCATGAACTGTACTGACTAAACTTCATATGCAGATTATAAAGGGCTTCTCCTCCTTCACCTAAGGGACTGGACACAGATTTGCTTCCATACCACAGACTGCGTCTGGAACTGGAACTGTCTATCAAAGACAACTCCAATTTTCGGGGCGACCTACTGATTGCACCTGCTACACTTCTACGGGTGCTAGTCTCAGTGGCAAATGAGGGACACCAAAGAGAGATGAGAACCAAACAGTGTCTCTGTGAGCTCTATTGGTGGCCTAAGATGGATGCCCAGGTTCACAACATAGTCCGCTCCTGTCACGTGTGTCAGCTTAATGACAAGACAGCTACCCCTCATCCGGCACCCCTCCAGCCGGTTCCTCTTCCAGATGGGTCATGGCAGAAGGTGGCTGTGGACATAGTCTGGCCATGTGACACTGCTGCTTCTGAATGCAGGCTTGCAATAACTCTGATTGATTAATACAGTAAGTCACCAAAAGTACCCTTTACCCACACAGTTACCACCGATGCTGTAGTTTCTTCAGTCTTCAGTCGCCGTAGGAACCCATTGGGTATATTTACCAATATTAGTGTTCAGTTCACATCTGCTGTTTTTTCTGCTTTTCTAAAAGGGAGGAATATTTTTCATCACCGCTCATCTCTATACTCCCCTGGTGCCAACGGTGCTGTAGAGAGGTTTAATCTTGTACTCAAACATACTATTCTGATGGCCATTCAGCAACATCAACCATGGAAATCAGCTGTAACAGACTTTCTACAAGTGTACCATGCCACCCCACAAGCAGCGACTGGTACCTCACCTTCTCAGCTACTCTATGGAAGGCAAACATGCAAAGCTGTCTGTTCTATGCGTACAAAGCTGTCTGTTCTACCATCTGCTCCTGTGCCATCTACACTTGACATGACTGTTGGCTGTAGGGTTATGCGGCTGCAACACAAAATGAAACAGTACACAGACACTAAGAGGGGTGCTCACACTCCTTGTTTCCAGGAAGGGCATAAAGTGCATGTACGGAAAAACCCTTGCATGAAGTTTACAGATTCCCTCACAGTGACCAAAAGACTGGGAGTGGATACATACATTCTTAGTGATGGTAAAACATGAAATGCATCTAACCTCACTGCATTTCTACCAAATGCTCCAGCTGAGGACACTACCCAATACACGCACACTAATCCCATGACATCTAGACGTGAGGTTAAAAGGCCTAACTGGTTGAATGACTAAGTCACTTATACTGGTATTGCTTAAAATGTTTTCATTATGTATGTACTGGTAACATATACTGTTAATTTGTCAGACTTAAAGGGCTACCAGGTTACTCTCTTGTTAAAGACTGGACTATTGTGGTTATAAAAAACATTACTTAGAGTTAAACTAAAAGGTTATATGTGTTGTGATTGACAAGAGAGTTTCACTTCTGCAGTTATTATAAATAGTACTTAATTACCCCAAATAGCCTTTCCTTAAAAAAGGAAAAAATGTTGTCTTCATAATAATTGTGACTACTATTATGAAGTCTTACTGCTTAGAGGTTATGTTCCAGAAGTGATGTGAATGGTGATATGATTGGATACACAGTTGAGCACATGTAATGAATGGAATGATGTGGTTGCATTAAACATACAGTGGTGTGAAAAAGTGTTTGCCCCCTTCCTCATTTCCTGTTAATTTGCATGTTTGTCACACTTAAGTGTTTCGGAACATCAAACCAATTTAAACAATAGTCAAGGACAACACAAGTAAACACAAAATGCAATTTGTAAATGAAGGGGTTTATTATTAAAGGGTGTGAAAAAATCCAAACCATCATGGCCCTGTGTGAAAAAGTGATTGCCCCCCTTGTTAAAACATACTATAACTGTGGTTGTCCACACCTGAGTTCAATTTCTCTAGCCACACCCAGGCCTGATTATTGCCACACCTGTTCACAATCAAGGCATCACTTAAATAGGAGCTGCTTGACACAGTAAGGTCCACCAGAAGATCCTTAAAAGCTACACATCATGCCGAGACCCAAAGAAATTCAGGAACAATTGAGAAAGAAAGTAATTGAGATCTATCAGTCTGGAAAGGGTTATAAAGCCATTTCCAAAGCTTTGGGAATCCAGCGAACCACAGTGAGAGCCATTATCCACAAATGGCGAAGACATGGAACAGTAGTGAACCTTCCCAGGAGTGGCCGGCCGCCCAAAATTACCCCAAGAGCGCAGCGACGACTCATCCAAGAGGTCACAAAAGACCCCACAACAACGTCCAAAGAACTGCAGGCCTCACTTGCCTCAGTTAAGGTCAGCGTTCATGCCTCCACCATCAGGAAAAGACTGGGCAAAAATGGCCTGCATGGCAGAGTTCCAAGGAGAAAACCACTGCTGAGCAAAAAGAACATCAAAGCTCATCTCAATTTCTCCACAACACATCTTGATGATCCCCAAGACTTTTGGGACAACATTCTGTGGACCGATGAGACAAAAGTGGAACTCTTTGGAAGGTGTGTGTCCAAGTATATCTGGCGTAGAAGGAACACTGCATTTCATAAAAAGAACATTATACCAACAGTAAAATATGGTGGTGGTAGTGTGATGGTCTGGGGCTGTTTTGCTGCTTCAGGACCTGGAAGACTTGCCGTGATAAAAGGAACTATGAATTCTGCTGTCTACCAAGAGATCCTGAAGGAGAATGTCCGACCATCTGTTCGTGTACTCAAGCTGAAACGAACTTGGGTTCTGCAGCAGGACAATGATCCTGAACACACCAGCAAGTCCACCACCGAATGGCTGAAGAAAAACAAAATGAAGACTTTGGAGTGGCCCTACGCAAGTCCAGACCTGAATCCTATTGAGATGTTGTGGTATGACCTTAAAAAGGCCGTTCATGCTCGGAAACCCTCTAATGTAACTGAATTAGGACAATTCTGCAAAGATGAGTGGGCCAAAATTCCTCCAGGACGCTGTAAAAGCCTCATTGCACATTATCGCAAACGCTTGGTTGCAGTTGTTTCCGCTAAGGGTGGCCCAACCAGTTATTAGGTTTAGGGGCAATCACTTTTTCACACAGGGCCATGATGGTTTGAATTTTTTTTCACCTTTAATAATAAACACCTTCATTTACAAGTTGCATTTTGTGTTTACTTGTGTTGTCCTTGACTATTGTTTAAATTGGTTTGATGTTCCGAAACACTTAAGTGTGACAAACATGCAAAGGAACAGGAAATGAGGAAGGGGGCAAACACTTTTTCACACCACTGTAGCTGTATGTGGCTACCTTATCTCACCTCTCTTTCTGACATTAATCTAATTCCACTACAATCAGCATGGGGAGAACATTTAAGCAATCCACCATCTCTCACTATCAACACATTACTTTCTTCTGTTGTTAACGGTTTCCTTTCCCTTAATAGTTATCAGTGAAAACTAAGTCAATCATTTTCACTGAGATCACTGCAGGTATGTGAAACAGCAACAAGGAGAGCAGAGAAAGAAACATTAATACGCATGAGATGGTAATGGAGACAGATTACAAAAAAGGAAAAAGGGTGAATGATAGACCTGTCATGGAGTTGGAAACCAAGAGATAGGATGAAATTTGTGTACATGAAAAATGACATGGTTTGGGGTCGGCAAAAACAGGATTTTAAGTGGTTTAAGTGTTCCAGGGATGGGCTCCAGATTCACCATGCCCTTAACCAGAAGTATAAAAAAAATTGAAGATGGATGGATGAATGAATGAATGAATAATGTTAATGTGTCTAAGCGATCTCAGTGGGTATAGCCTACTGCTATACCTATTTGCCTATTTACTTGAATTTCACTGCTCTTTCAGTGTTTGCCTTAATATTCATGTCACTTTGTCTTTTATTTAGCAAATTATAAATGATACAAGTCTCCCTTTTGTCTTTTTGGTTATTTATATGTTCTCTCTCAAGATTTACAACCAGCCATTCACAATAAGATATACAAGGTTATTTCTGGTTTAATCAGAAGCTCTTGATGGAATTACCTTATAATAAGATTATAAAATGTTAGCTTGCTGACGTGGAGACACAACAATATATATTAGCAAATACTGTTCTCTTTAAATTACATATATTTGGACGGTTGAATATAAATGACTCAAATAATAGCAGCAAAGCAGAGCTACAAACACTGAGCATAATGTCTTTGAAATATCTGACTTAATTAACAATTCTTGAGGCCTATATTATGGGCAGGTTTGTGGTTGGCTTGGGTAGTGATACTGGGCCAAAGCCTTGTGATTCATGGCCATGCTGATGATTTGTGGCAGAGTTGTTAACTTGTCGTGACTCCTTTGCTAACTGAAGCTGTTTATGGCATAGTCCATGAAAGAGACTGTGATGAGTTTTTTACACACACACACACACACACACACACACACACACACACACACACACACACACACACACACACACACACACCTAAGGACTGTGTACAGGACTTGGAGAATTTGTCCTTCCATCCCAATCAATCAAATCTTCTGAAATGGTATGGTGACTGAGATAATTCCAAAGAAACACAGTAATGCAACATGAGCAGCATGAAACTGAGATGGATTATATGACACTTCTTTCAGTTTGACTGTCAAAGCAATATATATATATATATATATATGTGTGTGTATGTGTGTGTGTATGTATGTAAACTGTATATATAAACCTTCCGTTTGAGAAGGTGGGGGAGCACAAAGTCTCTAACATTCACGTGCTCCGTGATGTCGTCTTGGAGGAGTGGAAGAGGACTCCAGTGGCAACCTGTGAAGCTCTGGTGAACTCCATACCCAAGAGGGTTAATGCAGTGCTGGAAAGTAATGGTGGCCACACAAAATATTATATATATATTGTTGACAAGGTCAGGTCAGAGAGTTTGGGTGTTCTGTGTTAAGTTCACTATGTTCCCCACCCTGTCCTGCATATTTTATTGTTTTCCTTGCTTCCAATACACCTGATTCAGCTATTCAGCTATTTAATAACCCTTCCTAATTTGCGGTGGATAGGTAAGAGCTGGGAAAACAGTCAAATGTGCAGGACAGGGTGTTCTCCAGGAACAGAGTTGGGAACTTGTGTCCTAATCAATTACATTTTGTGTGCTTATATAGCCCATTTACTGTTACTAACTTAAATTAACTGCACGTAGTGAGGTGTTAATACAAACTTCATGCATACTATGAGCACACAATATGGGCACATGATATAAAAATAAATAAAAAACCTTTTTGTGGACATGTGGCCAGTTAGTGTGGCTAAAACCCATATTGCAAAATGAAAAAAATGTATCTTTAAATTAACATGATAACATTGACTAGGACTATTAGTAATAATCCAGTCCCTTCAGAATTTTTTGATCGCAGAAATTTAAACAAGCAAACTCTGCAATATTTTCTGGAGCTTGTACTTTTTTTAATTTACCACATATAGGACGTCATCACAATGCGCATTCATCCAAAGCCCCTTTGATTCACATGCATTAAACATGAGAACAGCTAAAAGGTCTCATTTACAAACAACCATCATTTCGAAAGACCAAACTATTTCGTCCAATTGCGATTTCGTCAATTCAAGTAGTTTTTTGCAAAATAAGCACAAAAAACTTCACCAGTTCTATCACAAATTTTGAAAAAATCACAGCAAAATCAACCAACAATGAAAAAGCAAAAACCTCAGTGAAATCCTGTACAGATCAATGTCAATGCATTCATATTGTATTTAGCTACTTTTAGATGATTAATCATAATCATCCATAACCCTCCATCCATCCATCTTCTACCGCTTACTCCTTTTCAGTATCAGGGGGAACCTGGAGCCTATCCCAGGGAGCATCGGGCACAAGACGGGGTACACCCTGAACAGAGTGCCAGTCCATTGCAGGGCACAATCACATACACACTCACACACCCATTCATACACTGCACACTTTAGACACGCCAATCAACCTACTATGTATGTCTTTGGACTGGGTGAGGAAACCAGAGTACCCGGAGGAAACCCCCACAGCATGGGGAGAACATGCAAACTCAGCACACATATGGCCCCAGCGGGACTTAATCATAATTCTTCTAATTCAATTCAAGCCCACTTTAATAGGAATATCTGTATACATATAAGTATTCAATCACCCAATCATGTGGCAGCAGCACAAGTAGAGACAGGTCAAGAGCTTCAGTTCCTGTTCACATCAAACATCAGACTGGAGAAACAATATGACTCAATATGACTGTCGACTTCTCTTTTAACTTCTTTAAATTGTTCCCAGGAGAACTGAACAGCTAACTCAGTCCTCTATGCTTCCATTTAAAAATTTTAGATGTAACCATGGCAGCCTGAAGCAGGCAGGTGTGAAACTACTTGGCTTTCCATGGAGCCTCCACATGAATCCCATTTTTAACATGTGCTATTGTATCTACTTCTAAATTAGTCTGTAATTTCTTGTTGAGGTAGTCACATTGCCATCCTAAAACTAGTTGTTTAACCAAATAATTACTATTTCTCATCCTTCACTGCTGCATAGCCCACTTGTTTTTCTCCTGCATAGCACCAGCTGGTTAATTTTCTTTTATCTCTACATCTGCTTCAGACTGCTTCATCACAGCTTAACCTCTTGTTCAGTGCAGCATAACACCCTTGTAGACTTTCATCAGTCTCCATGGGGATTCCAATCGTTCTTTTTCTGTATATATTATTATGGCTTGCGCTACCTGTTTTTTGTTGTTTTTTTTAAATGGATTTTGTGCTTGTGTGAGACCTGAGAGGCCAGCCTGAACTGGGCAGGTGTGAGACATATTATTTGTCATCCCCCCCCCCCCCTTCCTATATAGAAAACATTAACTGACTAAAAGAATCCAAAATGACTCCCCCATACATAATGATTGCTATGGGGGAAAAAAAGGAAAATTAAAAAAAAAGTAAGTCCAAACAAGCTCTTGTATCAACACCAGAATGGTAACAGGCTATTGATAGCACAAAGAGGAAATTGAAATCGACCAAATCTTAATTAGCAGCAATGAGCAAGTGACATATAGCTTTTTTGTTAATTAAAATTGCTGTTCTTTCCTGAGGAAGTGCAATCAGGAGCAATATACCACATGCAGGGATGGCCAGTGGAGCATATTAAAAGCATTACATAATGCATGTCTTCTGCATGTGATTGACAGCTTTGTGTCACAGGAGGGTTTGGATTAGGGGGGAAAAACTGTCTAGTGCATCTATACTCACTTTACTAAGAATAGCCCCGGGTCATATATAGAGAAGATGCTACACTATAATTTTCCTGTTTCACACTGAGATGGCACTTTTGTAGTTACTAGATTGATACAACTAATAAACTAGTGCTCAGTGTACAAAAGCATAGAGCTAGACATAACTTAAGTCATAAAGATCTTCAAAAGATGATGGATTCTTAAATCCTTCCTTATAAAAAATCAAAGACAGGTCTCTTGCCATGCTTTTAGAACCACAGACGGTGTCTGGATCAGACAGAAAGCACATGTTATATTGATCTGCATCTAATCTTCATACAGACAACTAAAGAACTCTAATTTATATAATTATATATTTTATATATATATATATATATATATATATATATATATATATATATATATATATATATATATATATATATATATATATATATATATAGTAAAACAAATTTGAAATTTGAAGTACAAGAATTTGAAACAGATGAAGCACGTTTGCACTACACCTCCTTCACATGAAAATCTCACAAAATGTAATCCCTGAACTGAATGGGAAAACCTTTGACATTGAAATTGTGTGAATGTGGTCAGATGACAATGAACATCAAAATCAGCAGGTTTCCTTTAAAAAATTGACTATGTACAATGAAAAGTGAAATATTAATTATGATTAGGGATTATTTTGTGAAGATTGGTGGCATCATGAACTCTACCAAGTACCATGAAATTTAATCCTGGTTTATATTAGGCTTGGTGTAAATAGATCTTTCAAACAACAACAACAACAACAACAACAACAACAACAACAATATTATTATTATCATTATTATTATTATTATTAATAATAATAATAATAATAATAATAATACCTTATCTTTTTCCAAATCAGTGTTTTGCAATGGCTATCTCAGTCTCTTAATTTGAACCATATGTTGAAAAACAGTAGTCCTAAAAAGATAGAACACAAACCTAAAAATATGAAGGAACTTCGATTGTCTTGCAGTGAGTGGTGGTCCAGTATCAATCTACTGGTGTAAAGCCATTGTTTTGAGATGTAAAAGGTGCCTCTGACCCATTTCTAGTATGATAAATGAATCTAAGATTTTTTTTTACTTGTCCAAATGACATTATGGAACTTGTCTCACAAAGAAAATGCCATTGCACATACCTTGTGAAGAAATGTCATGATATCCTTTATGTTCTGTCAATGGTCTGCTACCTTTCCAGGTTCTGTGGCCTTCCCTTTCAAGATACGGTGGCAGCCCCACACTGAGTGACATTTTTAACTCATGCCATTTTATTTACTCACACTCTAAATTGGTCTCTGATTTCTTGACTTACTTTGAGTGATGGGGCGGTGTAATGGCTGTTTAAGCCCTATGTTTCACCGAGCTGCATTTCTGAAGAAAAATGGATGGTCCAAAAGGAAAAGTGCCGGGTTTTAACCAAACAATTATAATTTCTCATCTTTTTATAGCCTGCTGGCTCATCCATAACACCATCTGTTTCATCTCTTCATCCGTAGACACAGACTGTCTCATCACAGTTTAGCCTCTTTTTTGGTGTAGCACAATAACCTTGTACACTCTCATCAATCTCCATGGGGAATCCAATCATTCTTTTCCCATATACAGTTCATGTAAATCACATTATGTAGGCTTGCTCCACCTGTGCTAGAGGAGGAGGCTGTAGAGATGTACTGATTTTTTTTCTGGAGACTGTGATGGCCATTGTAAAACATTGATTTTATACTCCAGAAGGCACAGAGGTTTAGTGCATGGTAGATTTGCCTTGCACTAAACCTCCAGGGTGTGGGTTTGTATTTGGAGTTTGTATGTTCTCCCTGTGCTTCGGGGTTTCCTTCGGGTACTCTGGTTTCCTCACCCAGTCTATAGACATGCTAACGTGCCTCTCTCTCTCTCTCCCTCACTGGCGCTTCCAGCCGCTCCTTTATCTCTATCTTGCCGACTGATTAGCCAAATCAGTGCCATTGTTTGTAGTGTGTGTAATTTTGCCCTGCAATGGGTTGGCACCCCATCTAGGATGTCTTGTTCCCTGAGTCCCCTGTGATAGGCTCCTGTTTTCTTGAAACCCTGTCTAGGATAAATGCTATGGAAAATGGATGGACAGATTTAATTTACACTTCTGCAGCCATTTCTGGGATGATTTTTGAAGTAAATTAGGATCAATATCTTTTGAAGGATCCATCAATGGCCAAAAGTGTACATTATTATTTTTGTCTATTCTCTTGAAGCATGGCAATAATTTAGGAATTCTGTATTGACTGGCTGGTATATAGTACTAGCCAGAATTTCAAGTATACTATATGTTAATCCTTAGACGTTTATGCCAGTGGTGTTTTTTTCCCCCAAGCCAATTGTCAAATGTTTGACTGTATTAAATGCTAAATCAATACAAATGTAAAATATTACTACAATACTAATATCGAGATGGAAATTTGATCCATTCATATGGTTTACAACACAAACCTGTTGTTAAATGACACAATTTCTGATGGTTATATGAAATAAATAACACAAATGTATGATTGCTCAAATGGTCTTGTATGCAAGCAGTTGGTCTAAAGTGCAGCTAACCTCCAGTTTGCAAACTGAACAGTGAAATTATAAAGAGGTGATGCTTTGAGGTTTCTCCCAGAAATCATGAGTCTCTGCACAAGACAATTTAAAGTAACTCTCTACATCAAATAATTTCCTCAGTTTAAACCTACATCAATTTACACCTCAGTGATAATCATCTGTACATAAATAAATAAAATTCTTAATAAATTCAAGTATATGGAAAGGCTAAATTACTCCTGGAGTTTCAGTACTTTGACAGTTTTATGTTGACTGTCTGGTTTAACTAATCACAGTGATTTTAATTCTTCTTGCTAGGGGTATCATCACATCTATCCTCATATACAATATTTCAAAGGAGTAATAAATCACCCCATAAAAAAAATCCAGGTTTATTTCCTAAGCACATGCTGCCTTCAGACCAGTAATTAAATGCATGCCCGTTTCTCAGACATACCATTAGCTACGTGGTGCAAAAGGGAAATATAGTTTGGACAGAGAAAGCCCTGCAGATCAATGCTCACATCACCTCAAGGCTATTATCACACCAACTGTTTGTTCAGTAGAAGAAGCAAACGCAGTAACATTGAGGGAAATTATAGTAAATTTAAATCACTATATAAAACATTTGTTTCAAAAACTGAATTAAGGATGTTTTAGTATATTGTATATCGCGCAATACATCAAAATCAAAGAACTTTCAGATTTAGCTCTCCTCCAGAGAGATTCTTCAGCAGAAAAGTTTACTGCATGGAAATTGATTTAAAGTAAACATAGTTAGACTAGGTACATTAACTTTAATACTCATAATCATTCAGTAATGAAGTCATACCATTTCCCATATGTAGGCATATTGTATCATTAAGCAGAGCTAACAACTTCTAGTAACTGCAGTACTGGGATATACTGTACAGCAACATTTATTTTACACACACACACACACACACACACACACACACACACACACACACACACACACACACACACACACACACATTTGTCTTACTATCCTTTTGAGTTTCTAATGACATCATTATTAATGCAGTTAATTAATGTTAAGACTTATTAATTATAATACTACTAATAATAAAGTTGTTGTTGGTACTCTTCATGCGTATTTGCCAAACATCCTAACCAATCATCTCGCACTTGGTCAGACACATACTTTCAGCTGGCTGTTGGGAGTTGGATGTTTTGTCTTTTATGAGGGTTAAAATGGTAAATGTGCACTTATATAGCGCTTTTATCCAAAGCACTTTACACTGTGTCTCATTCACCCATTCACACACACACCAATGGTAGCAGAGCTGCCATGCAAGGCACTAGCTTGGGAGCTTAGGCGCAACTTTGGGTTCAGTGTCTTGCCCAAGGACACTTCGGCATGTGGAGTCAACTGGGCCGGGAATCGAACGGCCAACCCTACGATTAGTGGACAACCCGCTCTAACAACTGCGCCACAACCGCCCACACGATGTAGTAGATTTATAAGTAATGATATTTGAGCAGAAATTAAAAATAATAATAATTATGGACTACTTTATTTACATGTGCTTGTTGTGTGTCAATTATGCATACAGCGGCAGAGCTGTATGCATAATTGACCCGTTATACATCAACTGTTCAACAAATGTTTATCTTCATTCACAAAACCATATATTTTAAATTCTATTGAAATAAATTATCTCTTTTGAGTGATGGACTGATTGATTTTTGATTGATTGATTTACTCACCTACCTAGATGTTGCATAATTGTGGGGGCAGCATGCTTATTTCCCCATTTAAAGCTAGAGTTATTATTTCACTTAGTAGTCAGAAATGCAACAACTACAAATGGAGGTCCAGAAAGGTATTTAATGACAGAGTTGCCTAATTGGGTGAGAAATTTTTTTTATAGCAAATAATAGGAATTAATGTCATAATGCATGTCCACAAAAAAGGCAAAGCGTAATTGCAAACGTGTGACATGATGCACAGAATTATTTCTATTGTATAATATATAGTATTGCAAAGATTGGGAGAAGGAATTATGGACTGGATGTACATAAGAAATGCGACTATTAGCCTTTAAGAAAACTGCAAGGTTTTAGTATTCCTACATTAATGTATGATAATTGTTTGTCATCATGATAATGATACATCCAAAGTATCATGAGTAAAAGCTCAGGCTTTATTCTTGGTTTTGGTAGAGTGTAGGTCCGGGGGGCGTGTGTGTAGGTCTGCGGGGCCGGGCTGACGGCGTGACGCTCGTCGGGGCGTGTTGGGGGAATCCCGGAAGAAGCCTCGGGGTTCTTGAGCTGTCCCTCAGCGCTGCGCGTCGTCTCGGCCGGCGCTGTCCTCGTCCGTGTCGGTGCTTTCCGTCGAAGTATATAGCGGGAGAGAGTGAGATATATAGAGAGACAGAGAGCGATTTGTCAGCTTTTTAAGGGAGTACGGGTGAATACCTGTACGAGAATCCGTTTCGGACACCAACCGTTTCGGTAAGTCGGTACTCAACTTTCCCGGGGCGGAAGGGCGTCCTTTTATTTCCGCCATCCGGGTAGAGAGTGGTGGAATTCTTCCGTCCGATCCTCCAATCCCCGGACGGTACGGCATCGGTGGCTCCTCCCTGGCATGGCGTCCTTTCCGGTTAATGCTAGGTCCAGCGCGGGGCTGCCCGCTTCGTGCCGGTACGGCAGTTGGAAAAGGAGCGATTCCCTTTCCCCTCGCGCCGAGTGTCAGTCCGTCGCGACAGTACACCCCCCCCCCAGCTCCGAGCCTACAGCCACCGGGTGGTGGACCCATGGTCGGCCTGCCAGGTAGTACCTCAGCTCCTCAATGGCCCACTTTATTGCCAGGGCCTCTCTTTCCACCGCGGCGTACCTTCTCTCTGCAGGGGACAGCTTCCGCTGATGTAGAGTACCGGGTGCTCTTCTCCCTCGAAGGTTTGGGAGAGAACTGCGCCCAGAAGGGGAGGGTAAAGTCCGGGTTGCGCAGCATTGGCTTGCTGGTGAGGGCCTCCTTCAGAGTCCGGAAGGCCCGCTCGGCGTCGGCTGTCCACCTCACCTGGTCCGGCTGGCCCTTTTTTGTCAGGTCTGAAAGAGGGGAGGCTATCGCAAAGAAGTTAGGGTCAAACCTCTGATAATACCCCGCCAACCCCAAGAAGGCACGCACCTGTTTTTTTGACCTGGGCCGAGGGTAGCCTTTCACCGCTTCAACTTTCTTTGCCTGGGGCTTTAGCATCCCGCGCCCAATGCGGTATCCCAGGTACTGCGCCTCGGTTAGCCCAAGGTGACATTTCTTGGGGTTTGCAGTCAAGCCAGCCAGAGGAATGGATGACTATGTCATCCAAGTAGGCCGCTGCAAAGCTACGATGGGGCCATAGGACGATGTCCATCAGTCGTTGGAAGGTGGCCGGTGCCCCATGTAGTCCAAAGGGGAGGACCCAGTACTGGCAGTGGCCCATGGCGGTGCTAAAGGCCGTCTTGGGTTGAGCGTCGGCCGCTAGGGCCACTTGCCAGTACCCCTTGGTGAGGTCCAGGGTGGAGATGAATCAGGCCCTCCCCAGGTGCTCCACAAGGTTGTCCACTTGGGGGAGGGGGAAGCTATCGAAGTCTGAGACCAGGTTGAGTCTGCAAAAGTCGTTGCAGAGCCGAATGCTCCCGTCGGGTTTTGGCACTACAACGATGGGGCTGGACCAGGGGCTGTTGGACTCTTCGATAACTCTGTCTCGTAGCATTTGCTCCACCTCTTCCTTGATGGCCTTACGCCGGGCCTCTGGGACACGGTAGGGCCTCTGTCTCACCACTACGCCGGGATGTGTCTTTATGTGGTGGCGCACCACTTGTGTCCTCCCCGGGGAGGAGGAGAACACGTCCGCGAATTGGTCCACAAACTCGAGGAACTCCTGTCTCTGGGCGGGGGTGAGGTCTTCCCCGAGGTTGACCAAAGCACGCTTGTTCTGATCTGTGTCCAGGGCGGCATAAGCTGAAACCACCGGGGCCGGTTCTACCCACTTCTTCAACAGGTTAATGTGGTATAGTTTCCCGTCCGTTCTCCTACCGGGCTGTTGCAGGCGGTAGTTGACGGCGCCCTGACGCTCTAGAATGGTGTAGGGCCCCTGCCAGCGGGCCAGGAACTTGCAGGCGCTACTGGGTACCAGAAGAAGTACCTGGTCCCCTGGGTGGAACTCCCAAGGCTGCGCCGGGCGGTTGTACACCCGCTGCTGTTCCTCCTGGGCGGCGCGCATGTGTTGTTGGACTATCGGTACGGGGACGGCTGTTCCTCCCAGGCTTCTCGGGGGCGACGTCCAGTAGCCCTCGAGGGCGCCGGCCGAACAGCAGTTCGAAGGGGGTGAAGCCGGTGGATGCCGATCCTCCAATCCCCGGACGGTACGTCATCGGTGGGTCCTCCCCGGCATGGCGACCGTTAATGCTAGGTCCAGCGCGGGGCCACCCGCTTCGTGCCGGTACGGCAGTTGGAAAAGGAGCGATTCCCTTTCCCCTTGCGCCGAGTGTCAGTCCGTCGTGACAACTCACACACCCATTCATACACTACAGACACTTTAGACACACCAATCAGCCTACCATGCATATCTTTGGACTGGGGGAGGGAACCTAGTTCTCTAAAACCATCATACTGATCTGTATATAAGAGAATTGTGCAAAAGGCAATGTTTTCCAGTCCCTCAGATAATTAGGTTTGAATAAATTTGGTGTGTCATATTCTGGGGGCATTATGACTTAGTGGTTTGCACATTTGCCTCGCACCTTTAGGGTTGAGTGATCAAATCCTGCCTCCGCCCTGTGTGCAATTAGTTTGAATGTTCTCTCTGTGCTTCAGGTGATTCCTGGGATACTCTGGTTTCCTCTCCCGGTCCAAAGACATGCACTGAAGGCTGATTATCAAAATTGTCCATAGTGTGTGAATGGATGTTTGTGCGACTGTGCCCTGTGATGGGCACCCCATTCAGAGTATCTCCTGCCTTGTGCCCCAAGTTCCCTGAGAAAGGCTCCAGGCTTCCCCATGATCCTGTATGATGGATATTCTCACATTCTTTCTCTTTTTTTCATAATAGACATTTTCTGTCACATATATATTGACACTGGTGTATAGTGAGCAAATTTGACAGAAAACAAATCTAAATTTGATGAAAACTATACACAATTCACAGTCCAAAAGTGTAGCTCTGTAGGGGTGGATTTGATTTGCAAAACCAATAACTCATTCAAGTTCAAGTGATCTGTTCACCCAGACAAATGAAATTTGGCAGCTCGTTTCTTTTCACAGACCAAGAGCAGTTCTGTGAAAACAGCTAATAAAAATCCCTTTAATCTCCAGAGCGATTAAAGTTCTTACTTGCATGGCAAATGATATCAATGTCAATAAATGAGGAGATAAAAAGGAAGAAATGCAATAATTTGATTCATTTCCTATAAGAGGGGAGTGAATTGTACCCTATTTGTCAAAGGTTTACGGAGTATTCTACCTTGTGAATATCGCTGCTACAAAACAAAATATTTTTCAGGCATGGAAAAATTATTATTATTACATGTAATATTAAAATGCAATGCAAAATAATTAAAAAAGAAAAAACAGAGGATTCAAAATCACTATAAAATGTCTACATTTATAGGGCTAACACACTTTTTTCTGTATTTTTTTTGTATTGATCTGACTGCAACCTGTATTACAGTACATAAGAGACTGGTACCATGTTACCTAACTAATAATATAATTAGTTAAATAAATTCTTGTGTCATTCTTTGGGCTCCACTGCAATCAGCCAGTAAGGGGAATCTGAGGTTACAGAGGGCACAGGCTTACTGAAAGTGGACAGTTGGCAAATTGGCAAAACATCTCCTTTGCTTTTTCCAGTCTTCAACTATCAAACTGTAATGTGGTCTTCTGCTCTTGTAGCTCAACTGCCTTAATTCTTGATGCGTTGTGCGTTCTGAGATGCTTTTCTGTTCACCACAGTTGTAAAGAGCGATTAGTTAACTGACCGTAGCCTTCCTCTCAACTGGAACTAGGCCATTCTCCTCTCATCAACATGGCATTTCTACCTGCAAAACTGCTGCTCACTGGGTTTTTCTGAAATACTCGACAAGCCCTGACCTGACCCAATCTGACCACCAACATCCATGCCAAGGTCAAAGTCAGTAAAATATTCTTTTTTTTTGCCATTCTGATGTGTGATGTGAATTAACTGAGGCTCTTAACCTGAATTTGCATGATTTTCTGTATTGCTCTGCTGTCGCATGATTGCCTGATTGAATATTTTCAAGAATAATCATGTTTAAAGGTGTTCCTAATAAAGTGGTCAGTAAGTGTACTATAGACATCTCATATATTATCCATGGAAATAAAATTTTTCATTGTCTGCAAAAGACAATATGGTATGATGTATTTAAGGTTTGACATAATTTTTTTTTTAATTACAGCCACTTGGGGAAAAAAAGCAAAAAATCCATCAATTTTCTGTGCCCCTTATCCTACACAGGTTTGCATGCAGCATGGAGCCTATCCCAGGGGACTCAGGGCACAAGGCAGGTGACACCCTGGACAGGGTGACTATAAGACGTGTCAGAATGACAAACTTTGTACCAAATGCAAAACTCTGCAGAAGATGTCATTAATATTATGTATAGAATAACAGATAAAACAGAGCACTGAAGAGGATGAAAGTACAAACGTACCAGTTAGGGAAACATTTATTCTGCATAGCTCTTCCTGTATAACATTTGTACTAGGGTCACATGTAGCTGTTAAGTGGTTCTTTTGGACGTGGCATGACAGCACAGACTTTGGTTGAATCTAAAGCCAGTAGCTTTTGTGTAAAGTGAAATCTGATCATAAAGTGAGTGTACCCCATCAATTTCCTCTTGAAATGTATGACATGCAAAAATTTAAATGACTGAAAGCTTGATTTTCAGTTAAATGATTCAAACATATTATAAAGTATACAAGCTATAAGGCAACCTTGTAGAAAAACAGAACAGAATCCCAAAATTCTATGGCTTATTTATATGATTTTGAGCGTCTTTTTTTGTGCTTGTGGGTCAGTAGTGGTGTACATCTTGGAGATCTGGCATGGAAACCTTCTGCATTTAGTATGCGCCTGTTACAAAATGGGACTCGATGCGGAAGCAAGTGCAGATTCAAGTCTTTATTCAGAAACAAAAGTCAATAAACATGAAATGCGGTCTAGACTGGAAGATATAATCGAGGTCTAAATATGACACTAGAGGCATGGAACAAGAACAGGGCACGAAAACATGACCGCTTAGCATCAAGGTATCTAACACATACATAGCATACTTAAACGGATTCACCTATATATCTATATATTCACATCTATACACTCAGACTTCGTTAGCTAGTTAAACATAATACTACACGAAGTGCGCAGCATCATGGGGGGTTTAAATAAATAACCCACGTAATCAAACTTGAACTCAGGCAGCTGCACAATAAAGACACACCCTCGCACTTCCATCAATAGCTAAACAGGGAAGAGACTGAACAGAAACCAAAACAAAGGCACGTGTTCATCGGAAACAGTCCTCATTATGTAATCTCGTGCACGAACAAACCCTCCGGCTCTCCGTGCACGTCCCAGCCACAGTGCCATCTGCAGGGGAGGTAGTGACAGCACCTTACTGTGCTCACTGAAACCTCATTGCCTGCTGCCACCAAGTTTTGCTGCAGGTCTTTTGCAGTCACTTGAGGGTTTTTCACAACCTGCCTTTTCAGAAATATGGTTGCAGCCGTTGATAGCTTCCTTTTTCTGTTCTGTCCAGGTATTTCATAAGTTTTCACTTCTTTTAAATATTTGTGCTGTTGTGAGGGATTCTATTTAAGGTGTTTAAAAATTTTGAGACTGGAGAAGTCATCATACGGTAAGTTGCATTTTAAGTTGAATTTGGGGAAACCAAGTGGTTTCAATCTATTTCAATTGCTTTGTTTGATTTATTAATTGCAAACAGCTTAAAGTCTTTAAATTTTGACAATAAACCTGAATTGCAATGGGGTTTAATAATTTTTATTGCAACTGTAGTAGATTGTTGCCTGAGGAGCTGAGGAGCAGACATGAGGATGGGGCAGGCTTCCCAAGATTATGAGGGGGAAACCAGGCTTGATATGCTGCGCCATCAGCCTTAGGCTTTAGCTGGTCATGGGAGGCCCTGTTGTTGGCCTCAGGCAGAAGCATGGTTTCAGAGGCCGTCTTGTCCTTCTATGCCATGAGCATGATGTGGGAGGTTGTGCCGTCGGCCTCTAGCAGGAACAAAATTTGGGAGGCAACACCATCAGCCTCCAGTAGGAGCACGGCTTGGGAGGCTCTTCAACCTCTCGCAGAAACACATCAGGAGAGGCCTCTGGAGGTGAGGTTGCCATGTTAACCTCAGGCTGGGGCTATGCAAGGGAGACCACCTCATTGGTCTCATTCTGTAGCTCTGGAAGCGAGGTTATATCTCGGGATAACCAAAAAATCTATCATACAGGTCTAGGAGACCCATGGAAGTCCACTGAGAAAACTGGACCGAGTTAAATGTCGGCATGTTTATCCTGACATGACGCTTATTATACGGGCTCGGGGAATTCATGCCAGCACACTGAGAAATCTGGCTCAAGGTTAGCACTGAAAAGGTCCTCCTTTACTTTCCTGCTGCAACCTGCTGCATGGTATGGACAAAGTATTCTGTCAGGTAATGCAGACGGGTTGAAATGCAGTAAAAAGCCTTACTAAAGAGACAAGCACATAAGAAAAAAAAATAATAATTTCAGAGTCAAAAACAGGCAATGGTCAGGCGAGTGGCAAACAGACTTAACAAGGTGAGGGAAAACATGAACTTGAAAAACGGGCTGTGAGTCAAAAATAGGAACAAAGTAACAAGGCTTTCAACAACAGAGACAAAAAGGCAAGTGAGTGTATATTTCGCAATGATACAAAGAAACCTGGATGTATAAATATACAAAGAAATCAAGGGGTCAAGGAACAGCTGAGAATAATTATGACATGTGAAGGAAACAACCAATATCATGACAAGAGTGGAGATAGAACAAAAACTAAAACCTAAAACAAAACACATATGGCAAAGAAAACAAAGACATAGACAACCTGAAAGTGCACGCTGTTGCACTTCGGGCACATGCTGAAAGCTTCGACATTCCGATATCAGTGATATCAGTGACAACACCTCAATATATCAGCCAGAAAATTCACACTTGGTAGGAACTGGGTCTTCCAGCTGGACAATGATCCTAAGCAAAGTGTGGTGAGAAGTTTGAGTTAAGTTTGAGTTAAAGCAGTTAAAGCAATTAAAAAAACAAATAATACAGTATGAAAACATTTGACGTACTGAAAATCTGATATCGGAAATAAAAGCTGATGTAAATCTCTCTTAACTATTCTGTCATTGAAATGACCTCTTATGGAATTAAAGTGGATACTTGGTTTGAATATCATAATTTAGGTGTATGTAAACTTCTGGCCTTACTTAAAGTTAAAGCCACCAGGTCTGTTCAGCTCTAATTCTCAATAAAAAAAATAAAGCACAAAACACAGCAATACAGGATTAAACCAAACTAGAACATAGCCCTAAAACTTTTAAACCTTTCATAACCTCCCACCATTTTATTGTGACACACCTAATTTATTGACCTTTTTTCTAAAAGTCTTTGTGAGCACCCAGTTGTGTCAGATTCTGAGCAAAACTCAGGGCCTGGTGAAGCATTCAAAGGACAGATGGAACCCTGTGGGTGAGGAGCCTGCTTGAGTTCACAAAATAGATTAGCAATTAATTCCCCAGCCCAGTGCTGATTTGTGACATGTCTCACATGAATGAAAGCAATGACACATCATTAACATATAATTGTATCGATCACAGAATCTAAGTGTCAGTTTGATCAACCGGTCAGTTTGATCAACCCCCCCTCTCTTATGCACACACCTATTGATTTGAATTATAGAGCTTTTTATTGACATTTCTCTAAAAGTATTAATGTTGATGAATTGAGAACTATGGGTGATTGGGATTATTTTTTGTTAGATGTTCAACTTCCATATTGATGTTTAATTACTTACAATAAAGGAAGAGTGACAAATTGTTGTGTCTGGCATTTTATCAGCACAAAGGTTTGCCAGACCTTTGAGTGGTTCCTAAATTGCTGAAAAGTATATGCATAAAAGGGAAATGGGAAATGATTAGCCCATTTAATTACAACTCTACAGCACATCAACATATACACAGACTTTGTTGCAACAAGAAGATGAAAAGCACTTTGAGCATGGCATAATAATATAATTAAATAGTACATGGTCAGCTCTGGTGGTGAAAAAGGATGGCAGACACACAGATTTTCCATGGACTGATGCTGCCTCAGTGCAGTTATAATCAAAAACTCACAACTCTGATAACACTCTAGGCAGGTGAACAGGTGTTCAGCTCCATTGATCTTACTGCCAGATACTGGCAAATTCCACTTCATCCCAGAGACGAGGGGAAAAGGGAAAGTTTTACTTGTGCTATTCCAGTTACAGATGATGCTCATGGGCATTTACAATGCCCATATTTTCAGAGTTTAATGGAACTAATCCTTTGTGCCTTCCACTGGGATGTTTAATCTTCCTTGATGGCTGTCTGGTTTCTCTCAACATCTTCAGCAGTTACTTTCAATGTCTTTTAGTAGCCACATCGACAGGCCTGTTTCATGAAGCCGGTTTAGGTGGCTACCCAGGTAAATTTGAATGTAGTTTTTTCGGTCTTGACAATGTGTATTGCTTTTTAGTGGTTTCATCATCAACACGGATTACGCGTTACAGATTGTGCAACACGGATAACCTGCTCCGGATTTTCACCAGACATCAGTATTAACTCAAGAAATCTAGAAATATAAAGAATTCATAACATTAAAGTCCATAAATGAAGTTATGTGTAATAAAGAGGAGCGACACTGGAAAAAAAGTATTGAACACGCTAACTGAAATGTATTTAATACTTAGTGGAGAAGTCTTTGTTTGTAATGACAGCTTCAAGACGCTTCCTGTGTGAAGAAATTAAGCGGCTGGCCCCCACTGTATGCTGGCTTCTTGAGTCGCACATTAAAAATCTGACACGTTGGAGCTGCTCTTACTGGACCGCAAACTGCTTTGTGGTTGTCTGGGATATTTTCATTTGGTCACATTATTCCTTTCCTAATATACCTTTGCAAATTGATATTTATTTTATTAATAGTTAATTAAAATAATTTACATTTATATTAAATAAAATTACATAAAATATGCTGGGGTTATAAATTTCCAATCCGTTTATTCTCATTGTGAGATTATAAAAGTGAATTTACACATTTACACAATCATCACTTTTCCCGAGCTTTGACAGCCGCAACTGTGTGATTTTTGCTGTTAGTGTATGTTTCCTCATATTTTAGCAGAATAATTTCTTGCTCTTCCTCCAGAAGTATGCACATCTGTTTTTTTTCCATGTTGAACGCTCTTGGCTCTTTGCTGCAAATGACTGGCATTTACGTGCATGCACATGCTGAATAAACCTTGATTCAGGGATAAAACCTGGGTTGACTGAGAAAGTTGAAACCTGTTAACCTTAATTAACCCAGGTTGGATTTTTTTGGTTTTGTCAACTCAAAACTTATTCTCCGACTCTGAGTTTGTTCAACTGGCTTCGTGAAACAGACCTCAGACAGTGAGACCTGTTCATACAAGAGTGTAACAACTCATATATTTGACTCTTTGTCCAAGTTTTATTCCTCAATACACCTGGAAATATGTATTAGCATGTTGTTTAGACATATACATCATGCCTCATCCTGCGGTGACCTTGAACAGGTGGTTATTCCCTAATCACTGGTCCCATAAGTGCTGTATTATTTACATGGATGTCCTACATCAGGACATTATGGCTTCACTAACATTTGTTGACAGCCACCTGTCTTTTTATCATGAGAGAAGGCACCTCTACTTTAATAGTGTAATTTGCTTCTGTACTTTGAGCTGTAGCCAATATGCACTATGGAGTGTCTGGATGATCAGTAAATATCTTCTGTAGCTGCTATGCAGTTTCATTTGCAGTCAGTAGTCCCTGCCAAATTCAAATCTCACCTTGTCTCCGAAATCCAATAATGCTGAGTAATTGCTATTTCTCAACAGTTAAGAGTATTTTATATTAAGGGTATTGGTGCAGGCAAGCTCCAATCATTTTACATTCATTGAAACTAACTAATTCTGACTTGTATTAACTACTGACATTTCCACCATCATTTAAGTGCAATTATAGAAGAAGTCTCTTTCACCCACTGGAACACATTGAGATTATAGTGTGGCTGATTGTTGTTGTTTACCTGACAATTCATTCTGCTACATCATTAGTGATGTCTGAGGTAGTCATGGAAAAGATCTTATAACAATTACAAATATGATTGTTAAGATTGTTATTTACCAGTTGATTTAGTTAATCCAGTTACAGTGCAGTAGTGAATATTCCTAAGGAAACAATTACATACGATTGGTTGAAGTGTAATAATAATACCCTTACCACAATTGGTACAATAATAATAATAATACGGATAGTCATGGAATATATTAGACAGGATAGCCATGGAATATATTAGAGCCACTCTTCATTTTTGCCATTAGATATAAAGAGTCATGACATAAAGCTGTAAATAAATCTAGCTAGCATACATTAGCGTAGCTGAATAGCTAGCTTGCTTGCTGCATTATTTCCCATCATCTCACTGACATATATATGATATGATATTGTTGTTGTAAACATGTTGCTTATACAGATACATGAAAGCCTTAAAAATGCTTCTTTTCTGTTTATAAACGTAATCTTTTTATTGCACATTAAGAACTAACTGCTCAGTCACGGACAGTTCTCTTAAATGTACTATGTGCCTAATTTTGAAGAAATGGTTGTAAAGTACTTTTATTATTATTATTATTATTATTATTATTATTATTATTATTATTATTATTATTATTATTATTATTATACAACACTACAAAGAAAATAGTGGACAATAGAATAAAATAATATTTCATATTGATACAGTATGCTTCACAAAATCACAAAATGGTATCCTGTTGTAGTGATGTCATAGCCTATTAATATTTATATGAGGCAAAGTAACATGTTTCTGTACCTATTCAGATTCCTATTCTTAGACAGTTGTCTCTTCCATGTCTAGAGGTGGCCTGGTTTCAGATGCTGGATAATCACATTAACTCTGTTCATTAAAAGCCAGCCTGTAGAGGCAGAAAATGCCTTACCTTGCCAATGTGACAGTTATTGACCAGTTAAACATAGAGATCCATAATAATTGTGGATGTATTACTGGATGCAAACCTTAACTATGGTATTTTTCTCTCTCAACAGCTGTAACTGAAAGGCAGAATCCTGGCTTGCATATTTTGGGGACCAGTTTTAATCATGTTTTTCCATGGCCTTTACTTGACCTTCCTATCTCTGCCATGTAATTCCCTGCTGATAGTGTTCCCTTTTCTATCTGATTAGCTGGTTCTGTGGTCCTCTGTACTTATTAGCGGGTACTGGAAGCAAACTCATACCAGATAATTGAAAAGCCAGGTTTGAGACTCCAGACTGGTTTCCAAGTGACAACTTTATTGACTGTGCTACTGCTAGGCATTTTTTTAGATAAATTTAGAAGAGCAGAATCAGACCATTTTGTAGCACAAAATATTCAGTTCTTGCAGTGAAAATACTCTATTTTATAGAAATCCTTTTTTATCTTTCATGCTATGGAATAGCACTGTAAGTTCAGAGATTTTGCTTTGTGCATGAGTTAATTCATAATGAGTCACCAGGTTGTACCAAAGCACACCTTCTCTTTTTTTTCAGAGAAAGAAAAGCAAAGCCATTGCTTTGAGATCATTCAATGAGAAGTTATCTTTGGTAAAAGCTTGGTGTTAATTAAATGCTCAATACATTATGGTGACCCATGAGTGCTAGCTGTTTAAGTTGATTATCTGAAATAAAATATAGTCTCAGTTATTACATTAAGCTCCAGTAAATGCATACACTCACTTTTATGGCATTCTGGCAGACACTCTTATCCAGAGCAACTTACATTTATCTTGTTTATACATCTGAACAGTTGAGGGTTTTGGGCTTTGCTCAAAGGGCCAACAGTGGCAGCTTGACAGTGCTGGGGTTTGAACTCGTGATCTTCTGAGGAGTAGACCAATGCCTTAACCACGGAGCTACCATGGCCCAAAGCCCACGTATCGTATGATAAAAAGACCTCACTCTTTAAATGGAGTAATAATAATGTAGTGATAATAAAAATGTCAATAATACCCATCAGTGTCTGTTTATATTGTTGCCCACTATTTATCAGTCTTCCCATTTTCAACCAGCTCAAATCACACACTCAAATCAGTCACCCATAGGGGTAGACCCTGGACTATACTTGTCACAATGTCAGCACATAGTAATACTGTAACACAGAGCTGAGGCATCATTTGTCATCATTGCAACATTTCTTCACATGCATCCATAAAGCTGGCACAGCATTTTCTTGTTTTCCAACATATACTCCAACATATACTTTTTTTTTATTTTATCAGTCTTGGTATCCACTCAGACACCAATTCTTTTAGCCTTTATAAAGAATCAATATAATGAGCTGACTAAAGGACAACTGTCTGAAAGTTTTAGAGTTGCCAGATGTAGTGCTAGATTAAGCTTGCTAATTAGATAAGACAGGTTTGGGATGACAACAATGACACATAGTGTTGGTCTTCAGGGGGTCCCATTAAAACTTCAAGATATTGTTTGCTTTGCCTGTCCTGTAGTCACACTCCCCTTAAATATATATACAAAATGAATATGGTTCTATCCCCTTACCCCGATTTACGATTAATGCCCGTAACCTTTTTTCCCTAAAACTTTGTAGTAATTGCTTATTCATTCATTGAGAGTCTCCAAATGATATTCATAGGAAGGTATGCTTGTAAGAGCCAAAAGTCAAAAGTAAATATAACTTATTCTAATCAAATGTATTAAAACAAATATAACTGAATGAAATCCTACACTACATTATTGTGATTCTCCAATATTCATTTCATTTTCACAAGGTTCTTAAAATGCAGAAGATTATTTTGGTCTGTTGTTACAGTCAACTTAGAATGGATTTTTATCCCCAGTTAACTGAAATCTAAATGGTTTTCCATGATTAATAATATTTAATAGTATTGTGCAAATTTCATCAGATAGAAAAAGCTTTATGATGAACACATAATTGAGTTTTTATACAGCAAATTGAGTATGCTAAGCAGTCTATATAAATAATACAAATGAAAGAAAGTGTAACACTAGTATATTGAGAGATTAAACAGTCTTATAATACTAGTTTTGAAAGAGCATGTTGAACGTGGTATGATGCATGGATATCTGGCTGAAGATCCATCCACGACTGTATGGTAGACAATGCGTAGTGATGAGGGTGGGTGGCATCTCCCTCAAATTTAAAAACTGCTAAAAACCATAGCAACCTGTTTTGCACATCATTCTTCACCTTCAATGGTGGTGAACAATGGTTTTGTATATAACCTTACGTTCTCTTACACGCCGCACTAACTGCTCAGTACAAACAAAAGGAAACTGTTTTTTCAATAACTCAGAACAAACAGCTCTAATAAGAGTGGCCTGTTTCAATTACAAAATGGATCCTTGAAATATTTTTTTTTTTCCAAAACCACCCAATGTTGTTTATCTTGGACTATTTATCCCTTAAAATGTTGAATAAAATCTTACTAGAGCTTCTGATGAATAAAATATATGTATTGCATTGTTTTTGTCCAAATAAACTACATTTATATGTAAAACCAGACCAGCAGAGTGTGACATACTCATCAGTACAGTGCTGTCATGCCCTTCTGGTGTTTCAGTCATACACAGAAAAGCTAAAAACATGTTTTTACATTGTCACTCCAACCATTTTGTTATTCTGTGTCTAGAAACTCAAATACAGCATTGATATGGTTCTTGATGCATTTTGGTCACAGTTCCTCTGTATGTGATTGACAGCATTGGAGAACCATGAATACTGATGAGGAAAAAATTTTGACTTATTTTTAGGAAAAAATAACTCAAAGTCTTCTGGAAAGCAAGAAGATGCTTGCGATCAATGACCGCGAGCACGAAGGCAGATTGACCATCAGCTAGCCTTGTTTACTCTGTCATACAGCCAATTGCCATGATTGTGTTGGGAGTAAGAGACATACAGAGGACATAAAATGTCTACACATCCCTATTAAATTTCATGTTTTTGTGATGTAAAGGAAAAGATGAAACCAAGATAAACCATTTCAGAGCTTTTTCTACCTTTAATGTGATATAGCAACCAACAACATTTAAGTGAAAAACAATCAGAAATGTTTTAAAGGGGGGAAAACATCCTTTTATAATGGGCAATATGAATATATTTATCTAGAGTTGGGGTACTCGATCCCAGACTCAGACTCGAGTCTGGACTCAAGTCCAATCATGAACGAACTCGGACTTGTCATGCACTTGGTTACATTTGTACTCGAACTTGACGCTGTACTCGAACAGACACTTTGCAGTCTGTGTCATGTGTAACATGAAAAATAAATAACAACATAAACTTAACATAACAAGAAATGAACGAAGTCTCCCTGCTTGACGAGTTGGCTTTCTGTGTGTACAGACTTGAAACGCGCGCACAGAAAGCCGCCTGACCATGCGAGACGGTCAAATAAATACACACACATCACGTCAAAATGCAGGTCTGGCCAGGTCTGGCCAAGTATTCATGGGAGGGGGGATCAGAGGTGTATCAATACAGTATATTGGATCGGTGCATTAGGTCTTAAAGTGACAGCAGTCTAATAAAACCTGCTGCTGTCTGTCATTAATGTAAATGAAATGACAAAAGACAAAGAGAAAATTCACTCACTCATTTGACCAAATATCCTCAGTAAATGTAATGAGAGTCACTGTATATATCATACAATGAAGCCCACCCCTAAACTTTAACATTTGGTGATTCCAGTCTTGAGTTTCACGTAAAATGTGAAATGTACTTCTTAATGTAGTAAATATCATAAACTCTGCAGATATGGATTTATTTATTTTTTATTTAAGGAATTAAAATGAAAAAAGTTATAAAAACAGAGCTGTGTTCAGAAATGAGTTTGTTGTCATTCATAGACAGATTAAAAGCAGCAATAAAGAATGAGGCTTGTTGTTATGACACACTGCTAAATGTATCTCTACTCTGTACCCCCCCCTCTCTCTCTCTCTCTCTCTCAGCCTATATAACTGTGGGGGAGACGCTTCAAATAATTGAAATGTCAACTCGAACTGGAGGACTCAATATAACAATAACAAAACAGGCTAATTTGTATTTTCATACACTTGTAATATAATAAAAGTTCTACATATACTTCTATATCCCTTTTTTTATTATTTTAAACCATTTTTTGAAGGGAATCTAGTTGAGGTGCTGATGACATGAAATAAAAATATTAAATGGCAATTTCAAGACGTAATAGTAGTATATTTTGTTACATTTATGTTGCCATTGGTTTGTCAAGAATAAAATATTTATTTAACATCTCAATGTTGAGTTTATAATCGCAATATACATTTTTTTTTTCAAAATTAGAATTACTTTCTGGACTTAGACTCTGTGATTAAGGACTTGGACTTGAGTCCAACTTGGCCGTTTTTGAACTTGGACTCGGACTTGATTGGTTAAGGTCTTGGTCTAGACTCAAACTTGACAAATGTGGGCTCAGGCCCAACATTATAATCATCATATACCTGTCATCAGTGAAGTTTTTCTGATTAAACAAAAATCAGCTGTGTCTATAGGACTTTCTTGACATTTTATTTTTTTGTGTGTGTCCGGAAAGCGCTTACAAAGCATGTAACAGATCTCTGTGTTGAAAGTTATCGATCAGGACAGCGGTGCAAAAGAATTTCCAAACATTAGATGTAGCACTGGACACCATGAAGGCCATCATCAACATGTGGACAAAATGGGGCACCACAGTGACATTACCAAGGACAGGACATCTGTTCAAAAAGAAAACATTAAAGAAGCTGCAGGAATACCTGGCAAAGTACTGGTCACACCCTGCATGTGACAACAATCTCTCTTATTCTTCACGTGTCTGGGCAATGAGGTAGGTTGGTTAGACAGACCTTTAAAAATAATAATAATAAATAAATAAGCTAAACCATGTGGTGAAATGTGTTATATTCTGATGAGACCAAGGTAGAACTTTTTGGACATAATTCTCCTCAATATGTTTGGCAGAAACACAAGACAGCTTATCCTCCAAAGACTACCATACCCACGATGAAGCATGGGGCTTCTTCTGTTCAGCTGAGACTGGGGCTCTAGTCAAGATAGAGGCAATCATGGACAGCTCCAAATATCAATATATTTTGGCACAAAACCTGCAGTCCTCTGTTAGACAGCTGAGGATGAAGAAAACATTTCCAAGTCAACAAAGAATGGCTCCAGAATCAACATTTTGGAATGACCCAGTCAGAGCCCAGATCTAAATCCTATTGAAAATCTGTGGGATGTGCACAGGCACACTTGAGCAAGCAGGTTACTGTAAGTTATTACTTTTTTTGCAGGTAAAATTTTTTTTATTTGGTTTTGACTTCAATTGTTCTTGATTTTTTTCTTTCTTTCTTTTTACATCAAAAAACCATCCACTCTACCAAGAGGGATTATTTCTCTTCTTATTTAAATAGCGGGTACCCATATAAAATGTTCACATGAAAATGAGAAAGTTACACAACTGAAAATAGGTTTCTGTATCTGTTCCCTTTGTATCATCAATGAACGTTTTGATATTTATTTAGAATATATATATTTTTTTCTTTTACCTTGGGACATGTGTCATGACTATTGCTTATGACTATTGTTTCAGGTATTGTTTGCTTGATTGCAGTCACTGCATTCACTAAATTAGCCATGTTTGCTAACTGCTCATCTCTCTCGTATACAAAATCCCAGCTCAGCTAACCTCACAGATTTTTGGCTTTGTCCAGTCACAGTGCTGAATACCTTAGCTTACATTTTAGCTGACTTCAGCAATACTGCTTATAAGATAACAAGCTGACTCTAGGGAGGAAAAAAGTCAGCAAATAACAATCTAGAGGCACTATCCAGGATCAGACCTGCTTAATATTCCACTCTAATGGCAAATCTGTGCATTTAAAACCATGCTATTAAAAATCTTTGCACATGGATCTTTACAACCCGTGCAAATGCAACCGTGTTGTATTATAATTTAACATTTAAATATTATAGATTTAAACATTGTAGAAATGATGTGAAGTGAATTAAAATTACTGAGCAACATTGACTATGTTTACATGGACAACAATAATGTAATTATTGAATTTATTCTGAATAAGACAATATTGTGACTACTGTGTTTACATGAGTTGCTTTTAGAATATTCATTTCATGTTCTTGTTTTACATGTAATAGAACATAGATCAATTAATGGCACACGCCATTACGTCCCCACGTCATGCTGTCCTACGTACCTCCAGAATTTCACGTATTGACCTACAGTTCATCTTCATTATGTATAGTTACAGTTTCAGATGTTTAATTTTTAATGTTACGAAAGCTTCAAGTTCAGTTAATTATTTGTCATGCTATAGGAGCAAATAAATGACTGCTTGAAGCTGTGGGCTGCGTCCCAAACCGCATACTTACCTACTATATAGTAACCAAAATACATGTATTTCTCCTACTATATAGCAGGTAAGTACGCGGTTTCATACGCAGCTGTGCTCTTTTGTTTGCCGAAAAAGTTTGTGATGTCGCAAAATGCAGTGAAAACTCCCACATGACGTTAATAGTGTGATTAAGGTGTGTACTTGTCTGTAATACACGTTGATAATGCGACTAAAACAGGAATACTCCACACGTCTTAATTCCATTTGTGTTTACTTCGAGTATGACTTTAGTCGGATTAAGGTATTTAATAACTGCTGTTTACATGCTAGTTTCTTAATCAGAATATCGTTGTAATCAGGTTAATATCAGATTATTTTTGTCCATGTAAACATACTGACTGAGTGGCTTGACCTGAATGGAGAAATAAAAAAAATTATACTCAAAATTAAAGAAACAAACCATGTTTGTTGCAATACTTTTATTCATGTACCATATATAACTTACCAAGATATTTAAAGTTAAAAATATGTAGCAAATTATTGTACATTACAAACTCTAATTTCACCTAATTTTCCAATACAGTTTATAGTAATTAACTAAATATTACACACAATATGAGGTGGCATTATCAAGTGAGCCATTGTCAAAAGATACTATGAAAAAAACTATAGGGCAAACATCCAGATATGTATTTAGGTGTACATATGGATTAAGATAGGAATTCTACAGCTGCACAAAGGCGATGGCTTTTCTATTAATCAAAATAATCAAAGCTGTCTTGAGAGTGTAATTTGGTTTTATATAAATGATAATGAATGAAATGCTACAACTGCTATCCCTGTTCATAACATCCATACATACCAAGCTTCTCATACAAGTTGAAAAGTCTAGTTGTTGCTTGCAGTCAGATACTAAATTAGCCATGGCTTCTTACAGCTCAAGGTCATGCTCATATGCAATGTCTCTATCACAGATTTTTGGCATCAGCTATCTATGGCACTGCATACCTTACATTCTGGCTGACTTCAGCAATACTGCCTATATTATAACAAGCTGACTCTCGAGAGGAAAAAGGCAGGAAATGACAGACACCATCCCGGATCAGACAGTTCTACCTCTAGCAACATTTTATTGAACAATGACAATTTGTTCTATTCCACTATAATTGCAGAAATGAGTAATATACACTGGTGCCTGAAGTCCTAAAAGCAAACAAAGAGAGCCCAATTAAACAAATCAGACAAAAACATTAAACATGATCATTTATTTATTGAGGAAAAGGATCCAATATTACATATCTGTGAGTGGCAAATGTTTGTGAACCTCTAGGATTAGCAACACTGCACAACAATAGTGTGCATGACAGGGTTTCAAGGAGAAAACCAATGCTCTCTAAAAAGAACATTGCTGCCCATCTGAAGTTTGTTAAGATCCCGTGGACAAGCCAGAAGGCTATTGGAAATATGTTTTGTGCATAGATGAGACCAAAATAGAACTTTTTTGTTTAAAAGAGAAGTATTATGTTTGGAGAAAGGAAAATACTGCATTCCAGCATAAGAACCTTCTCCAGTCTGTGAAACATGGTGGTGGTGGTGGTACCATGGTTTGGGCCTGTTTTGTTGAATCTGCGCCAGGACGGCTTGCTATCATTAATGAATTCTGATTTATAGCATTAAGTTAATGTTTTGGAATGGCCAAGTCAATGTCCTGACCTTAATTCAATAGAAATGTTGTGGAAGGACCTGAACCAAGAAGTTTATATGAGGAAAACCACAAACATCCCTGAGTTGAAGCTGTTCTGTACTGAGGAACGGGCTAAAATTCCTCCAAGCAAATGTGCAAGACTGATCAACAGTTACTGGAAACGTTTATTTGCAATTATTGCTGCACAAGGGGATCAAACCAGATACTGGGTCACATAGTTTTGCCAGTCACAGATATGTAATATTGGATCATTTTCATCAATAAATAAATGACCAAGTATAATATTTTTGTCTCATTTGATTAATTGGATTCTTGTTGTCTACTTTTAGGAATTCTGATGTTTTAGTTCATATTTATGCAGAAATGTAAAACATTCTAAAGGGTTCACAAACTTTCAAGCACCACTGTGAACGCATGCCTAATAATTGGAGGATGCCACCCTACAAGCACTCTATTAAAGGGAAGTGATATATACTGTACTACATTTAGCTGTAATAAGTCTAAGGACTGAACTACATACAACAAATCTGGTTATTATTTAGCTGTAAGAAAAAAAAACAGCAGTGTATAGTTAGTTTACTGTCTATAATCCTGCTCATTTCAAAAAATTTTATGTCTCTGAATCCTTCTGGGACTGCAATATTCTCCACTAAACGTTCCACTGAATGAGGTGAAATTAAAGTTATATAAAATGAACCCTTCAATCTCTTCTATTTTTATTCATGGCTGCCATAAAGGTGAACATCCAAATTATGTAGACAGACCAATGAGCAGAAGAGGTTTAATTATAAAAAGCTTAAGTATGAGAATTGTATAGCACTTAATGACCTGTCTTTTCATTCAGAACTTTTCATTCTGCGTCCTAATGAACCGTGAGTCCTCACACCTGCCTCTTCTGCTCCTGAACCTTTTGAACCTATTCACGTTATTATATGACTGTCCATTAGAGGTTTTTTTAAGTAACTTATTTTCCTAGACTTCTCATATTATGAAGTGTAAAAAGTAATCTGGGACAATCACCTTATTGTTTTGCACAACATGACACACACAATGTTTTACAATTTTAATTTATCTTTAATGTGCTTGAACATTTCTAATGAGCTATTCTTGAATATTTGTAATAATAGCTTGGATCTATAATGTATGGCTGCTTTAACTTAAATGCCATTAATATTGCCATTAATAATCATTATGCATAGCCAAATTAACCATACACTAAATTTGAATATATTCATTACATAGTGTCACGCCACGGCCGCTAGAGGCCGCGTGGCGCAGTTGTCACGCCACGGCCGCTAGAGGCCGCTGGGGCGCGGTTGAGTCGGGCGCGCGCATGCGTGGTTAGTCTGCTCGTGAACGTGATCTCACGGCAGGTGTGGTTGCTTAGTTTGATTACCTGCCTTATTTAAGTACCTGTTTATCGAGCGCGTCGCTCGTGATTGTGTATTTATATATGTATATGTATATACATATACCTGTGTCTATGTTGTAGTTAAGTATGGAGAGACTTTAAGTTGACGTTATGCTTTGCGTCCTTTATTTTGACTGAAGAGTGTGTCTACGTTTGTGAATATTATTAATAAAGCATTGATCTGCGCCTACGCCCGTATTGAGTCTGCCTCCATCTACAACACGGTCTCGAACCGTCACACATAGAGTCTCGAATCTTGAAGAAGCTGCAAAAATTACAGTAAACCAATTAAAAGATTATTTAATCAGCTTATCATTAACACCATTATATTACCATTGTTGGTCCTTAATGCTATCCACTAGACAAAACATGCCACCAAAAGAAGGCCAAAAATTACCACTAGAGACCCATAGGGACCATTACAGTTTCCATTAAAACCAATACAATCCCTATTACAACCATTAACATTATTACACATCTTATGCAAGTATCTATAGTTTTTTCAGCAGGGAGATTATTTAGCTAATTTAATAAATTATTTCTAGAAAAAATATTTTCTTGAAAAAATTATCTGCCAATACAATAAGAATAAGTAAAGTTTGAAATTAGTAAAAACATCTACAAATAGGTTCAATAATTTAATATTTGGTTTATTTTTATTTTACAATAGGATATATCAGATACAATTGACAATACTCAAGATATTTTTACTTGCTAAGATTGTTTTAAAAAAAATTTGCAGTGTGATTGGTCTGGGGTTTTTTTTTTTTTTGCTTTACTGAGCCAGACAAAGCAAGTTGTCTAGTTTGAGTCACCTTCAGCTGTCTGTAGACATAACAATGACACAGACAGTTTGGAAGACAGAGAGTAGAAGAAAAAGATAGAGGGAGATGGAATGTGCCTCCTCTTTGTTCTCATGGGTTATTCATGTGCATTTATATTCTCACCGTGTCTCACTTCAGTGAGGAAATCATCTTAAAGAGATGCATCATTAATTCAGCTCTCCTCCTGACTGAGAGGCTAATTCATTTCACATTGGTTGACTCATATCCTGGATAGATGCCCTTTACTGCTGCTCTTCACTGTGCTGGGGTTCCCTCAGTGTCAGAGGAAAGATATGATCTGGTCGAGAGTTTCCCTCTCCTCCAAGTTATGAATACGGTTCTCATTATATTTAAATGTATAAGATCAGCTTTGCATATTGAACTACTTTAAAAGCAGATATACTAATGACTACTTTGAGCTTATACATTAGTTATGTTTTCCTCTCATAATAATTCTATTCTACAAGGGGCCTGATTAATGTGAACATTATTTTCCAACCCAAGAACAACAAGATAGCGAAGGCAATCAGTATTTTGAATGAACTGAGGAAATGAAGGTGAAGATCCTAAAGCTCTGGAAAAAGTGTGCTTATATGATGTTATCTAACCATTCTCTCCTACATACTTTTTGTTCTCTTGTGAGCAGGTTGCTCAGGCATTGATTGCTCATGTAGGCATCGGATTTTATGATTATGTGGTCTTAGTGGATTATTCTGTATGTACCTCCACACCAACAAAATAACAGGTTGCAAGAAAATGTATAGGCTTCAGATTTTATTTCTTTTTTTTTTTTTACTTTCGTAAATCATCCCAATGTAGTCTTACATTTATTTACTCAGAAATTATGGACCTGGGATGATTTGGTGTAACAAATACTTCCTCTTGAACATATTTTGAATTGCTGGTTGTGCCATGTTAGTTATATGTGATTATAGAAGAGTAAATGTCCTATATCATATAAACACTGTATGCAAACTGATACCTATGAATCACTGGCACCATGACAGGAGTGACAAATGCCACCTTTGCAACAGGACCAGTAATAACCTTCATTTGCATTTACATTTATTCACTTAGCAGACGCTTTTATCCAAAGCGACTTACAAATGAGAAAAATACAAGCAAAGCAATATATCAAGCCGAAAACAATACAAGTAGTGCTACCATACAAGATCCATTAATTGAGTTCCAGAGGAAGCAAAGTGCACAGAGTAGAGGTGAAAGTTCAAATTGTTAAAATAGTTATTTATTTATTTATTTATTTTTATTATGAGTTGGTTAGGTGTTCACGGAAGAGGTGGGTCTTTAGCTGTTTTTTGAAGATGGTGAGAGATTCTGCGGTCCGGATTGAGATCGGAAGTGCATTGCACCACTGGGGAACAGTTAGCGTGACGGTTCTGGAAAGGGACCTCGCGCCACGCTGAGTGAGAACTACTAAACGTCGGTCGCTAATCGATCGCAGATTGCGAGAGGGAAGGTAGGACTTCAGGAAGGAGTTGAGGTAGGAGGGTGCTGTTCCTGACAAGGTCTTGTAGGTGAGCATCAAGGCCTTGAACTTGATGCTGGCAGCTACAGGAAGCCATTGGAGGGAGATGAAGAAGGGTGTGACATGAGTTCTCTTGGGCTGGTTGAAGACTAGGTGCACTGCAGCATTCTGAATCATCTGAAGGGGTTTGATGGAGCTGGCTGGGAGGCCTGAAAGCAGTGAGTTGCAGTAGTCCAGTTTAGAGATAACAAGAGCCTGGACTAATATCTGTGTAGCCTGTTCGGTGATGTAGCATTGATGTTGTACAGGATGAACCTACAGGACCTTGCAGTTGCTGAGATATGGTCTGTAAAGGTCAAGCCGTCATCAAGAATCACCCCAAGGTTCCTGGCCGTCCTGGTTGGCATGAGTGTGAGTGAGCTGAGCTATACAGTGAGGTTGTGGTTGATTGAGGGACAGACTGGTATGACGAGAAGCTCAGATTTTGCCGGGTTAAGCTTAAGATGGTGTTCCTTCATCAAGACCGAGATGTCCGACAGCCAAACAGAGATGCGTGCAGAGACGGATGGATCATCAGGCTGGAAGGACAAATGGAGCTGGGTGTCATCAGCATAGCAATGATATGAGAAGCCATGAGACTCAATCACCTGCCCTAGAGATGTAGTGTAGATAGAAAAGAGGAGTGGACCCAGAACTGACCCCTGTGGAACGCCAGTTCTGAGCTGCTGAGAAACACTGAAAGTCCATCTTTATGTTCTCTTTGCTCACTGCACTGGTTAAGAGATAAACAGGTGGTATGCATGGGGTTTATGCAAATGACCTTCACTCATGGCTAACTCCTTTAGGGAGCATTTATCTGAGCTAGAAATGAAATTTGCAATATGGCCAATTGCTTAATGTGGCACCAAAAGGACCATTTTCATTTCATTTTAATGAGATGGGTTTCAAAATTCTCAAAAGGCCTGTAAACTTCATTGCATAATCATCAGCTGAGGTTTATTCCAAAATAGTTCTACAAATTAGTGTCCCATTTTGCTATTGCCACACAACCTGAGGTCTCTGATGTGCCACTTGAATATGAAGAAAATGTAATCTTCAATGTCTGACAATGAAATGTGTATGTGTCACATATATATATATATATATATATATATATTTTTATATATATATATATATATATATATATATATATATATATATAGTTTTGTGGCAAGTGGCACATCAGAGACCTCGGGTTGTGTATATAAAAACACACACTGAGCCCTTTATTAGGAACACTTATACCCCTACTCACTCGTGCAATTATCTAATCAGCCATGTCAGCAGTGCAGTGCACAGAACCATGCAGGTACAGGCCAGGAGCTTTGGGTAATGTTCATGTTCATGTAATGATCTCAGTTGTTTTGACCATGGCACAATTGTTGGTGCCAAAGAGAATGGTTTGAGTATTTCTATAACTGCTGATCTCCCTGGATTTTCACACACAACAGTCTCTAGAGTTCAATCAGAACGGCGATATATATATATATATATATATATATATATATATATATATATATATATATATATATATATATAAAACATACAGTGAGTGGCAGTTCTGTGTATGGAAATGCTGTGTTGTTGAAAGAGGTCAATGGAGAATGACCAGACTGGTTCGAGCTGACAGAAAGGCTACAATAATTCAGATAACCATTCTGAACAATTGTGGCAGATGGGCTACAACAGCAGAAGACCACATTGTGTTCCACTTCTGTCAGCCAACGACAGAAAGATGAGGCTGCAGTGGACACATGTTCACCAAAACTGGACAGTTGATGATGTGAAAAACACCTGGATGGATGAATATACATTTTTGCACAGATGGTAGGGTCAGAATTTGGCACCAACATAATTAATTCATGGACCCAGCCTGCCTTGTTTCATCAGTCAAGGCTGGTGGAGGTTGTGTAATGGTGTGGGGAATGTTTTCTTGGCACACTTTGGCCCAATCAATCATTGCTTAAATGCCACAGACTATTTTATTATTGTTGCTGGTCATGTGCATCCCTTCATGGCCATAATTTACCCATCTTCTAATGGTTACTTCTAGCATGATAATGCAAAAGTAATTTCAAATTGGTTTCATGGACATAACAATGAGTTCAAAGTTCTTCCATGGCCTTCCAAGTCTGAATCCAACAGAACACCTTTGGGTTGTGGTAGAAGGGAGATTCACCACATGAAAGTGCACCTAAAATTATTGGGGAATTGTATGGTGCAAGCATGTCAAAATGGATCTGAATCAACATCTTGTGGAATCCATGCCATGAAGAATTGAGGCTGTTGTGAGAGCAAACGAAGGCCCAACCCAGTATTAGTATAGTGTTCATTATAAAGTGCTCCATGAGTAAATATAGAGTACACACACAAACACCAAGTATACTGTATAATACTAGATGTTGGTAAAAGTAATATACAGAGATTTCTTTTGCTTTGAAATAAATAATGCACCGATTTACTGAGTACATACAATAGCTTTAAATTATTCTTAGATGGACAGTAAAACTATGGAATGACTCAGTATGAAAGTATACATTTTAATATGTGTAAGTGAATAGTATTGACAATATGCCAGTAGTGGCATTTCCAATTAAATCTGCATTTATATAAATAATGTAGGCTTTTTTATTTTTATTGAAAGAGTTTATCTAAAATTGTTTTTCATACCCAGATAAAAAAAAAATAATAATAAACTCTGTGGTCTAGTGCAGTTAAACAACTTTTTTTTATTTTCTTTCTTTTTTTGTATAAATGAAAGAGCAAGAAAGAGAGAGAGAGATGCTGGCAGATGAGATCACTCAGACAGAGCCCACTAAGATAGAATCCTCATTAACCCTCTTGTCCTTGGCCATTGTGTGTGTCTAGAATCATTCAGCTTGAGAACAAGATGTGATCAGTGATGAAATGGGCATGCGGCATAGATTATGGAATGGTGACTGAGATTTTCAAAGATGCCAAGTATTAACCTGAGAAACTGAAAGTCTATAAATCATGGGGGATCTTTATTCTAAAAGGTACAGGTGTACAAAAAAAGACAATGCTAGTATCACATTTAATGATCTAAAATTACTGCAATGCAGCATATATATATATATATATATATATATATATATATATATATATATATATATATATATATATATATATATATATATATATATATATATATATTTTTTTTTTTATATATATATATATTTATATTTATATATATATAAATTTCACCTTCTTTGCTCACATTTACAAGGGTGCCAATATTAGTGGAGGGCACTATATATTTATATATATATATATATATATATATATATATATATATATATATATATATATATATATACAGTGCCCTCCACTAATATGTGCAACCCTAGTAAATGTGAGCAAAAAATACAATTTGTTGTTATTATTTAACTTTTTTGTTTGAAAAAGATTGCTTAAATCTTTAAGAGTTTTTGCAGAGTAGGCAAGAAGCATCTATTTCTGGATCTACCAAAAAGTTTACTTGGTTGTATTGCTTGCACAATTTAAGCTGATTAATGGTTTGACTCTAGGGATACATAGTCAATAGGTATTGCAGTGTGGAAAAGAAAAAGAAGTTGTTGAAAGTACTGGAGTGAGCAGATATAATGTGGCTTGCACCAAAGCTTTTTTGCTCATAGTCACCACAGGCAGATACATTAGTAAATTCCATGCATTATTCTGTGTGTCAGCATGCTGTGTCTGTCAGAGTTCCAACATATCACTTTATTAATTAATCCATTTTGGAAGTGAGTGCCCGAAGATAAATACTCGTTCCAGAGGGCAGTCGAGCTCTGCTAGGAATAACAACAATTGGCATTGGTGAAAGGGTCTACATGCTCTTTGCCACCACTTCTGTGTGAAGATGTTACAGTACATTTCAATGCTGTTCATTGCACCACTGTGTTGGCTATGGGTATGCCCACTTGAGGAGCTACTGTACAAGGCTAAAATAGCTGTCTGAACTTGGGTTGCCTTGATGATTGGTGTATCTGATTGTCACAACGTTGTTCATGCAGTCTCTCAGAATCAACATAAAGAAGGTCTTGCATCACCAGCAAGCTACAGTCTGTGTTCCTATCTCTGACTGTGTGTCTGTATATGATATTTCTGACAGTCTCTTGTTCCAGCAACCCCAGAAGAACTACAGCTGTGGCTGCTGTCAGTAGTATTATCACACTCAGCAGGAGTAGTTACTGCCACACCGGCCTGGCTGAATCCACCTGGTGAGGTAGATATCATTCTTACTGGATCTAGCTTACAAAGTATCACAGTAACAATATTTTGATGGTAAAACATGGTATGCTGTATGTTTTGTCAAATGTTTCAGATTTAAAATGAAATATGTACAAAAGAATTATGATGTCATATTAAGTGTAGGATAAAATGTAACCATGTAAAGTATCAGCTTATGTAACTTAACAACTTAAATGCTGGCAGTGTTAAAACCCTCTTACATGGCAGAATTGAGTTCTCTGGGTACTGTGAGCTGCTGGTATATGAAATCGACTAAGCTGTCAAATGTGAAGCTCATTGGACCACAGGTTATAGTATTGATGAAAAATAATGTGTATTGAACATTTTAAAATGAGAAATGGGAACACTGAGCATGTATTCATTTGATAGTTTGATGTAATAGTAAATGGTGTCTTTAAAAGCCATGTTTGGGTGGGAAATAGCTTGAAACAAAGCCTTTGAACCATATATTCTTCCTGAATAGCATTTTTATGGACCCCGATCTTATATTATCATCATTAATGTGTATACTCAACTTTTACTCAACTCCTCCAGCGCAAGAGAAAAGAAAATCCGTTCTCTTTTCACTCTCTATCTCACATGGCATCATGGCAATGTAGTCATGCACTGTTAGGGCTGACAGGGGCACATCTATTATTTTCAGAATGTTTTTCTCCTTGTTCAGGAAATCCACAAACAGTTCAGTTGCCATACTCAACATGCATGACTTTATACATGTGAACTTTTTGGAATTTCATGGTTTTCTGAATAAATTTGTCATAAAATGTGATCTGATCTTCACCTACGTCAGGGGTATTGACAAATATAATGTGTCTAAAATAATAACACAAAAAAAATTCTGATCTTTCATGTCTTTATTGAACACGCTCATTCAACATTCAAAATGGCAGTGGAAAAAGTAAGTGAACCCTTAGAATTAATAACTGGTTGATCCAGAAAACCATGAAATTCCAAAGGGTTCAAATACTTTTTCTTGCCACTGTATATTGTCCATCAGTAAAAGGTTTCCTTGTCTTACAATCTTCAACGAGTCAGCAAAGCTGGCAGCATTCAGGCTTCCAGTTGCCCCTGTCCACACTGCTGCTATCCAGCTTGCAGTTTACGTTGGACCTCCGTACACGCCTTTCTTCAGCGTTCGCCCACGGTACAAAAGTTGCATGGTGAGTTTCGAAATGTCTCCTAACAACTGATTTTTTTAAATGAGGCAATGCATTCTGAGCAAATCGGACACATAAGAACTTTCAATAAAAGCACGTTTCAGTCCAGTCACTTTGAAATGTTCGATGCTCCTCTGAATTCTTTCTTTTCAAACTATCTCCACAAACTAGCTAAGTAGCTGCTTGAATCTGAGAGTGAGAGGTTACCATAGAAACATATGTGGTTTGCTATTTAATGGTGTCATGGCACATGCGCACAAAACTGCATACGTTCACTGGATGGAACAACTTGAAATATATTATTATTAACTGAATTTTCAGTAGGCTGTACAACTTTTGTAACTGAATTGAATTGTAACTGACTTAGTATTTAAGTAGTTTTTAACGATCTTGGTGAGACACAGTGGTGGAACTAGAGTTTTATACATGGGGTGGCCACTGCTACTTTCGGGGGTCCACACAGACACACACACACACACACACACACACAGATTGGGTTTCCATGTTTTATGGGGAATTTCCATAATGATTTTTATACTGTACAAACTGTATTTTCTATACACTAAACCTATCCATAACAAAAATGCATTTTTACATTTAAAACATGTTGTATGTATGAGTTAGTATGATTTATAAGCTGTTCCCTTTCAAAAGGAACTCCACATTGTGTTTAGCATAACACTATGGGAGCACCTTCGCGCGTGACCGGCATCTGAAGCTTATGTAAAATCATGCCTATTTATAGACCTGCTGTGATCAGGTGATCAGGTCAGCATGTAAGCGCGTTGCATGATATATATATATATATATATATATATATATATATATATATATATATATATATATATATATATATATATATATGGCAGCTGTGAACCGTGCCGTCAGTCTTATTATCTTCAGCAAGACTGGATGTCGGTTGTTTGTGTAAAGAAACAAAAAGACGCTTCATTTCCTCTCTATCTTTTCTCAGAATCTCTACTTTTCTATCCCTTTAAAAAAAGAGGAGAAAAAAGGAATGAGTGAGAGAGAAAAGTATGAGTGAGAGAATTCAGGAAGTGTGTAATGCCTTGCTCCCATTTCATCATGGGGAGTAGTGCACACTTTTTGTGTGGTGTCTAGGGGGTGGAGTATGCATTAACAGCGTCGAGAGGTCTGAATGCACATCATGCCTACATTAGGCAGCTCTGTTCGCTCTCTTCTCTCTTCTTAGAATCTGAAGCAAGTTGGATTTCAGAGACTCGTGGATCTGGGCCGACCGCTGGATTTTGGAGCTCGCATCGCAACTCCTCCTTCTGATATGGAAAGCCAAAAAAAAAAAAAACACACACACACACACACAAATAATAGTAATAATTCTTCTCTGACTCCGAGGAGCCAGAAGGGTGTGCTAAAAACTGAGAGCAGCATATAAAGAGCTGCTTGAAGTAATTACTAAGGCTGGATGAGCTTATTTCTCCCCAGCGAAAGTAAATCCCTCACACTGAAGAAAACTCCCCTTTCTTCCAGAAGTGCATGACAAAATATCAGGCTTCTGGGGGAAAACTATGCATAAGCTGTATTTATAAACCCATGATGTTGGATTATTAGGTCATTATGGGGAATGAATGGCATTTCTATTTAGCTATGCTGAAGGTGGAGGAGGCGCTTGCGAGCTACGTCTCTCCATCGACAGCACGTACATTAGGGAGGCCGGCTTTGCCATCCAAGTCACTGTGTAAGGCCACCGTGGCATTGGTGGGCAAGGACTATGCAGTAGTAGTCTTGCTTGTGGGTCACTGCAGAAAATGACAGTGTTGCAGGCCTCCCAAACAGACCTGCTGAGTGAGCTCAAATATGGTGGCATTCAGCCAGTTCCTTCCCTGTTGTGTTGAGTTCAACCGGGCATCCACGAGTGGAGCCTGGGCTAGCGCTAGTGCGAGGGAGGCAGAGAAGGTGAGTACGGCAGCCAGCCAACCAAGGCTGTCCCAAGTTTTCAGTATTCTCTGGTCAGCGAGCTGTCACTGGGCAAAGAAAATCTTATGCTTTCACTCCAATAGAATAAGGAATAGTTAATGTCACTAAAAGACCATCTGGCAGCATGGAAACTACTGCCAAATGTGTCTCTATGGGTTCTGTCTACCGTAGAAAAGAGTTACCAGGTCCAGTTTAGAGCTCGAAAAAAACTGTGTTCAATTTTAGATCTGCGTCATCTTAACTGTATGTACTCTTCGGACATACAGGTTCATGATGCTGACGCCCAAATGTATCGTTACACGGATTCAGTTTGAGGACTGGTTTGTGACGATAGACCTTTAAGGTGCATATTTCCACATAGAAATATCACTAGCTTTATCTCCTCGCACCTTCACAAAGTGCATGGATGTCATTCTTGCTCCATTGTGACTCCAGAGTATCAGTGTACTAAACTACATGGATGACTGGTTAATTCTTGCACGATCCAGGGAACTGTATCATCAAAATGTTGTTCTCACCCACATGAAGAGCTTGGGGCTCAGGTTGAACCTCAGAAAAATATGCTTTCTCCACTGCAGTGGACAACTTTTCTAGGGGTTCTAGGGATTCTACTATGTTAAGGGCATTTCTATCCCCAACAAGCCTGGGGTCAATCCTATCAACATTGAGCAAGATAAAGCTGGATCTTGGCATCCCCTCCAGTCTCTATGGGAGACTATCGGAGCTTATGGCAGCAGCAGCCAACATCATACCATTGGGCCTATTGCACAGGAGACCGTTTTAGTGGTGTCTGAGAAGTTGGGGGGTTCGTTCTTGGACTGAGAGTAATCTGAGAATTTGAGTGTCCCGAGTTTCCTGCTTTGGGTCACAATCTAGGGGTGTCACCTTAGCGCAAGAGAGTAATGACAGTCACCTCCCCCATGGGCTGGAGCATGGCCTTAGACAGCTGTCCAGCTCATGGTCTCTGGAGCAGCCCTCATCTGGAGCAGCATATCAACTGCCTTGAAATATGGGCCATATTTCTAGCACTGAAATTCCTTCTTCCTCAATTGAGAGGTCACCATGTGTTTACAGACAACACAGCGGTGGTCTCATATATTGACCACCAGGGAGGATTATGTCCGCGCCCCCTGTTCAGGCAGGCGCAACTAATTCTTCTCTGGGCAGAGTTAAAGTTTGGTCAGTGAGTGCAATGTACATTTTGCGAAACTGGAATATGGGGGCAGACATTGAGACAGGGGCTGAGTCTCAGGGATTGGTGGCTCCATCCACAAGTGGTGGTGTCCATATTATGGAGGTTTGGCCATGAGGGACTGCATGTGTTTGCCTCCAAGAAGACAACACACTGCCCACTGTGCTTCGCCCTCAGTCCTCCTGCACAATTAGGGCTGGACGCCATGGTGCACAAGTGGCCGAGGTCACATCTGTATGCTTTTCCCCCCATCACTCTGCTCCCACAAGTTCTAGCGAGAGTTCGCCAAGACAGTCTACGTCTGCTGCTAGTAGCACCTTATTGGCCAGCTCAAATATGATTCTCGGAGATTATATCCCTGCTAGATGGCACTTCTTGGGATATTCAAATCCGCAGTTATCCACTGTAGACACAGTGAACTGCACAATAGCTACAGTCCTGGAGTTCTTGCAAGGATGTTTCTCAGTGGTGTGGGCTCCTTCTACAATCAGGCTTTACGTAGCCTCCATTTTGGCCAGCCACGTCCCTGTTGATGGAGCCTCTGTGATCCTCTAACTTCGAGGTTTATGCATGCTGTCAGGCAGCTGAGGGCCAACTGCAGGCCGCGCATACCTTCCTGGGACCATTCTGTGGTCAGGTGCCCCATTTGAGCCCTTAGAGTCAGCGTCTAAGACGTTTCTGACTCTAAAGGTAGATCTTCTGCTGACCCTGAATTCTCTCAAGCGAGTAGGAGATCTACAAGCTTTCTCAGTTGCCCCTTCCTGCCTTGATTTTACCTCTGGATTAGCCAAGGCCTTCCTGTATTCTAGGCCAGATTATATTCCAAAAGTGCCTACATCTTCTGCCCAGCCTGTGGTGTTGCAGGCTTTCTGCCTTCCACTGGGCATAAGGGCTCATTCCACTAGGGGGGTCGCCTCCTCCAAGGCTTTGTCCAATGGAGTATCCTTACAGGATGTGTGCTGCTGCAGGGTGGTCTACACCACACACATTTATTCAATATTACAGCCTGGATATTCATTCCGACCCGGGCTCGAGTTTCTTGCAGTGGCCCTTGGGCTTGGGTCTTTTTGAACAGGCCGTATCCTCAGTATGACGGAGTGGGTATTCTCGTTCTCAAAGTATTATGCTAAATGCAACGTGGAGTTCCCTGTGAAAGGGAACATTTGGGTTACACATGTAACCCTGTTCCTTGAGAATGAAATGAGACGTTGCATAGCCTTTGAATTGCATCTTTGCTTCAGATAATAGAGGCTTACCGCGCGGTTCACATGTGCCATATACATATCATGCAACATGCATCACCTAATCATGGCAGGCCTATAAATAGGCATGATTTTACACAAGCTTCAGATGCTGGTCGCACGCAAAGACGCTCTCATACTGTTATGCTAAACGCAACGTCTTTTTCCCTTCTTGAGGAACAGGGTTACATGCATAACCCAGAAATTGTTCTCATGGGGACCATTTATGTCTGGTATTGATAGTAATAACACACACACACACACACACACACACACACACACACACACCACACACATTGTACTCACATAGTGGAAAGAAATTGGGCACCCTGTTTGTGTCTACAAGTGTTGAACATCCAAAATATTTTCAGAAAATAAAGTTTAAGCACCAATGAGATAAGATACAGTGGTGTGTGCCTGTTACATTAACTGCCCCCCACACACACACACATACTGAAATTGGATATAGCAGGCATCGAGCAGATGGGGCTGTTTGCACTTGATCTGCTTGTTTGTGCTTCTTTAAAAAGAACTCTGATATCTCTCCCTTTCTTTTCATGTTTAATTGATCCTGTGCAAAAATATGACAGTCTATGGTTACATCTAATCATCCAATTACCAACATTTTTATCTTAATTACAAAACCTAATTTCATAACTGTATATTAAAATCACCTACAGTCTAAGTTAGTACTTTGATCATTGCTAGCCCTCCACTGAACTGAAGTAACTGAGCTAGCTAATCGAGTTCAAAATGCTAAATGCTAACTCACTGAAGACTGACAGCTTTAGCCTACTTCCCCACCTTAACTAAATATCTGTATACTGTAACTTACACATTGCATGGTATATTCATGTATTACTAGCACAGATGTAAGCATAAGGATTGTTATGCTAAATTGCAAAGCGATCTCTCTACTCTGATGAACTGGTAGTGTAATGGTAGTATAGGGATATATATGGTGTATTTGGTAATACAGTAGTACAGTAGTAGTGTATACTGTTAGTGAGATGTGGATCTAATAGGGACAGGGCGGTGGTGAATAGGAGGAGATACAGAGATGAAGCCGTGGGAGCACAGATGTTCCTAAAGGCTGTTGGATGTTGGAACTAAACAGAGCCATGCTTGTATCACCTCATTTATATGTATTATAGGTAGCCTTTTGGAGCCTTATTGTCTCACACAGCATCCCATAAAAGTTATTCAACAAACACACCTGATGCTCAACCTTAAAAACTTACTTAAAATATGATATTTTCTTATTCTACGGTATCCTGTAACCATATTCTCTTGTCCTTGGCTTGTCCTTGATTTCAAAACTGCACGTGCTGCCGGTGAACGTCAAAAAAACAAAACTCTTTTTTCGGCAAGAGGTAAAATGATGTGCCACTCAGCATCAGCAACTGCCAGTAGTGAATAAAATATTGGGGTGGCACCCGGGTGGCCAATCAGATGTCAGGGGTGTCCAGTGCCACCCTGTACAGCCCTCTGGCTCTGCCAGTGAGTGAGACACCTGGCGAGCCAGATGAGTTTTGCCAAAGAGCCTCATATGGGTCGCGAGCCATAGGTTCCCGAGCACTGTCCTAAGAGGGAGACACGGTGGTGCAGCAGGTAGCTTTGCTGTCTCACAGCTTCAAGGTCTCTGGTTTGATCCTGAGCTTCGGTTACTGTCTGTATGGAGTTTCTCCATTTTCATTTGATCTAGGTTCTGTTGTTTCCTCCCATCTCAGACATGCCAGTAGGTGGATTAGTGTCTCCAAATTGCTTGTCAGTGTGTGTGTGTGTGTGTGTGTACACTCATCACAGGTGCCCTGTGATGGACTGATGTTTCTCTCAGCTTGTGTTCAGTGTTTCTGAGATTCACCATAGTTAATGAAGATGAATGCTGCATAAATTTCCCCTTTTTCTTTTCGGATCTGACTGAATGATACATTTTTTTAAACATGATATGACCATTCTGTAGAAATTACTGCATTTACATGAACATAAAACGGTTCGACTAATATACGTGCACGAGACAGATAAAACATAAGTCTACACATACACGTAGGCCTAAATAAATGTTATTTTGTCTTACACTATACCCACACAATCGGGACAGAAATATTACGTTAAAAAAACACATTCACACCTGTTGCTTGGATATTAAAACATATATAAGTAGGTCTATACGGCTTAAAAATAATATCCGCGCTTGTATTTACACTATAGGTATTTCCAGGCGCGCGAGCCACATGCCGAGCACAAGCAGCGCGCGCAGCTCCCAGAACTCTGCTCGCGATGCTTGGAGACAAGGCACGAGCTTGTTTTATAACAGGCGTTTCTGTTCTGTACCTTGGCGCGAGCAATATGTGGTCACGGCCTGAACTGGGGGATTATATTCGGCGGTTCTACTAGGTTTCGCGCTAAAGGAGCCTGGGAGAGAGAGAGAGAGAGAGGGAGAGAGAGAGAGAGAGAGAGAGAGGTGGAGCGCTCGCGGACATACTGCGCCTCATACTCAACCAAGTCGCGAGACCAACCTGGAGCGCGCGCGAGAGAAATTAACTCACGCTTCGCTTTCTGGAAAGCCTGTAAAGTTTTCTAACGCATCAATTGGACCGAGTGATCTATTGAGTTATTTTGAGTTTGAGTAGAAATTAGAATGAAGACAAAAAACAGGGAGCAAAGCTTGTCCGACTCCAGAGAACTCGATGGATCCTATGACCAGCTCACTGGTAAGTTTGAAACTTTGTTCTGCAGAACAATAAAACATGCAGTTTTGTCACAAAAGAGGACCACGTTTATTTGGGCAAATCTTTTGCAAACACGTTGCACAGTGAACTGCATGTTTTGTTGTTCGTGCGCATTTGGCACGCCGGCATGCCCAGTCCGATGTGGATGTGTTTCTACTGAATGGCTTTCCTCTTTGCTGACCTGGCTTCATACCACAGAGGGATGGGTCTTCCACCTGCTCACATGTTTCTCGCGAAGGAACCTCGGCATAAGCCATGAGAGATTCGGTTTACATCTCTATGGAGTGGCAATCATGTAAGCATTAACTGAGGTGGATCATTCCACACCGGAATATGTGGGTGGCATTCCAGAGGATGGAGGAAATTTTAAGTGATCTAGTCTGGGAAACATGAATGCAAGAACAGCTAAACCTGGATAATTAAAAAAAGGGGGACGTGAATAAAATCAAGTGCAAAACACTGTAGTGTAGAATAATTGAAGGATGTTGTAGTCTTGCGTCTTCGAACCATGAACAGATTGAGAGGGTGGAGAGAATGGAAAGATTTTGTAACCTTGCAGAAATTTGCAAAGCATTATTGGGTGTGTCTTTTGGAGATTATAGTATGACAAATCCGAGGATAGGGAGCTTAATGTCCCTTTCTAACAAGGGATGTCCTCGTGTCTGATTTAGGGTGACTGAATATTGTTACAGCTGCAGTTATGAATGTTACGGACAAGCTGTTTGTTTTGAAATGGTGTTTGAGATGATGTGCAACAATGTACACCTTTGGTCCTGTGTTTTTTCTTACAAATTGTAAACCGTTCTATAATCGCAGGAATACGGTCTTGAAATGTTCTACAGATGAGGATATTGTTGCGCTTTCATCTTGGCTATTGAGTGTCCGTGGAGGCGTGAAGAGAAACAAACAACGAAGAGAATCCGTTGCAGGAACTTTACTTGCTTATTAAACACAAACTTACAACAATGGAGGTATGCTCTTGCCCAGTGCTGAGGGATGTGTTAGCGACCATCTGCACCCGAGCCTACAAGCATACTGCCTTAAAGAACATAACACAGTCAACTCGTTGTTGATGATGTAGCCACATCTGATTGGCTAATACCGGACTCATTATTAAGACATATCAAATAACTGTAACTCAACAACCGTAATTAACACTCCAACAATATTCAGAAGGCATCTTGACCATGTAATAATGATGCAACTTCTACAAAACGACGCAAAATTGTCCATATTGTTGACACATCAGGATTATTAAGGAAACTTTATGCAGTCTGTTGAATCTGTAACTATTTTCATTAAAATTTCATATTATTATTCCTCAGAGCCTGGTATATGTGTGCCAGAACTGTCATTTTCAGCAGATCAATTTATTATTTTCTATGTTTTGTTCTATTTTATTATATAATATTCATTTTACCGGTGAGAGCAGAAAGGTGTGAGCTCACCATTTTATCTACAACCATTTATTTATCTATGAAGAACTTAATGATTGACACCATGACAGTTCCATGGTAACAAAAGCATTCATGGCATGGTATTGTCAGCCTATAACATGCTACATATGTCCTTCTCATCTTTATTTGCCTGAAGCAATCCACCATTCTGCCACATTTTACTTGAGAATGGGTGTTTGTGTGACTGCATCTGATTTACTACCTATAATTAGATTGGGCATAGTTATTCATCAGTTCTTCAGACACTTTCTCTTGTCATCACATTCACACTGGTTTCCCTGATATATTATTCCATTACATTTTAATATGTAGACTTTTTTGAATTCAGTTTTATAGGTGAAGAAGTCATGTCAGGACATTATGATTTTTTTCATTTATATATATATATATATATATATATATATATATATATATATATATATATATATATATATATAAAAATTCAAGCATAACAATAATAGATACTGAAAGTAGTATCAAAGATGAAAAATGAAAACTCTGGAGTACACCTTCAGACCGGGCCATTGTTTTTGGACAATTGTGCATTCATTCAGACTATCTAGACAGTTACTTCACATGCTGAGAACATGTTAATAATCAGATTAAAATGGAACCACATTAGCAGAGACAGTAAATCACATATTGAAATGGACTATAAAGGCAAGGTTGCATGGAATCATTTGCGGTTTATTTCAGACAATGCAACAACACAGAGAACAGAAGGGACAGTAAAAACAAGTGACTGGATAAAGACTAACAAGAAAAAAAGGATGAGAACCACATTAACACATACAAGACTTTGCAGAGAGTGGTGACATAAAGGAGTATATCACTGGCCTGGATTACATGCCAAGACACAGGTGAAACTCGTGAACCATAGCAACAGATTCCTTGGAGACAAGAACCGCTGGTGATGAGTGGATGGCTATAAGGGTCAAAATGTCTGAGAGTCGGAGTGAACTGCCCTCACTAGAGGCATGATATCTACAATCAAACAACAAATTGTGAATGTAATCGGGCTGACCCTGTGATGCATGTCAGCACATCAGGGCCATCAGAAACATAGGCTGAGACCGCAGGGTCATAAGGATAGTTGTAAAAGGAATACAACAAAAGAGCACCCCACCTAGTCAGGTGAACAATGAGCTAATTATATGTTACTTGCCTCTAAGATAAGGCCATGGGTGTCCACAATGCATTCCTCGGACATACTGTGTTCATTTGCTGAAATAGCTATTTGCATTTCAACAAGTAGACAGGGTCTTTGGAGGACAGAGCAGTGTTACCTGGGTTAATGATAAAGGGTCTTATGGAGAATAGTGATTAACAAGCTGTTGTGAGAGATGCAGGTCCATTAGTAGGCAGTGCCAGAGCGAAGTGGCCAGGACCATAGACCGAGGCTCCAGATAGGCTGGGGCAATAGTTTGAGGCACCTGGCACTAACTTAGTCTTTAGTATGTGGGTCATGACAAAATTTGGCAGATAAAGGAAAAGCCCAATCTACAATCCAAAGTAATCCACTGGTTGGAGTCTACAAGGTAAACCCTCCTTATTTCCTCTGGGCCGGACTGTGTATACCAAAGAACCGTGTCGCATCTACCATCTGGCAATTGGGTTTTTCAAATTTATACATAAAATTATGTTCTCTTTTGGAGGAAAGATAAAAAAGAAGACAAGACAGACAAGATAAAAGAGGGGATGGCATTTTCACACATCTGAACTGAGCTGAAGGCTGAAAATCTTGACATTCCTCTGGGAGATAGTTGCTGGTGTAGTAGGTTTCAGAACAGGGTCTTTGGAGGACAGGACAGGGTTATCTGGGGTTAATGACAGCAGGTATTATGTACAGTGGTGATTGATAAGCTGTTGTGGAGGACGCTGGCACCGTTAGGCAGTGCCAGAACATAGTGACAAGGGCCACAAACTGAGGCAGCGAAGAGGAAGTATGTTGAGGCAGCAGGCACTAACATGCTGTTCAATCTGGGGGTCACTCTGGGAGTATGCCTTCAAGGTGCTGGTTCACACTTAGAATTTAGAAGAGCCATCTTCCCCTTCCACTGTCCGACACTTGGGTTTCTCATCCATAGTTAGAGTCCTTACCTTGGTGTCCAAGTGGCACAATGATAAAGTGATAATCCTGTTGTTACACAATTGTCCCTGCACTCTGGGTGGCAAGGATGACATTTCATCTCTGTGCATCAGAATGATACTAGCAATTGTGGGTGTCTGTGAAGTAATGTATCCATCAGGTAGTACCGTCTTTCATACTTGTTCAACTGTCCATTGATGTGACATGATTCATGATGCAGGTTTAGTAATTTATCTTCCCAGAATGCAAGCTGTCTTGTGAAAGGAGATAACTAGCAGTGACTAAATTGGGAGACAAATGGGGTCTCTGACACTTCAGCCCACTTTAGCCCTCAGAGCATAATAAAGTATTTAGCCTTTCCTGAAAGGGTTCATCTTATCATAACAAGTGCTGTATTCTCTGAGCATCCCTTGTTGGTGATTACTCTTTCTTTGCTCATCAGTATTGGATCCACTGTGTGTAACAATGGCTTCGTTTACGACGAGGACTGATACATTTTTTTAAACATTGTAAAGTTTTACTGCACTCTTCTAACAGCTCGTTTGAATGGGAGAACTCAGCATATAAGGAGGCCGTTCCAACTTTGTTAGCTATCATTAAAGGAATGCGCTAGTTTCAAAACATTTTATTCAGCATTCAGAGCTGTGTATAATGTATATACATTTTTTTTGTTTTTATAGATGGCATAAAACCCCTCACAGACTTCCACTGGGCATAGTTCCCAAATTGCTTCAGGGTATTTTAAAAGCTTGACCACTATTACCAGTATTATGTTATGCAGCATAATATTTGCCAATAACAGGGTTAATCATTCGATGTTCTGTTGGGACCTGATAAAACATAAAGCACTTGTGAATCATATAACTTGGAGTGGATTATTTTACAGCACTTCAGTTGATTCATTTTTTGTGCTGTAGTAATTTTAGACCGGATATTATTTCGTGATTTGTATACCTGTTTATATGTCAAACTACGTTGTACTGTTAAAAGTCTGTGGACACCAGGCCAATCACACCCATATGTGTTTCTTGAACATCCCATTATACTATACATTTAGAGCTCCCTTTACTGTTATAATAACTGTTACTCTTTTGGGAAGGCTTTCCACTAGATTTTAGATTGAGACTGTGGGGAACAAACAGTGTTTAAATTTATCCCAAAGGTGTTCAGTAGGGCTGAGGTCAGGGCTCTGTGCAGACCACTTGAGTTCTTCCAACCCACCCTGGGCAACCTATGCTATGGACCATGCTTTGTGCACATGGGCATTGTTAAGGCTAGGCCCCTTAGCACCATTCACAATGATAAAGCATGCACATAAATTCTAGCCAATTGTGTTCATTAAACTTTGTGGCAATAGTTTGGGGAATAGTTTTAGCACAAATATGGGTGTGATGACCACAAACTTTTGACCATATAGTGTGTGTGAAGGAAAAATGCACAATTGCATTTTTTATGGACACGGTATTTGCCCCAAGAATTCCATACGTTCATCAAAGTTTGAAATCAGTTTTTGAGCCTCGGAGTAGAAAATGGTGGTTAGGGGCTTACTTCCACCAAAATCTGTTGCCATCTGCATTGTTTGTGAAAGCGATCTGCTCTCAGTTCTGCATGCTGTTCAACCTTTCATGTTACTTTATTTTTCACATTTCATGATGGTGGGGAACAGGATATTATGGTCACCAGAGGAGATGGAAATGCCCTATCGAAATATTAAAACAAGGCGTTCATAGGACTGGAGAATTATAATTAGCTTATCGGTTCTTCACTGCTTCAATATTGGTAAAAAAATGTCCATAATAAAAAACAGGAAACTTTTTCTGCAAATTTCCAAACCCATCATATGGAATTGTGCAATCAAGCCATGGTTTGGAACCTATGATTACTAGTTCTTCTCATAAAAAACCCCAAAACAAAACAAAAAAACCCAAACAAACCTGAATCGATTCTAGTTAGGGCTCAAGTATCCTGGCAAAATGTGAAAACGAAATAAAACAAAAAGAGCTTTGTTTGCCTGTTCTATATTCACCAGTCTATAATATTTTCTGTTAATCAGCCTCAGGCACCAAAGCTTCAAAGAGATGACATGTTTTCATGTGGATGTCGTGATCAAGGCCTATCTTGTCAGCAGCTGAAGGGGAGATATTACTGTCAAACACACAGATTCAATGCAAATCAATATGGTCTTAGATATAATGTAATCGATCGAGTGATCAAGGATGTCATAGGTCATATATTCATATAAAAAATTATGGTCTCTTTTGGAGGAAAAAATGATAAAGAAACAACAGAGGGACACGGAGGTGGTGTCTGGTTCATACATCTGCCTTGAGTATTGTGCTGAGGAACAACAGGGTGAGACTCTGCAGAGCTGCTGACATTCCTTTGGAGGACAGTGAGGGGAAAGAGCAAGCAAATAGTCCTCTGACAAGACTTGGATAATTATTTTGTCATATTTTTATTTTTGGCTTGTTCATTCAATTTACTCTGTCCTCTTTATTTTATGTTCATTTTTTTCTCCAGGAATAATCTATGAATGATAAAATCTGTTTATAAACTTGGAAAAGGATAATTCTGGCCTGATTGTAATGAGTTATTTTACAGGTAGTAATCACTACTTGTGTTTTCGTGCCTAGCATTCACTTTGTCAGTGGAAAAAAAAAACTGTGGAAAAGAAAAGCCATGCCTTGCAGTATTTTCGTGGAAAGATCAGCACTGTTATGGTGTGCAAGTTACAGTGAGGTGTATAACCACTCAGACACCACTCAGATTTGTACCTCAGATTTTGCACATTAATCCTGTTTTCCTCTGGAAGTGAAAACGCACAAAGTACCGCTTCTCTTCATTTTTCACTGCTCTTGAGCATAAAAAGTTTTATTGACTGGTTTACTAAATATAACCTGCAAATATTTGTACTGACAGCATTGTCTCTGTGATGGCCTATAGTTCATTAATCCAACGAGATACTCCTACGCTGTCTGGAAGTTAGAAGTTTAATTTGAACAGACGTCAGACCATGTGCTTCTAACAGACTGAAATATTGAGTTGACATTAAGTAAAGCTGTCATTCTAAGTGAATAATTAGATGAAAATGCATAAATAATTAGTGACAGATAAATATGTGCACAAGTATATTGAAGTCATTTGAAAACTACGTAACCTTATGATACACAGAGTTAGGTATAACTATTCTAATTACTTTTTCTGATAATGCAATAATGTAACATTTAAAATGTATAATTTCATTACAGTTACTAATGTCAATAAAATTGTTACTTGCATTACAAATTTACTGTTAAGAAAACAATATTATGTAAAATGCATTTAAAAAAAAAAAAATCACATTTTTGCACAGCTGCCAGTGGTGTAACCTGACCTGGGCATTGGGAGCTGTAGCCCTGAAGATTTTCTTTTTAGCCCCGAATAATTGTCCACTTGGAGCAGTTTGTCACTACGTAACTGAGCGTCTGAGAGTAAAAGAAGACGGCGGTGATGTATAATTCTATATCATCAATGAATGGAGGCGAGACCAATCAGACAGGGTTTACGTGGAAACACTCGTGTCTTATTGACTAATAGTCTCTCAATTCTGCCAAATGCTAGCTCACTGTCAGTGTGAGGATGACTGGATATACGCCGATTAAATGGGTTGAAACTGTAACAGTAACACCCTCAGATGCTGAGCAGGAAAACAAGGTGTATAAATGTGTATGAGTTCCAGTTTATGTGAACATAATATGAGCAGAGCATACGGAAAGATAATCTACTTTGCATGGCACTTTAGCAGCCAAACCCATACAATGACAGCTTAGTTGTGCCTCCCCTTGACTAGCGACACCAAACTAGCCTAGCTAAAGAAGTTTTATATTTTATCATTCTGGTAGGCCTACAAACTGTGACAACACCCGAGACAAGTTTTATGATAAATCCAATTTTTTCTGATCATGTCATACATTGACGCACGCTAAAATTAATGAACGAACTATGAGTTTCACTTTGTAGTGTATTTGTGTAGGTTTGATAGGTTTTTAAAGTAACTTGAAAGTAAAGTAATTAGTAATCTGATTACTTTTTACATGCAGTAATCAGTATTGTAATCAGATATAAATTTTAAAGTAGTGATTAGTAATCTGTCGTGGATTACGTTTTTGAGTAATTTACCCATCACTGATGATGTATCACTAATGGACCTGATCCAAGCATGCTTGTCTCCATTTCACAATTCTTAGACAGGTTAGTCAAGACTGGCATCTAGCAGATGCTCGAATGATGAATGATGTAGTGAAATGGAGTTGAAGATGAAGTCAATCATCTTCTAATGAGCCATTAGAAATGTCTGCCTGCTCCTCAGAGCTCGAATCATCTGAGTAACTTCTTATTCTTCTCAACAAGTTCTGAAAATAGCAGTGATTAGATAAGTAACATTTTATCCACGGAAGGTGCTTGTGAAACCCACTCATGATGATAGGGTCTCATTTGGAGTTCTGGCATAGAAACTTTTTTTTTATATCAGATTCGAGTTTCTCGTTCTCTGCGCAGTACAGTGTCTCAGCGATGTGGGCCGACAGTGTGAAAGTGTGTGTGTGTGGGAGAGGCTAGCATGACTCAGATCTACCTCTTCAGAGACTTCGGGTGCAAGCTATGCACATGTGACAGGACTGACCTGTGTTGCTTTAAGGTAGCGTGGGTGATGGCTGCCTTGAAAATCCCTGCTCTTTGATTCGAACAGCACTCTAGAAATAGCTCGTTCACGGTCGGTTTATTTCCTCCTTCTCCTGTTGTTGTTTAGAACACTTTGCGCCACAAGATCAAGATTGCAAAGAGAAGTTAAGACCCTGGACCACTCTTCCAGCACATAATTTATATAGTTTCTTGTTTTTGCACACAATTAGAGAGAAAACGTTTCCTGAGCCATATAGAAAAGCTTAGAAGTTTTACATGTCAGATTTTCCTTTTTTTTTTGTTTACTCCAGCTGACCCACAGAAACCCTTTTGGTGGTGTTTGCGCTTGCAATTCCTCTTTGTTCAAGGCGCCGGGTCAATTTGATTTCATCCACAAAATGAATTCAGTGCATGATGTCACGGTGCATTCAGCCATGAAAATACAGGAAAAAAAGTTCCTTTGAAAGTTCATTTGAACAAGCCAAACTGAGGAGAAGTTGTCTCTTTGCTCTTCCCATGCAAATTTTAGCTTTCAGCCTTTCATAATTCATGTTGCTGCTAATATTTCATGGAAGAGACAGGAGAAAGGAAACGAGGGTAGAGTGAAAGCCTTCCTTCTTGCCTGAAATCTAATAGTTGCATTTATACATCAGAAATGCTGTGATAAACTGAAATATTCTACAAATGTACATTATGTTAGCTCCTATTTTTATTCAGTTAGTCTCCAAGTTATAATTTGTCCACCCATGAGAATGATATCCTTATCTATCACGGATCATGAGGTTAGACGTTGGTGCTACCCAGTTGCTTCGTCCTGTCTCCCAGTCATACCAAGTGCACTCTCATTGACTGAGTTTTTTATCCCACCTTTCTCATCATTTGCAATTCCCTACAGGCATGTTTAATGGTGCAATCCCACAGAAGCGCTTTGGGAAAAACTGGCGATCATCGTAGCACTTTGTTTCGAGAGCCTGCTGGGAATTTCATCTTGTAACAGTTGAGAAAGCAGGTACTGCTGAGATTCAGAAGACACTGCAAATGAAGGAGTAAACATTCATTTCACCAGCGTGATGGGAAAGGATTGAATGGCTGCTGATTATTGCGGACAGGGGAACCCGAACCACTGGCTTGGTGCATCACAACAACGCTTTTACTTGCATTTGCATCTGTGATTCTTTGCATTGCATTGTATGGTATGGTCATTACACTACGATGGACTGGCACTCTGTTCAGGGTGTACCCCGCTTGTGCCCGATGCTCCCTGGGATAGGCTCCAGGTTCCCCCGCGACCCTAAAAAGGAGTAAGCGGTAGAAGATGGATGTATGGTATGGTCATTACAATAAACAAAGCCTATTGTTAAAAATGTAAGAAGTAACATATGACCTACAGTGGATATAAATCCATGGTCAAATCCTGGTTGCCTGGTTGCCTAAGTGTGTCCTTTAACCCCTATCACACATATATAGCTAAAATTTTGTTAAACCATTTTTTGCTTGTAATACAGCATGTAGTGTTTTTGGGTAAGAGTCTACCAACAGCACATCTCGATTTGGTTCCCTCTCCTGTCTTATTTAATAAATAAATAAAAATCAATTAGAGTAACGATGCAGAGTATTGGATCATGTCAAACTTTCTGAATCGTTACACCCCTAAAAACAATATCAAAACAATATGTACATAAATTTAGCTATTCAAAGAAATTATATAAATAGATCAGACACTTTCTTCTGGATTGCTGTGTCTATGTTGAACAGTTTATCGTGGGAAATGGCTTCCTGTTCCTTTTACACGCTTTGCTTTAACAGCTGTGACTCCACATGTGGCAAATTCCGAACTTAACTTTGACAGATTATTAAAGCAAAGTAATTTCTAAGCATTGTAAATAAATAAATGATGGAAACTAATGTTTTGAAGATTATGTTGAGCATTTATAATTGGATTAATTGTGGGCAATTTGTCAAGCAGTGACAATTGTGACAATGCTAATGATGCGTTTAATATTACATTATGTATGTTTCCTGAGTTATGAAAAGAAGAAGAATATACCCATAAAAATAGTTTCTTGCAAATTTCCTATATACACTGGGTCAAATAAGGAAAAATATATTAATTAAGAAAAAATAGGATCTGTAAGTAAGTACGTAGTATAGTTTGCTTAATTGTCTTTCAAAGTAGCATGACAATTATAATTGATGTTTTTTGTGTAGAATTTCTAAAGAAAATAGCAGCTCTGGGCTAGTGTGATTTGGTGGCACTTTAGGATCAGTTGGGTCTTAGGTCACTTTAGGATCAGTTGGGTCTTTCCGATGCTTGGAATTTAGTAAAACATCAGCTGTACAATTTTATGGAGTACAAAACAATGTTTTTATGTTTTTTTCTTCTGGAACATGTGAACACACTATTCACGTTTGTCTATATCTGTCCACTAGTACTGTTTTTCCATGAACCGAACACACAGAGCTTCTTGACGTTGGTACTAAAGTGTATTGTTCACACAATGTTAATATAATATCATAGTGGCGTTCCTTAGGGCACATCACAATAGAATATTAACATTCAATATACAGTACATGATGGTGGAATACAGTGTGTAATAAGATATATTTTACAATAAACAGATGTGCATGTGAACTATAAAGACCATTTTCCCTAGATGTCACATAATTAATGTATTTTTGTTTTATAAAGATAAATATTTTGACTATATATTATGTTATCTTGGCAGTATTCCTACAGGGGGACATGCATTGCAAAATACTAACAATAACAGTACTTCCAACAGATAAACTTTACTTGGGCGGCACATCCAGGTATATTAACGACCACCAAAGTATATTTGGCAGTAATTTTTTTCAGTTTAATTAATTAATTTATTATCCGTCTGAGATAAAGACCGCTTCTGTGATCTGACGGCATCTGTGATCGATGAACTAGTGGGTAATCTCCCATCGCTCAACGCCTTCCGTGCCTGTTCACTCTGTTATCTTGAGAATGATCTCCTCTCCTGAAATTCACACATATGCTGCGGAAAACCACAGAGAGACGTTCTTCGGTTTCACGTCAGAATCCGTGGAAAAGCTGGACATTTTATGATCAAGGACCAGGTAAAGCAACTCATTATTTTCTTCTTATTGTGTAATTGTGTGTAGTATGGTGACCTGCACATGACAAAATCGTGTCAATGAATTAAGAATTTGTTCCCTTGTTTTAGTAAAATGTTGGCTATGTTTTTGGTACCAATTGTTAATTAGTGGCCACGATACATGCAGTATATTTGTCTGGATGTTACGTGTGGCTACATAACATAGAATTCTTTGAAAGAAAGTGGCAACTATGCTATGTTGGGGCTATGGCAGTTAGAAAGACAGACTACTAACTCTAAGGTTTACTTTGTCTTACTCTTCCCATGGGGGTAGGAGGAGAGGAGGGTTGGGAGTGGTTGGATCTGTGAAATATATTACGAGAAATCAATAGAAATATTCCATAAATCAAAATATTCCATAAGTCGGACATTATTTGTTGTTTGTGACATGCAGTAGACAATTGCCGAGTAATGGCAGCCTTTTCTACCGGCTACCACCACAAGTATATTTCAGGCCTGTGGGACGCACTGAATAAACAGTATATTTATTTGGGGAAGTGTATTGACATACAGTAAAGTAGTAAATATGTTGCATGGTGTGTTTTACTAAATCAAAATATATTTATGTTCCATAAGAGTGAATCTCTTTTAGCCACTGTGGGTAGTATTTGAGTGTGTGTGTGTGTGTGTGTATGTATGTGTGTGTATGTGTGTGTGTATGTGTGTGTGATTGATTTATTGAATGATACACTTTAAGGAAAAATACCACACTGGTGTAAAGTGACTGATGGCACCACTGGAGGTGTCACTGTTTGACACTTTGCTCTATTTTTGCAAATCTGAGGAATCACACTGTAGTTTTTCTTTGCAAATTCCACAAAGGCAGTGGTTCAGATCTTTTTGTGTATTTTTATTCCAGGCTTGAGCTCAGATGCATTTGAATATAAATAGCCTAAAGCATGTGACTCTTTCCTGTAGGATTTCTGCACTAATAACAAGCCAGTGGATTACTAGCCACTAGTAACAGTTGTTATTTGTTATTCATTTTTAAGTGATGTATTCCTTTAAAAATCATACTTAGTTAATTAGTCCTGTAGTCCATTAAATAAGCAGCTGTGGACAAATGTTAAATATATTAGCAACTATACAATCTCCAGAGTGTTTCCGAGTCCCATGTTGCGGTTTCCTGGTATCCTGAACCTTGCTCAAAAAGTGTTAGCGAACAAAATGTAGTAACATATAGCCAGCTACTTAGCTAGCACTAAAGGAAATTAATGAATATGCAGATATGAATATGCAGATATGAATATGCAGATATATAGGGAAAAATGTCATATGGTCTTTTGTGAATGTTCAGCTGTCCAGTTTTGGTGAACCTGTGCCTGATGGAGCCTAAAATTTCCAGTAAACCCAGTGTGGTCTTCTGCCTCAAGGTTTGACATGTGCATTCTGAGATGCTTTCAGACTACACGGGAAGTAAAATAAAAAAAAATTAAATTGCAGCAATGAAATGTTTACCAAAGTGTTTATATTATTCAGCAACCTTGGTGGAATTCAATAATTTAGCAAATCACATGATCGAATGTCTCACTGCAATAATGAACTGTTAATTTTTCCATTGTTCATCTATTATTGAATTATTTCTTAAAGTGCATTTAAGTAAGTAAGTATAGTCATCCCTGAGTACATCCGCACAGCCTGAGCTTAGTTTGTGCTTTAACAGGACCAGGAAATGAAAAGAAGAGTGAAACATATGGATGTGGAGAAATGCAGTCTTTTCACAGACTGTTTATAGACGCTCTGGCAAACAAATCACATTCGTTGGCAGACGATTACTCATTAGCAGAGTCAGTTTTCATTAGTGTGACAGGATTTTCTTTGACTGATAGAGTCCAAACTGGTGAACTACTAAGAAAAAGGTTGTGATGACTTTTGCTTTGGCATGAAGTAAATTGCAGCTCTGTTGCTGTATCTGAATGTTCTCAGGACAAGCTGCTATAATCTCTGAGAGGTAACTGATATTACAAGGTGTTTCTAGACAGACATCAACAGGATGTACTGTTCAAGGTGTACGTAGTTATATGATGTTTTATGATGTTCTGCATGAAGGATATTGTTGTTGTGGATATTGTTGTCTCACGAAAATGTGAACTCCTCTGTCCTGAAGACTTTCCTGTGCTGGGAAACTTTGAAAAGCGCCATGACTATTAAAAAAAAACAAAAAAAACGCTGAGACTTGAGACTCCATCCATAAATGTTAAATAAATATCTCTAGGGCTGTCACTGTATAAAGATTTAATAAAGTTATTTCCTTTTTTTTTCATTTCTGTGTAGGATATAACAAATTATATTTATATAGCACTTAGACATACATAGCATTTATCTAAAAAAACAAATGTCAGCAAATTAATCGAAGGAAAAGGTAAACTAATCGATTATTAAAATAAAATTTATCAAATTATTAAAGCTCTATTATTTTGATAATCGATTAGTTGACCTTTTCCTTATTAATTTGATTGATTTGTTATAGCTAAGTGAAGTCAAAATCATTCATTAGTACATTTGCTTCACATCTCCAGGGTTGGTGGTTCGAATCTCGCCTGTGTGTGGAGTTTGCGTGTTCTCTGCGTCTTTCGGGAGTTTCCTCCAGGTACTCCAGTTTTTTCTCCCAGTCCAAAGACATTCGTTGTAGCCTGATTGGCATTTCCAAATTGTCCGTAGTGTGAGAATGGGTCTGTGAGTGTGGGTGCGACTGTGTAGTACATCCCGCCCAGGGTGTCCCCCACCTCGTGCCCCTCGTTGTCTGAGATAGGCTCCTGGCTAAATCTGGTTAATTTATTGGTCTTAGATTATGTGGCGTGGGCACTGTACAAGTCCATGTGAATGATAAAGTATTATAACGGAAGCATTAAAATGAATCGATAATTTGTTTTACAGCTGGAACTACATAAAAATACACCCGTTCTAACCAGTCAGTTTGGAGAGTTCACCCATGCAGTTGTATAAAAAACCTTTTTGTCATGTGCCCAATTGAACCCTGGGATGTTTTCCCTCTTGGTATAGGCTATTTAGTCAGGTAAGAAAACAGTAATCACACTAGTGTCTTTTCCCCCATTGGAGCTTCTCTATCATGCCCCCTAATAATCTCCATTTATTGAAGGCTACATCACTTTCTTCACCACTAATAGCTGGTGTGTGGTGGGTGTTCTGGTGCACTAAGGCTGTAAGTTGTAACACCTTACACAGATACTTGTTTTGCACTATGTGTATGTTCATAAAAGGTCAAAACAGTCATTATTAATACCACCTCATATGTAACCCTAAACAGGCTGTATATTATTTGTTTTGCTTCTTTTGTAGATGTGATCTGCTAAATAAAGTGAGGTAAAGGACAGTGCGGTATGTCCAGAGAACTTCGTTCTTATGGATTTAGGGTGGCAAGCAACCTTCCTTCTGCCTTCAGAAGCTTAACTGAATAGAGTCTGAAGGGCTGTGTTCAAAGGTGGAATACAGCCTGATAATTAGCTGTGTTCTTGGGGCGGCATGTAGTCATCCAGCTCCTGTCGATATTCACAGCACCTTTTGCCTTTTTGCATTACACACACACACACACACGTAAACACACAAAGGAAAGGTCCCAGAAACATCTTTCTATTCTCTCTTGATTTAGCACAAACCTGTATAATGGTTTTGCAGTACTTTACAAGTATTAGTGACCAGGCTAGTTGAACTGTAAAGCATTGATTGTCATAACGATCTAAGTTCAAGTGATTCTTCTGAGAAAAGCCCACAGATTTCCTTTTAAGTGTTTAGTCCAAAAAATATCTATTTTTTTACCATCTGATTTTGCATATTTATATTTTCTTAAAAAAAATTTAATGGTGGTTTTTTTTTTTTTTTCCCTTTTTTTTTTTTTTTTTAAACCTGAAACAAATTTTCTTTGCACTGCAATCTGGCAGGAAGTGTCTGTGCTAGCGATGTGTTAGGTGAAAGATAAACTTTTCCCAAATGAAGCTTGCCAATAAATTTGTGTGAATTTTATGAATTAGTATTAATTACATACTTTGATGAACAGATTAATTAATGGGATGGATTGGCATCCCGTCAAAGGCGTATTCACACCTCATCCACAGTATTCTGGGGATAGGCTCTAGACCTTGACCAGGACAAAATGGTTATCCAAAATGAATGAATTAGGAGTTTTACCAGTGTACTGCTGTTTAATGCTTGATTCTGACTTGACAGGAGGTGGTGATAAATTTTCTGTAAGAGCATGGCTCAGAGAATATTTCTGGCAGTAATGTGTATATTAATACATTCATTCTAAAGTAGAAAGTTTAATAGAAAGGTGTTCCTGTTACCTTTCCTTTGTGTGTGTACGTGTGTGTGTCCTCTACGAAGTGTGCTCAGCTTTGTTGTGCTGTTACCTGTTGAAGTAATCAATGACCCATGCTTAAGGGCACCCCACTGCAAGTTAGTCTTCCTTGACAAAAAGGCAAAAGGTGCTGTGAATATTGACAGGAGCTGGATGGCTACATGCCGCCCCGAGAACACAGCTAATTATCAGGCTGAGAACACAGCCCTTCAGACTCTATTCAGTTAAGCTTCTGCAGCCAGAAGGAAGGTTGCTTGCCAGCCAAATCCATAACAACAAAGTTCTCTGGACATACCGCACTGTCCTTTACCTCACTTTATTTAGCAGATCACATCTACAAAAGCAGCAAAACAAATAATATACAGCCTGTTTAGAGTTACATATGAGGGGGTATTAATAATGACTGTTTTGACCTTTTATGAACATACACATAGTGCAAAACAAGTATCTGTGTAAGTTGGTACAACTTACACAGATACTTGTTTTGCACTATATATCTATATGCATTGCACTATGTATATTGGTACAACTTACACAGATACTTGTTTTGCACTATGTGTATGTTCATAAAAGGTCAAAACAGTCATTATTAATACCCCCTCATATGTAACCCTAAACGCTGAGTGAAAGCGTCCCTAATCACATTATACTGGCTACAAGCTTCTTGGTGAGAAGCAGGACTAATCAGTTGGAATCATGCATTATTCCTGTTTCTGTTCCAAAGCCAGCTAGCTACACCAAGCAAAGAGATATGGAGCTGAGAAATATTATTGATCTGGTTTTATAATGCAAGATGTCATTTTCTGTTCATTGCCAGCATGTTATTTTAAATATTTTTTGCCAGAAGTGTCAGAAAAGTCACTTGGCAGTAGATAATGCTTTAAAATTTTTAAATGACAAATTCCACCATTCCTTCTACTACTTTCTGTCATCCAGCCTACTGTCCTAGCACTCTTTCATCACAATCATATCGTCTTTAAGGTTATACTCATCTTCTATACTTCAGTCCAGATTTAATTATATAGTGTTTTTAACAATGGATATTATCACAAAGCATCTTATAGGTATTAGATTATAGATTATAGGTCTAGGTTTAGATTTTTACCTAATGTGTAAGCCAGAGGTGACAATGGCAAGCAAAAACTCCCTGAATTGACATGATGAAGAAACTGAGAGAGGAACCAGACTCAAAAAATGATCTCATAATCTTCTGGGTGACACCAGATAGTGAGAATATAAATCATTACGTTTCTAAAACTGTATAATACACTGATAAGTGTTTTGGAAAGATCTTCAGAATAACCATAAGTGTTTCAGGTCATTTCAGATTATTATAACTTTATGATATACAGTACAGGTGAAGTTATCCACTGTATAATGAATGAGACAGGAGCATTGTTTTTAGCAAGTGCAATCATTGGGCTGTCCAAGTGAGAACACCCACAATCATTTTTAGGGTATCTGTATGGTATCCTACACAACAACCTCATGGCAAACTTTAGGCTATCTATTTGGGGCCATCCTCAGTATCAATGAGTGATTCTCAAATGAAGCGGGATGGGACCGGAAGGCAGGCGTCTCCTGACGCAGTAGCAGTAATACATGTAGCTTGACAGACAGACAGATACAGAGAGAGTGAGAGATCTTCCTGCAATTCTCACCTGGTTTCCCATTGAAGCTTAGCAGGGTTTAGCCTGGCCAGTACCTAGATGTGAGACCTCCTGGGGAAAACGTTGCTGCTGGAAATGGTATAAGTCCAGCAGGGGGTCTTTGCCCTGTGGTCTGTGTGGTGCCTTATGCCCCAGTATAGTTATGGGGACACTATACTGTAAAAACAACACGTTCTTTTGGATGAGGTCCTGACTGTCTTTGGTCATTAAAAATACCAGGACACTTCTCAATGTCCTCGTAGAGTTATACCCCGGTGTCCTTGTTGAAATTCCCCCATTGGCCCTTCTCTATCATGGCCCCCTAATAATCCCCATCTCTGAATTGGCTACATCACTCTCTCCTCTCCATTAATAGCTGGTATGTGGTGGGCATTCTGGCGCACTAGTGACAATGCTTTGAGTAAAGTGCTATGTAAAGTGTAAAGTGCTTTCAGCGTTTAGAAAAGCACTATGTAAATGTAACTGTAACTAACTAAGAGAGGGAAAATAAAGATCATTAGGCATGCTCTTATCCTGTAGTGCTTTAAGAGGATGTGCAAAGTGCAAGCAGGGACTATGGCAAGACTAACTATAACAGCATAACTAGAAGGTTGAGCCAGAAGGTAACACAGGGTACATGAAGTGACCAACCACTCCACCGTCGACAAACCTCAGTGAACTTATGAGAGTGGGGGGACCACAGCATCCAAACATTCCAGTTTACCAAAACCTTATATGACCATGGACCCTACAGATCTCCTTCCTTATCTAAGAGAAAAATAATAACAAAAGGCTTCACTAAACAAACAGGTTTTCAGCCTAGTCTTAAAGATTGAGACCGAGTCTGAGTGCTGAACACTAATTGGAAGGATCTTCCATAACTGTGGGGCTTTGTAAGAAAAAGCTCCACCCCCTGCTGTAGTCTTCGTTATTCTAGGTACCAATAAAGAGCCTGCACAATTTAATTGAAGCAGGTGTATTTTAGGCTACTTGAAACATTTAAATGAAACATACCGCAGTATAAGCATTGTCTTGAATCATATTGCTAATGCCATTTTGCCTTCTGCTAAGTTTATTCTGAGAAATGTTGCTTTGTAGGATGTAGCATGGAGATAGCTCTGAAACTTTGCACGTCCTCATGGTGTCTTTGGCATACATGGAATATCAATGTCCTTCATGATATGCAGTGTGCTACATACTGCTTTTCATACGCTAATTAAATTGATTAGATTAAATATTGTTGTGGAATGAGTTTTTAGTACAGATTGACTTACATAACCATATTTTGCAGGCCTGACTGAGTGATTAGCATAAAGCCCATAGTGAAGACTTTAGCTATGAAAATAATACAGTACTGAACTAATTGAGCTGGACCAAAACTAGACTAGATTAGTAGACATAGATAAAGTGACATTTTGGAAATAGAGTGACCATTATGTTAAATAAAATGCTGACATTTATTTATGAATACATTAAAGTGACACATAATCATGTATTTTAACCAGACAGAATGTATGGACTGCTTAGATAAGTAGTGCAGTTGGTGGGTGAGAGACTGAGGTTATATTTTGGAACATATCTGTCTATTCCTTTCATTTCTAAAATCACCCCTTTGCTTATACTTTCAAGCTCCATCCAGCAGAATGAGTCATCTTTAACCATGCTAAACTGGGGATGACTTTGAATCATGTCACGTCTCATCACATTAAGCTCTTTTACATGGCATTTTAGAGGGAGTATGTTTGAGGAGCCCCTCCATCATAAATCTGAATAACGTGCAGGATTTGGGCTCTTGGTTTTAGAAGCTCTGTTGGATTCTCCCTCTCATACTGTTGTGGGTAGAGAATATCCAGAAAGTGCTAATGAGTCCGGCGGGTATTACATTAATGCTAGCTGTCAGGTGGTGACTTTACCACAAGCTAGAGGAAACGCTCAATACTCTTAACTCTGCCATAGAGATGACTTTATTCACCAGGGGATAGCTTTCTCTCTTTCTCACACTCACAAAATAGAACGTTGTAAAGCAGGGATTGCTAACTGGTGGTCTGAGGTCTCGTTGTAGACACAGCAGTGTATTTCACCAGCAGAGCTGATAGTGTAAGCTATAAAAATTGGCTGTAATTTAATGACTCCAGTATTTTAAACTTCGGCATTTATGTCAGTTATTGTGGTGCTTGAAACTTTGTGAACCCTTAAGTTTTTACTGTATATCTGCATAACTATGACCTAAGACATTATCAGATTTTCACACTAGTCCTAAAAGTAGACAAAAATAACCAAATTAATCAAATGAGACAAAAAGATTATACTTGGTAATTTATTGTGGGAAATTATCCAATATTACATATCTGTGAGTGGCAAAAGTATGTGAAACTGTAGGATTATCAGTGTAATTTGAAGGTGAAATTATTGTCAGGTGTTTTCAATCAATTGGATGACAGGTGTGGTGTGAGTGAGTGCCCACTTTATTTATTTATTTATTTTTTATTTGAAGAACATGGATCTATCAAAGTCATAACACACGTTTGTGGGAGTGATTCATGGTACGAGAAAAGTCTGCAAGGTCGCAAAGCAGCCAGGGTAACTCCTAAACAACTAAACGTCTCTCTCACACTGGTTAATGTTCATGAGTCCACCATCAGGAGAACACTGAACAACAATGCTGTGCATGGCAGGGTTGCAAAGAGAAAACAACTGCTCTCCAAAAAAACATTGCTTCCCTTCTGCAGTTTGGTAAAGATCACATGGACAAGCCAGAAGGCTAATGGAACAATATTTTGTGAACAGATGAGACCAAAATAGGATTGTTTGTTTAAATTCTAAGGTTTATGTTTGGAGCAAGGAAAACTCTGCATTCCAGCATAAGAACCTTCTCCCATATGTGACATATGCTGGTGGTAGTATCATGGGTTGGGCCTGTTTTGCTGCATCTGGGCCAGGTCGAATTTATTGATGGAATAATGAATTCTGAATTATACCAGCAAATACTAAATCTGTCCGTGAAATGAATCTCCAGGGAAACTGGGTAATGCTGTAAGATAATGACCCTAAGCACACAAGTCATTCTACCAAAGAATGGTTAAAGAATAGTAAAGTTCATGTTTAGGAAGGCCAAGTGAAAGTCCTGACCCTAATCCAGTAGAAATGTTGTGGAAGGACATCATCCCAACAACATCCCAGAGTTGAAGCTGTTTTGTATTGAGGAATGGGCTAATATTTTTCCAAGCCGATGTGCAGGACTGATGAACAGAAATGTTTAGTTGCAGTTATTGCTGCACAAGAGGGTCATACCAGATACTGAAAGCAAAGGTTCACATACTTCTGCCACTCACAGATATGTAATATTGACTCATTTTTCTCAATAAATAAATGACCAAGTATATTTTTGTATCATTTCCTTAACTGGGTTCTCTTTATATACTTTTAGGACTTGTGTGAAACATTTCTGCATATTTATGCAGAAAGATAAAAATTGTTAAAGGGTTCACAAACTTTTGATGAGCTGTAAACAGAATGGATAGGGAACTTGCTAGATAAAGAGAGGCCATTTTCATTAACATGCAAATCTACAGGTTGTCACACCGGTTTAAATTAACTCCTTTGTATATATTTTGTGAAATATAACCAACTAAGTTTGTTAGAAAATATCACGGGTATGTAAAGCAAAAAAATAATAGTTGTGAACGGGGTGGGTCAAACTTTCTGTGGGAGTGGGGTTGAGTGGGACACATGCACACCTCTAAAAATGGTGTTATGGAGTACTCGTGCAAAACATAACCAGTTTGAATTGCCTTATTTATATAGTCATGAACTAATAATTAATGGTTAAGCATTAAAAGGTAACTGCCACTATCCATTCAGTCATGTTATTGGCTTGTTGGACAGAAATCCCAGTAACTTAATGTTCAAAAGTTTTAGTTGAATAGCACTTTTGTACGGTGTTGTGTTTTGTTCATAGACGTTGCGTGGGCATCATTCTTTCTGATGTAACTTTATTAGTTTGAGTAGTGAGTAATGAGTGAGAGTTGCACAGAACTGTCCTTCAACAGAGGCCTCGCTTTGATGATGTTAGAACCTGGCAATTGGCAGATGGTTGAAGTTAATGGGGTTAGGATGGCACCACCTGGCTGGGAGCTCCATGTCCCTTTGAATAATATATGTAGTTAGAGAAGTATGTAAAAAAGCACCTTTATTACCTGTTTCCTCCTTGATCTTGCTAGCCTGCTGAGCTGCAGTATTTGACTGATCTGAACATTTTGATGCATTTTGGTGAAATGTTGCCAATTTTCATTAGTTTTTTTTTAAACAGAACTGAAACCAGAGGTTTTGTCTTAGTGTATGTAGTGCTGAAAACATGTATGTAAACCCCTTCATTCTCTCATTGGGTAGAAACACGATGGCAGAAAAAGGTAAACAAATCTTTACCACTGCGTTTACCTTGGAAGTGGGAAGTTGGAGATGGGAATTACATTTTCGACCAGAGTGCATTTGAGCTAAAAAGTGTGAAACAACACAACTCTATGGTCATTTTTTGTTAGCAATAATCTAGCTAGCTAACTGTGATGAGTGAACAATATAGTCAGTGTTTTTAGTAGATTTAACCAGCAAATAGATTTGTATGTTGATTGATCTGCAGCAATACAGTACAACTCATTTAAATGTGCTAGTAGAAGTGCTACTTTGTTTACTGTTCATGCTGGGAGCAGTCATGTTGATTTGATGTCACTTGCTGAACTCAAGGTTAAGGAGTCTATCCCACGTTTCTGAGTAGGAATTCCAAGTTTTGTTTTGTTTTGAGTTTTAGTTGAATGCTGCATTAGTGTGCATAGAAATCATTTAAAAAAATCACTTAAGCAAAGAGAACACAGAGCTGGCACTCAGTAAATTCCTAGGCTGTACCATGTCTAAAGAACACATATTTCCACAGCACAAGTTTTTAATATTGTACTGTAGCTTCTTGACCGATAGCTCTACCTTTGATAACTGATGAGTAAATGTGGTAAATGTGCCATATATACAGCAAGTAATAAGATACTAACACACTTTATGATTTAAATGCCAGTACATTTTCCTTTTTCTTGTCCAGTTTAACTTTGACGAAAAACCCTTTATCCGTGAAATGAAATGGTAGAGCAATGAATATATTTTATGCCACAACATCTCTTATAGGAGTAGAAAAATGGATACAGGAGAAGTGTAATGGACTTGACAAAGCACAAAGTGAACTCATATTTCAGCACTGACCTCAGCAAAATACCTGGGAAACTAAAAGGCCCCTAAGCATCAGGATATTTTGTCTTGGTAAGACCTCAGAAGAGCAATTAGTAGGTCACATGACCATGACATATGTAGGCTGTACCTGTGCTATGAACTCAGTAATCTAAACCCCCTGGAAACAGTGTCTATTTGCTTCTATATGTATATTAACAGACCCCTCTTTGTCGAGGTGAAATTCCAAATCGGAAAAGGATACTACACAAGATGATTTGTGAAATTTTTTGTTTATATATATAAAAAAGAATTGTCAGTGTAAAAAGAAAAAAGTTCAGTAGAAGCCACTGAGCAGACAGGAAGCACAGGGAGTAGCAGTCATGCTTCGTCAATCTCGACTTGACAAACACTCCAGCTGTCACTGGGAGCTTGCGTAAAGATGAAAAGCACAGAGGGACAGCCTATAGGCAGAACAGCTCGACTGTGTCCTCACACTCAATCACTCAGGAAAGAGGCGGCACAAAAGTCACATCAGCTGCCAGTAGCACCATCAGGCCCAAACTCCCAAACCAATTATTCCAACAACAAGTGTAATAAGGAGTGACCGTATTACTCCTATGAATTCTTACGTGCAGCCGGAGATCTGGCTAATGTAGTGAAATGAGGCGTTTATCGAGGTGTTTAGACTCCATAGCAGAGGTCTGTAGAACAGGCACACATGGTTAACACAAGCAGATTAATTAGCATTAATTAGCGTCTATATTCAGGGAAATAAGTAAAAAATACCAGAAATAACCCTGTTTTAAAAATTACCAAGTGACCAAGTTGCTCGAGTTGCTTCTGAGTGGTTGGTGGTTCACACTCCTTTGCATCCATCATGTGTTCCCAGGAAAGTCTGTGGATCCACTGTGACCCTAACCAGAATACAGTGCTTACTGAAGCCTGAATGATTGTATTCAGTTTAATCTTAGAATATCAACAATATCAACATTAAGGAAACAATCTAACTGAACAACCTAACTGTACACACTTCATATCACAATGCAATTGTGAAATCACTTTCATTCACATTTTAATACATAAAAATTTGATTGTAAAACCAATGGGACCTGGATCCCAGGCAGCATAATGGAGGCTTTATAGAAGCAGATATTCACCATTATTAAGCCAAATTGGATCTCTAATGAACATCTCTAATGACGTGAAGACTACTATAAAAAGAAAATGAAGTAGGGAACATCGATTACAGAGGTCACAGTCTTCACACCTTGTTTTGAGGGGAAAGTTGACATCACTCATTATTTTATTTTATTTTTTTATTTTAATTTTTTTTTTCCCTTTATTTATTCATTTTCATATGATTCATTTTCATGTGATTCATATTCATGTGATTCATTTTTATGCATGTGATTCATTTACATGTAATTAATTTTCATGTGATTCATATTCATGTAATTCATTTACATTTTCATGTGATTCATATTCATGCATGTGATTCATTTATATGTAATTCTTTAAATCTTCGTATTTATGTGATTCATATTCATGCATGTGATTCTTTTACATGTGATTCATATTCATGTGATTCATTTACCTTTTCTCCCCTCCCTTCCCCAAATATTTCATTGAGAAATAATAATAATAATAATAATAATAATAATAATAATATTAATTAATTTATCACTCATTATTTTACTCATTAGATCGAGGCTTTGATTTCTGTCACCAGCATTCATTTAACAGTGTGGCTTCCACCCTCATTATTCAGCAGCTTATAACATAGCACTTGATCCAGCACTTCCTATTGTTTTGCATTTTATATCTTTACACTGTGCATTGCCAATTAATTATGTGCACAACTTAATGAAACAAGATATTTCATTTGAGGCCATGAAATCATAACTTGCTCAGGATGTAAGCTGTTTCATTAAACCTCTAATTCACTATTTTTATTTGTCTATTTGAACTAATAAAATAATGTTTTTTTTTATTTTATTTGATTTAATAGTGTCATGTCTATTTAATATTAGACTCAAATGTAATACTATGTATTTTTATTTTATTAAAAAAAAAAAAAGTGGGTATATTTTTTTTTAATTCAGTCCATGTAGCACTAAGGAATGTACTTGAAGCTAGAGTCTCTGAAAGACCAAAGTCAGCCATCTGTTTAATTTTTCTCTATTTTATAATGCTAAAAATAAGCCTACACCTTATGATTAGAATAAAGTATGCTATTTGAATTAATTACCATTTAAGAACTGCAGGCAAGTCTATAGTTCAGGCTGATCAGACCTCCAAGCTCTCTCTCGTTCTGAAAGAGTGATCATACTTTCTGAGCACTCTCTTTCTGAAACAGAAAATACTGTCTACCATACCATAGTGTTAGTCTGCTGCATTGATTTATATATATTTTTGCTCCATTTTCTCCTCTTTCCTTGCCAGAAGTAGACCTGTCTGATCCAGGATGGTGACTCCAGCTTGTCATTTCCTGACTTGTTCTCCTCCGTAGTCTGCTTGTTAACTCATGAGTGGTATTGCTGTGGTATTGAAGTCAGCCAGAACTACCAGGAAAGTGGGCTCAAGTGTTCATCCTACTCATGCCTGAAATCTATAACGTTAGCAGGACTGAGATTCTTGAGGAATCAGCAATTATGTTTAATTATAGTAATTATGAAGTTGATTACAAACAGCACAGTCTCATATTGCCAGTTTTTATAGAGAACAGGTGTAAATTGTAAATGGTTAATGATGATTAATGTAAGGACTAAGAACAGGTTGAGGTCCAATAAAATGTGAGTGAAATTATTGTGACTGTCAATTCAAAATGATCTCACTTAAAATGTTTTCACTGTCATTAATTCCCCCCTTACTGTAGGTCACATTATTGTATGTCCCAGTGCAGTGAGCACTACATGCACTTTTATTTTGATGTGCTTTGGTTTTGGTTTCAGTCCTGTCCTTACTCCCAGGGCTCTATGGTAACAATTTGAATGACAAAAATTAAGGAGCACAGTCAAAAATTTAGTTTTTTTTTGGTAACGTTAATGTGCCACAATATAACGCACAGGTAGGCACTTGAGAAAACTTGAGGTGGTCAATTATGACAGAATTTAGGAACATAGTGTGAGCCATGACAAATTAATTTACCTTCTGATAAACTCAATTTAACATTTTACAGACTGTATGCAAAAAAACAATTCAATGTTCAGTGTTTTGAAGTCTGCTCCTCTTAAATATATTTAAAACTACACTATTAGACATTTTCCGCTGTCATGGTTCTGGGCTGGAGTCAGAATCTCAAACCGCTCTGTGTATATTATGTATATATCTGAATAATCTCATATAGGATGTGATTGGGTGAGTTCATTAACCATCAGATGCAAAGCGCTTTAGTCTAATGGTGTTCATTACTGATGCACCGATCAGGATTTTTACAACCGAAACCGATTTCTTGTCATCTGGATCATCTTAATCAGGAGGTCTGTCATAAACAGTTAAATGCAAGCTCTCTGCTCATGGTCACTGTTAGTTGGATTAAAATAATAGCAATGAGAAATACTGTTATTTAATTGAAAAACAAACAAGCATAACATATTTATTTTTAAATATCTTAAACAATAAAGAGTCGTAATTAGAAGTAGATTAACAATAGCAAACTAAGCTTAATATCAAACTGATATTAAATGCAACCCATAGTAATTAAACATTATTTAATTTCTGATTTTATTTATATTTTATACATTTATTGTAATATCTTTTTTATAGGGGCGCACGGTGGCTTAGTGGTTAGCACGTTCGCCTCACACCTCCAGGGTCTGGGATTCGAGTCCTGCTGGGGCGATGTGTGTGCACGGAGTTAGCATGTTGCATGCGGCGGGGATTTCCTCTGGGTACTCCGGTTTCTTCCCCCAGTCCAAAGACACACATGGTAGGCTGATTCTCCCTTTAGATCGGTTCCCCCAGTACAGTGCTGCCATGTCTAATGATATTTTGTTTTTTGGGGAATTAAATCAATGCATGAAAACTGGAGTTTACTTTCCTAGTGCTATCTGGCAAACGTGAGTTTAAATGAAGTGAATGTGCTGTCTGTGTGAGCCGTGACAAGTTGGTGGTGAGAGTGACAGAGAGCGGCAGCGTACTGTATGTTTACAGACTGAACAGTTGTTAATCTTGATTATGATTGGTGAGGAATTATTTCTTGAAGTTTGAATTAAACCCACCTTGTAGCATTAGCATTATTATTCATTTACTTGCACCCAATGCCGCTGTGTCTACATGAGCAGGTCACATTCGCAGGTTCAAGTCATTTTGCGTGATCGATAAAAGATGGCAGTTTGTGAGATTGAGAGAAGCAGATGATGTACAATGTTACTTGTCATCATAATGGCTCCTTTTCAGTATTTGTACACTTGTTCGGTTGACTGAGATGATGAAATGCAGTGCGAATATAACTGTTGCGTTGTAAGATGCATTTTGGAGTTGTAGTTTTTATTCCGATTATATTATACAACTACGAACAGGTCACTCACACCAGAGTACACACACAGTCGCAGAAAGTACTTTTCAGTCAAATGCGACGTTTCAGTTACACTGTAGATCCCTGACCCCCGTCAGCCCTGTTCACTTCCTGATTCTGTTCACCTTTTCTCCATTTATCTCTATAAGCCTCCCTATTGTTTCCCTATTGTCTTCTTTTTTTTCCACCGACACATTCCTGTCTATGGTTGTGATTATGGATTTGCCTTTTTTGATGTTGCCTATTTTTATATTGAACCTCTATGATATTCTGAAAGCTGCTACTAAAGAAACCACTGAGTTTATGCACTTGTGTCCTGCCTGTAGTTGCTTGTTCAAAAATATTCAGGGGTTAATATACCGGGGATTCAAAAAGTATTCAGACCCCTTCACTTTTTGCACAATTTGTCATAGATTCAGTTAAAAAGGCATATTGACTATGCAAAAACATGTTTTTAGAAATGTATAAATAAAATTTAAAAATGCAATTTTAATAAGAATTCAGACCATTGGCTAATGTTCCAAATTCTGCTCAAATGCATCCTGTTTGCTTTGATTATCTTGAGAAGTCTGCTGAACTTGAATGGAGTCCACCTGTAGCGATAGTTTGAACACGATTGTGTTTATATGATCTCTCAATTCACAGTGCATGTCGGACCAAGAACAAAGCCATCACATTCAAGGAACTGTCTCTAAACCTCAATCAAATTGTGTTTAGAAATAAATCTGGACAAGGGTATTAAAACATTTCTAAAACTTTGAATGTTCCCAGGGGTATTGTGGGCTCCTTTACTGTTAAAGGTGAGAAGTGTGGAACCACTAGGAATTTTCCTAGAGCTGGCTGTCTGGCCAAACTCAGTAGCTGGACTAGAATTGCCTAGGGAGGTGATGAAGAACCCAGTGGCAACTATAACAGAGCTACAGAAGCTGTCTGCAGAGATCTCCATCAATCACGCTTTTATAGTAGAGTAGCTAGATGGAAGCCAATCCTGAGTAAAAGGCATGTGGCAGGCACTTAAAGGACTCGGAGAAGAACAAGTTGTTGTTTTATTTATATAGTGCCTTCCCAAAGCTCAGGGTCACTTTACATGGTATATATCCAATACATAAAATACAGTGGTGTGAAAAAGTGTTTGCCCCCTTCCTCATTTCATGTTAATTTGCATGTTTGTCACACTTAAGTGTTTCGGAACATCATACCAATTTAAACAATAGTCAAGGACAACACAAGTAAACACAAAATGCAATTTGTAAATGAAGGTGTTTATTATTAAAGGTGAAAAAAAATCCAAACCATCATGGCCCTGTGTGAAAAAGTGATTGCCCCCCTTGTTAAAACATACTATAACTGTGGTTGTCCACACCTGAGTTCAATTTCTCTAGCCACACCCAGGCCTGATTATTGCCACACCTGTTCACAATCAAGGCATCACTTAAATAGGAGCTGCTTGACACAGTAAGGTCCACCAGAAGATCCTTAAAAGCTACACATCATGCCGAGACCCAAAGAAATTCAGGAACAATTGAGAAAGAAAGTAATTGAGATCTATCAGTCTGGAAAGGGTTATAAAGCCATTTCCAAAGCTTTGGGAATCCAGCGAACCACAGTGAGAGCCATTATCCACAAATGGCGAAGACATGGAACAGTAGTGAACCTTCCCAGGAGTGGCCCGCCCCCAAATTACCCCAAGAGCGCGCGACGACTCATCCAAGAGGTCACAAAAGACCCCACAACAACGTCCAAGAACTGCAGGCCTCACTTGCCTCAGTTAAGGTCAGCGTTCATGCCTCCACCATCAGGAAAAGACTGGGCAAAATGGCCTGCATGGCAGAGTTCCAAGGAGAAAACCACTGCTGAGCAAAAAGAACATCAAAGCTCGTCTCAATTTCTCCACAACACATCTTGATGATCCCCAAGACTTTTGGGACAACATTCTGTGGACCGAGGAGACAAAAGTGGAACTCTTTGGAAGGTGTGTGTCCAAGTATATCTGGCGTAGAAGGAACACTGCATTTCACAAAAGAACATTATACCAACAGTAAAATATGGTGGTGGTAGTGTGATGGTCTGGGGCTGTTTTGCTGCTTCAGGACCTGGAAGACTTGCGGTGATAAAAGGAACTATGAATTCTGCTGTCTACCAAGAGATCCTGAAGGAGAATGTCCGACCATCTGTTCGGGTACTCAAGCTGAAACGAACTTGGGTTCTGCAGCAGGACAATGATCCTGAACACACCAGCAAGTCCACCACCGAATGGCTGAAGAAAAACAAAATGAAGACTTTGGAGTGGCCTAGCCAAAGTCCTGACCTGAATCCTACTGAGATGTTGTGGTATGACCTTAAAAAGGCCGTTCATGCTCGAAAACCCTCTAATGTAACTGAATTAGGACAATTCTGCAAAGATGAGTGGGCCAAAATTCCTCCAGGACGCTGTAAAAGCCTCATTGCACATTATCGCAAACGCTTGGTTGCAGTTGTTTCCGCTAAGGGTGGCCCAACCAGTTATTAGGTTTAGGGGGCAATCACTTTTTCACACAGGGCCATGATGGTTTGGATTTTTTTTCACCTTTAATAATAAACACCTTCATTTACAAATTGCATTTTGTGTTTACTTGTGTTGTCCTTGACTATTGTTTAAATTGGTTTGATGTTCCGAAACACTTAAGTGTGACAAACATGCAAAGGAACAGGAAATGAGGAAGGGGGCAAACACTTTTTCACACCACTGTACATACAACACAAATTAGATTAGAAAAATGTGCCAATGAAGGAGAATCCTCAGCGGGTAATGTTGGAGTTGGTGTAGAAGTGTGGCAAAGTCTTCAGCAGTCAGGGAGAATGACTTCAGATAAGAATTTGGACAGGAGAGCCGGGTAAAAGGGAAGATCTGCCTCGAGTTTTCTACCAGTGTCTCTCTTCTGTTCTCTCCGATTGTGGCGTAACACATCTGGCAGCCAAGGAATAGGGTAAGAAAGATTCCTAGGTTTAGAGGATAGTGATGTAAGAGTGTATGTTACAGAGAGTAAGAGGTAGTGAGTTCCCACAGTTTCAGAGCAGCAACACAAAATGACCTTCCACCTGCAGTGGAGATCTGAAATCTAGGTATGGACAAAAGGTCAAGTTCTGATGATCTAAGGGTCAGTTGGGCAGTATGGATGAAGTAAGCCAGACAACTATGGAGGGGTAAGACAATTTACTGCTTTGAATTTTAGAAGTAGTATCTTAAATTGAATATGTCATGCCACAGATAGCCTTATCATGAAGAAGAGGAGTGAGATGAACAGAGTGCCTGGTGGAGGTCCTCAACCTCAATCCTTGCAGCTGAATATTGAACATACTGCAATCTTTAAATGTATTTTTTGGGCAAGCCAAATACATAGGGCATTACCTGAAGTGATTAGGGCTTGAACTAAGATTTCAGCATCAATTTGAGTGAGAGAGGATTAAAGACACACAATATTACTAAAGTGATAAAAAAAGTTTTTAAGTATAGTGTTGATGTGGGAATCAAAAGAGTGTGTTGGGTCAAATAAAACACCAAGGTTACAGGTAGAGGACGAAGATTTAACAGGAACCGCATCAATATCAAATGACCTGCATCCTTTTGACTGAAGTAGTTTAATCAATAAACAATATTTCAGTTTTAAAATGTTCAGGGACATCCAGTATTGGATGTCCCTAATACATGCAGTGCGTGAATCAGAAAAAGATTTTCAGAGCTGGTGGTAAGGTAAATTTGGCTGTCATCAGCATAACAATGAAGTTAAAGTCCATGCATGTGTATGATGTCCCCAAGTGGATACATATAAATGATAAACAGTAGTGGCCCAAGAACGGAGCTTTGAGAAAGACCCTGTGTCAGAGGAGCAGTGGCGAATTTTTCCCTTCAATAGTGATGAAATACTTTCTGTCGTTGAGGTAGGAGGTGAGCCAGGTGAGAGCTGGACCAGTGACGGTAAGGGATGTGAGAAAAGTATATCAGGACAGACAGGGTCAAATGTAGAGCTTAGATCGAGGAGAAATAAAATGTTTATTAACCCAGAATCATTGGCCAGGAGAATGTCATTAACCACACGAAGAAGAGCAGTTTCAGCGCTGTGAGATGGACGAAATCTAGATAGGTTCAAAGAGACCATTTGCATCTAAATAAGACCTTAATTGTGAGGCCACTTCATTTTCCAATAGTAAGTTTAAGTTTGAATTGTTCATATTTTGATGATCAAGGCCAGATTTCTTAAGAATGGGATCACAGCAGCAGTTTTTAGTTCTGCTGGTATAAGACCAGATGCTAGGCTACAGTTTACCAGATGTATTATGGAAGGTGAGACTTTGGATACACACATTTTGAGTAAAGTAGAAGGTGCAGGGTCAAGCTGGCAAGATGTAGCATTGGACTTCATAATCAGATCACTTTTAGCAGAAGGTGTAGTGGAAGTGAAAGCAGAGAAAGAGTATTCTGAGTGAGTCATCATAAACACAACATGTGGGGCTCCTTTTTTTCAATAGATTCAGTGATTGACTTCAGTTTGTCCAAAAAAATTGAAAATAACTATTCACAAGCTTCTGAGGAAGCATGCTGTGGAGGGTTAGTGAGCTTCTTTACCATAGCAAAAAGTGAATTGGATCTGCATGTAGAGTTCCTAAAGGTGTAGGATAGATGGGAAGAACGAGTGGCAGTGAGGGCTGTATGATAGTTGTGCAAATGTTCTGTGAAGGCCAGAGAGTGCACGGTAAGTCCAGTTTTCCTGCATAGTCTTTCCATGAGAGCATGAGGTAAATGATTCCCTGGTCCCGTTGGTTTGGTGGTTTGATTCCCGGCCAAAATGACTCCACATGCCGAAGTGTCCTTGGGCAAGACACTGAACCCCAAGTTGCTCCCAATGGCAAGTTAGCACCTTGCATGGCAGCTCTGCTACCATTGGTGTGTGAGTCTGTGTGAATGGGTGAATGAGAACCAGTGTAAAGCGCTTCGGAACTGCTAAGGTTAAAATGTTTTATGAAACAAAAATGTAACTTTTTGGGATGAAGGCCAAGTGTGATATCTGGTGGAAAAAAACCTTGTACAGCAAATCAATTGGTTAATACATTATACTGAAGTATGGTGGTGGCAGCATCATGCTATGAGGTGATTGTCGGTGACAGGGATGGGGAGACTAGTGACAAATGTGGATAGGATGAATGCAGCCAAATGCAGAGAGATCCTTGAAGAAAGCCTCTGACCTCAGATTCGGATTCTGTTTATACTCTGTACTAGAATGCTGCTAGATTATTTTTTATCCTCACATTGCCTACTCTGTGAGATTCAGAGACATTTGCAGATTCAAATGAATAATTAAACAGCACTGACTAAAACATTTGTTTATTTATTGTTTTTATTTACAGGAGAAAATGGTTTGAGTGCACTGTCTGAGCATTTAAGTCATTTTCTACAACCTGAACATGCAGTGAGAAATCAGTGACATCCATTAGATGGTGATGGTATTTAAATGATTAGTGTAGATACAATTTTTGATGTGTTAAACTCATCACGAAGAATAATATTTAAGCAAATTTGAATTCAAGCAGAATACATATACAATATGGACACCAGAACAGGTATATGCAGTCAGCACCAGAATTATTGACACCTTTTGTAAAGATGGATACAATTTTTTATATAACAATGATTAATTAGTATAATGCCTCCATGAAAATATGAGATAAATCTAACCTTTTAAGAGTTATACATTTATTCTAAGCAAATAAAAAAAATGTTAAATATGAAACGGTACATATATTTACCAAAACCATGTGTAACAATTATTATCACCGTTGCATTCAGTACTTTGTGAAACCTTAGTTTTTGTGAACCCTACTTTGTGAATCACTTCTGCTATAAAGTTTGATGTGATGAACAAGGAATCTGAGAGCATTTTAGATTTCCAGATCCTCCAGATTAGGATGGCAAACTGTAAGCGTGATTGTCATTATTGAACCATTTTTGTGTGGATAAGGACTTATGTTTTGGATCACTGCATTTCTGGAAGATCCAATCATGACTTTCTTGTAACTGCTTGGCAGAGGCAGACAGATTTTCCCTTAATTCTTGTACTTCATGGAGTCCACAATAATATTTACGCTATAAAGGTTCCTAGGGCCTCCATTCTACTTAACAGTGGGGGTTAGGTTTTTTTTAGTATACATACCTTCCACATACATCCATCCATCCATCTTCAACTGCTTATTCCTTCTTCAGGGACCTGGAGCCTATCCCAGGAAGCATTGGGGACAAGGCGGGGTACACCCTGGACATGGTGCCAGTCCATCGCACAATCACATACACACTCACACACCCATTCATACACTATGGACACTTTAGACACGCCAATCAACCTACCATGCATGTCTTTGGACTGGGGGAGGAAACCGGAGTACCCGGAGGAAACCCCCCCAGCACAGGGAGAACATGCAAACTCCGCACACACATGGCCCTGGCGGGACCCCGGACCCTGGAGGTGTGAGGCGAAAGTGCTAACCACTAAGCCACTGCTGATTTTGTACGTTTGCCCACTGACAAAGAAATGATCAGTCTATAATTTTAATTAAGTGATGTAGGATTTTCTTGATGTTGTACAGGATGAACCTACATGACCTTGCAGTTTCTGAGATATGGTCTGTAAAGGTCAAGCCGTCATCAAGAATCAAGCACATATACATGCCCGTCTGAAGTTTGCCAATGAACATCTGAATGATTCAGAGGACAACTGGGTGAAAGTGTTGTGGTCAGATGAGTCCAAAATGGAGCTCTTTGGCATCAACTCAACTCGCCGTGTTTGGAGGAGGAGGAATGCTGCCTATGACCCCAAGAACACCATCCCCACCGTCAAACATGGAGGTGCAAACATTATGCTTTTGGGGGAGTTTTTCTGCTAAGGGGACAGGACAACCTCACCGCATCAAAGGGACGATGGATAATGGGATGGATAATCCCATAGAATATCTGTGGAGGGAGCTGAAGATTCGAGTTGCCAAACGTCAGCCTCGAAACCTTAATGACTTGGAGAAGATCTGCAAAGAGGAGTGGGACAAAATCCCTCCTGAGATGTGTGCAAACCTGGTGGCCAATACAAGAAAGTCTGACCTCTGTGATTGCCAACAAGGGTTTTGACACCAAGTACTAAGTCATGTTTTGCAGAAGGGTCAAATATGTATTTCCCTCATTAAAATGCAAATCAATTTATAACATTTTTGACATGCGTTTTTCTGGATTTTTTTTTTTTGTTATTCTGTCTCTCACTGTTCAAATAAATCTTCCATTAAAATTATAGACTGATCATTTCTTTGTCAGTGGGCAAACGTACAAAATCAGCAGGGGATCAAATACTTTTTCCCTCACTGTAGTTTCCAAACAATCTCCAGCCATGATCATTGGAGAACTTTGTGCTTGGGGGCAATATCCTCTTCCATCCTCTTCCAACCTGGTGCATTACTGTTCTGTTTGGTTTACACTTCTTATTTATTGCTGTAATAGTGGATAAGGGCATTTTCAAGCATGGAGATATTTTTAATAACCTATGAAGTTCAACACAATTTTATCACATTTAATTTGTATATTCTCTGACTGTCATTGTTCTGTTGAATTACTAATGGCACCTCATACTTTCATGAATGACTGAAAGTAACCATTAAAAAGAAATTTAAATTGCTCAGTTACATTTTCTATCCATCCATCCATCCATCTTCTATACCACTTATCCTTCCTTCAGGATTACGGGGAAACCTGGAGCCTATCCCCGGAAGCACTGGGCGGGGTACACCCTGGACAGGGTGCCAATTCAGTTACATTTTATTCATAAGAATTGGTAGTGATTGTGCCACAAAATTTTGTAAATTTGTAAAAAGGATTTTTAAATCTTCTTCGAATAAACTGACTTTGAATAAAGGCTAAATGTCAGTTTTTTACTGTAAGATTAAGGTGAACCACAGAGGCATGTTTTATTTTTCATTTTTTTTACCTATCTTTAACAAATAATAAAAAGTGCCAGGCTGAGATTCATCATTAATTGGACACTTCAGGCGAGATGGAGTCTGTTTTGTTCCAATCTTGATTTAATTATTTCCTCATTAGTGCGCATTATATTACCTGCTGGCCTTTGCGATGTCAGGCTTTTAGTCATCACGCTCAGCTGATTAAATGTCAAGCCCTTTCTAATTCCATGAAAGTCACTTGTTTCAGTGAAATCTTTTCATTTTGATCTACTGGATTTAGACATTTATATTGATGAAGGGATATTTCAGAGGCCCTGATTGCTCTGGCGCATGGTTGCCTTGTGTAAATTACATTGATTATTACATCTCGGTGTGGGGAACAGTGGCTTAGTGGTTAGCACATTTGTCTCGCCCCTTTGGGGATGGGCGATCAATTCCCGCCTCCGCCCTGTGCTTGCGAAGCGGAGTTTGCATGTTCTCCCTATGCCTTAGGGGTTTCCTCTGGGTACTCCTGTTTCCTGCCCCAGTCCAAAGACCGGTTGATTGGCATCTCAAAATTTTCCCTAGTATGTGAATGGGTTTGTGAGTGTCTGTGATTGTGCAGGGTGTGTGTGATTGTGTCCAGGGTATTCCCCGCCTTGTGCAACCTGGTCACTGGTTTAGTACCAGACTTTAATCCCACCGATATGCATGGTAATCTTTTCGTAATTTTTGTAATCATAAGCAAAGAACTTGGAAGCGAGGAGAATGAAAACTGAAGTGAATGGAAAGAAAATTAAATTATGAGCAAAAAATAGTTAACCAAGGAAAACAGAATTTTGCTTTTAATTCTGATTAATTTGTGTTCTTTGACATGAAGTTGACGCCATAATGTCTCATCTATCTGTCACAAGAATGAATAAAGACATAATTTAACATAAATACTCTACAGTAAATGAGTTAAAAGTTAGCAGTTAATTGTGCAACCCAATGTGCACAATAGCAAGCAATAAAGCACCAGGTGACTGTTCATTTTCTACGTAAGTGCACGACATAGAGTGGCAATTCCAGACACAGTGACAAACAACAAAGTATCAGTGCAACAACAACAATCAACTTTTGAATTGAAATTTTGAATGTTCTGAATCTGTTTAGTTATGAACTTTTAAAAGGTGAGATTTTACCAAAGCAATATTAGATACAGGATTTAAATGTCAATGGTATATTATGTAAGGATACACAGTTCAATAAACAAATCTAATGACAGTAACTTTCAAATGAAAGTTTTGTCTCATTAATATTCCTCTTGCAATTCATGCATGATGGGCTCATTAGTTGGTGACAGCAGTGCCGTGGCCCTCTGATGCCCCTGTGTCTGTCAGTACGACATCCTGTACATCACACAGGCTGATTTATCTGCCTGTCAGTCTCCTTTAACTGATGAGGTCTGTGAGGTGATTAAAACCATTCATGCTTAATTGTTTCCATGATGACTTTAATGCTTTGGCGGGTTTCTTGTTGTCATGCTGGAAGATTAAATTTTTCTTTATCTTCAGCTGTCTAACAGAGACCTGCATGTTTCGTGCCAAAATAGATTGGTATCTGAAGAGAAGCAGCCCCATAACACGATGCTGCCACCATCGTGCTTCACTGTGCGTATAATGTCAATGTCAGTTGTATTTATATAGCACCATTAAACACAACCAGGGTTGACCAATGTTCTGCATAATAAAAACACTTAAACAGTACAATATCATTGATAATATACAGTGCAATAAAATGTCTTCATTGATTATATGCCAAATCAAAAATATAAGTTTTTAGCTTAGATTTAAAAACAGTTAGTTATGGTGCAGATCTAATACGGAAGGGCAGAACATTAAACAATCTGGGGGCAGCTATCAAAAAGATACGGTCACCCCTACATTTCAGCTTCGACTTTCAGATGCACAACAAACTCTGGTAGGACGACTGGAGAGACAAAACTGGATGATGTTCAGTCAGTAAAGCAAAAAGGTAAGGAGGATCCAAACCATTTAAAGATTTAAACACTAAAAGAACAATTTTGAACTGTCTTGGTGTTGGTTTTACGCCAAAAATATGTTTTAGAGTTATGCTCAAAAAGTTCTACTTTGGTCTAATCAGACCATAGCACATTTTGCCACATGGTTTGGAGAGATTTAGGTAGGCTTGGATGTTTTTTTTTGTGAGAAAATGCTTCTGCCTAGCCATCCCACCTCATAGCCCAGACATGTGAAGAATATGAGAGATTGTATTCACATGCAGAGAGTAATCAGTACTTGTCAGATATTCCTGTGGCTCCTTTTATGTTGCTGTATGTCGCTTGGCAGCCTCCCTGATAAGTTTTCGTCCTTTTTTCAATTTTGGAGGGATGTCCTGTCCTTCGTAATGTCACTGGGGTACCCCCCGTTTTCTCTGCTTGTTGATGATGACCTCAGTCCTACAGAAAGAGATGATTTTTATTTTGGCTTAGTCAGAATAACTTCACTGATGATAGGTGTATGATGATTACTTTTGAATATGAGTATGAATGTGGTTAATTCTGAGCAGAGTCACTTGCCTAACTTGGAAGATATTCCTTTGTGTAAATGGATATCATTAGATGCCAAACATTAGGTTGTAATGGCAAGACAGTTCCCATATCATATCATTTTTCATGATGGGCTAATAGGATGGGTTTTTTTTTTTACTACTGGTCGTGAAGGAATTCTGATCAATCCAGCCTGCTACAGCTTACTTGCATTCAGGGCTGAAACCTATTTGGTTTTATTTCCCAAAATATGATCAGATTAAAGCAGTTACTGAAGATGGAGATGAATAAATGAACATAATAAGCACATTGCGCAGGTTGGGTACCCAGTACATTTCACTTGTTAACAAATGTGTCCTTAATTTGTCCTGCAAGCTTCACATATGACTTCCTGCACCGGCCCACATGAAAAAAATAAAGAACTATTTTTGGGATCCCAGTCCCCATGCAAACTTTACTTTCATAATGAGATAAATAAAATTAGAGTTACAGTAGCCTCAGAGAGTAATGTGGCCAAGAAACGCCTACTTTCACAGAAAGGGGTCGTTTGACAGAAATGGCAGATGACCCACCAAAGACCTTTTCCTGCAGCTTTGTGGCCAAACATATGAGAGCAACTTATTCACTCAGCACTGACTGCTTTCCACAAAACTGTAAAACTTTAAATGACAGGATTCTGTGAAGTTCTTTAATCTAATGACTATATCTTGCTCCAAAAAGCTCAGTGTCATTGTTTGTCTCACACAGAAGAACAGAGAGTCAGTCAATAAGACATTCAAACTTCAACATCCTGAAGGTGGTGGCATGTATGAATGTATGTGTGTGCATGTGTATATATAAACTCTACCTCTATATCTATATATATATATATATATATATATATATATATATATATATATATATATATATATATATATATATATATATATATAAACTCTATCTCTCTCTATAAAATATGTCTATCTGTCTATCTATATATAGACACATAGACACAGTGCCTTCCACTACAAATAAGACTGAAAAATTGTCTTTGGTTATTAAATTGGCTCATGGATATCAAACAATTGCAAACACAACACAGGTTTATCAAAAAAAAAAAGCTTGTTAAATATAGGTGTGCAACAGTTACTGGCACCTCTAAATCATATGAGAAAAATATATTTGAAGTTTATTCCCCTTGATATTTTACATTTTTTAGTACACCTGAGTGACTAGGAACAGCAAATGTTCAAACATGATTTCCTGTTTCACAGGGGTATAAATAGGAGGTAACACGTAGGCCAAATTCCCTTAGTCATTCATAACAATGGGTAAGAGCAAGGAATATAGCTGTGATGTGCGGAAAAATATTGTTGAGCTTCACAAAATGGGATGTCGCTATAAGGAAATAGCACAAGCATTTCCATCATCAGGGCAGTAATTAAGAAGTTCCAGTCAACTGGAAATGTTATGAATCAATCTGGAATTGGACGTGTGTCTACATTGTCTCAATGCACTGTGAAGAGCTTGGTTCGAGTGGCCAAAAAATATCCAAGGATCACAGCTGGAGAATTGCAGAAGTTAGTTGCATCTTGGGGTCAGAAAGTCTCCAAAACTACAATCCGAAATCACCTACATCACTACAAGTTGTTCGGAAGGGTTTCATAAGAAAAGCGTCTTCACTTTGCCAGACACTACTGGAACTTCAAATGGGATCGGGTTCTATGGGCAGATGAAACCAAAGTAGAGCTTTTTGGCAATAAACACCAGAGCTGGTTTTGGCACACACAGAGAGGTACCTCATGCCCAGTTTGTCTGCCAGAGGACCTGGACATTTTGTTAGGATACGTGGCTTCATGGATTCTGCAAAATAGTAACAGATATTAAATGAAAACCAGCAGGACAATGATACAAAACATACATCAAAATCAACACAAAAATGGTTTACTAATCACAGAATCGAGGTCCTGCCATGGCCATCCCAGTCCCCTGACCACTAGCGTGAACCTCGAAATTTTAAGGATCTGGAGAGGATTCTGTATGGAGGAATGGTCTCAGATCGCTTGTCACGTAATTATGATTACATAATTTGTGTACTAATATAAAATCTCCCGCTATATGGCAGGGTATAAATACAAATGAACTGTTATTATTATTACACTTGTATACAAAACATTGTACTTTGTATTTGTCCTAAATCTCACTCAAGCAGAAACATGTACGTAGCGTGGGATGTGACTCCATACAATATCATCATGGTGGTGCGGTTGTCATGGCCACCGTCACAGCACTACTGATCCTACTGTCTCAATTCGTATAACCAGCAGATTTGATGTGAACTGTGAGAGCTGTATTGAGTGCAGGACAGTTTGCCAATGTCTGCTCAAAAAGTTGCTAGATTTGCTGCCAGGTTCTTTTCTCAAATAAAGTCAATATAGGGGAAAAAAACACCAAATCTAAAAACACTTTTTTTTTACCCCAACGATTCTAAAAAAGAAAAAGCTTTTGGCCTTTTTTTCCTTTGAAAGTGCTCTATTACTTTTATCACAGCTTCTGTCATAGAAAGAAACATCTATATGAAATTACTGACTGATGCTTACTATATAAATCTAGAGTCATTTTTCAGCAGGTCTGATTTAACTATCCACTGTGATCAGGGTCAGAGTCTGCTGAGCTGGCCATGTTGCCTGAGCATGTTGGTGTCATTATTAAACAGAAATGTGGTCACTCTATATCAGGGGTATTCGACTAAAATCTGTGACTGAACAATGACACCATGCTTGATGATTAGTGATTACTTGGTGGTGAATAAGACGCATCAATGTGATGTGGTTAGTTTATGTTTCGATCCACTGAAAAACCTTGCTGGCTGTGCATCTAGACCATGCCCATGGTTCACAACCCCTGTCCTACACATTTCCTATGAATTTTGAGTTGTAAAGGCTTATTTTTCTAAACGACAAAATAACACAATAAGAATAAACACAAACATGTTGCCAACATTGACTGATTATTGTGCTGCTATGTGTTTTTTTTTGGCTACTGTCTGTGTTTTTTAGAAAAAAAAACAACCTTACCAACCAACAATTTGCAGACTCCTATTCAGGTGATCGACAGCTTGTGATGTCAACCAGTCAGAGCACAAAGAGTTTGTATGACAACAGGACAGCAGTTACAAAAACAGACCTAAAGGAAACCGTATCTGTCAATGGTGAGATGGAACAAAATTGCCAATGCGTTAGTGGAAAAGGGAAATGAAAGGTTATGAGTTCAGGCAATTTGAGCTCTGTGAGTAATACAATAGTGCACTTGTAGCGCTTTAAACTCATCCATTATACAGTTTGAGCTCCTGTATGAAGCTCCTGTATTTCATATACTCAGTATCAGCATCTTTTCCTTCTCATTTGTGTAGAAGGCGGATTAATTGGCTGCTGAAGCAAGTGAACTCACTAACCTCCATCACATTATGATATTTGAGTTTTCCGTCCATCCGAGATTCTCGTTTAGTGCGATATTTCAAGAACCGATGGTTGGAGGTTTGTAGGATTTATATGGAATTGTATCATTGTAACCAGAATGTGAACTGATTAGATATGGAAATTGACCTAAACAGGGTCAAGGTCACAGCAAGGTCAAATGCCTGAAATTGTTTTTTATAGATGTTTATTTTAAGTGTAGTGCTGGAATATAAATTAGTAACAAGAAGGACTAGACTTGGAGGAAGAGGCACCCCTGTCGACGCCGTTGGTGTCAAACTTCAGTGTTTATTCACATACCAGCTCAAAGATGTAACACAAAGTTGTGCCATCACCATGCTGAGCAGAAAAGCATACACAACATGTCAAACCTTGAGGCAGATAGGCTACAAAAGCAGAAGCCCACACTGGGTTCTTCATCTGTCAATCAGGAACAGGAATCTGAGGCTACAGTGGACACATACTCACTCATACTGGACCGTTGAAGATTGGAAAAACATCACCTGGTCTTTTTCCAATTTACATTTATGGCATTTTGGCAGAATTACAAATTTATACAACTGAGCATTTGAGGGATAATGGCGTCCAATGTTCACCAGTCCGGTTTAGCTGCAATTACCACACAGCTAGTCAAAATTCTGGCCATCAGCACTTCATAACTTCATAACATCTTTTTCTGTGCAGTTTGTTATAGCATGAGGCATTGTGTAGCACTTGTAGTGTTTGCTTAGCTGTCTCGTTTTGATGGACGTTTATAGCCCCACAATAATCGAGCTGTTAGTTCGCAGTGAAAGAGTGTAGATTCTCTTGAGTTCTTTCTTTTTCACAGCACTGTTGCCAACACTGTTGTATAGAAATTATAAAAGTATTAATGCAGCTAAAAATGTTCTGCACATAGCAGCCAAATTTATTAGTACATTATAACCAAGTAATGTCTCATTTTAATTACACAATTTTAATTATATTCCCAACAAAGCACCATTATGGAAAAACAAATTACAGCTGAAAAGTTAGCTAGATTTAAAAAAAAAAAAAAAAAGAAAAGAAAAAAGCGCTAAAACCTCTGGGAAACTGATTAAGCTAAAATGCAGATGCTAGCATAATGTAATAACATATGGTGAGCTAGTATGCTAGTTAAATTGTGATTGTTGCGGCCAAAAATGCTTGATTTTGCTGCGTATTTAAAAAAAAAAAAAAAAAAACAATTTCGGAGTTTTTTGCGAAAAACTACGGAAAACTAAACGAAACTGTTTTGCCCGGTCTTTTGCAGTGATGTTTGTTGGTAAATGAGAGCTTTTAGCTGCACTTAGGTTTGATGAACGTGAATCAAAGACCGCTTTGTCTGAATGGGCATTGTGATGCCATATGATGCACCTTGGCTCCTGTGAATATTGTGGAGTTTCCTTGATTTTGTGTTAATTTCTGTGATTGTAAAATCCTGGAGGAACTGTTTAATGTAGCACATTGTGTTTTTGCGCCCTCAAAAAAACAAACCAGTCAAGTCGTCAACATTTTAGCTATGAGCTGTGGTCTTCTGTCCTCACATTGCCTGTAAAAGATATTATTCAAGCTGAACTACCATTAAAATTGGTTTGCACTATACGTTTACCTGTTAGGTGACTGTATGTGGTATAAAGGATACTTTAATCTTCAAGTTTTTCCACATACCCACATGTTCCTGATTCAGAATAATTGTCTAATTGGCTAATTAAAGTCACGATTATACAAAGCATTCTAAAATCAGCCAGATCAAACCTCAGCCGATGGGTGTAGTTTAGATGGTGCGATTCGGAACATTTTGGTTTGTCACACTACCATGAAGTGCTTAATGTTTAAGCAAACATACGGTGCTGTGAAAAAGTATTTGCCCCATCCAAAGATTTCCTCTATTTTTGTGTATTTCTCATACTAAATAGTTTTAGATCTTCAGACAAAGTTATCCGGGGCGCACGGTGACCCTGTGTGTGCGGAATTTGCATGTTCTCCCCATGGGGGTTTCCTCCGGGTACTCCGGTTTCCTCCCCCGGTCCAAAGACATGCATGGTAGGCTGATTGTCCAAAGTGTCCATAGTGTATGAATGGGTGTGTGAGTGTGTATGTGACTGTGTGAATCCTGTGATGGATTGGCACCCTGTCCAGGGTGTACCTTGCCTTGTGCCTAATGCTCCCTGGGATAGGCTAAAGGTTCCCCGTGACCCTGAGAAGGAGTAAGTGGTAGAAGATGGATGGATAAAGTTATCCAACATCTGTCACCCATGTGAAAAACTTAATCTGTTGGTGCCACCTTTAGCAGCAATAACTGCAACCAAATGCTTACGATAACTGGAGATCAGTCTTTCATTTCCTTCTAGGACCAGGATTTACTCCGATGCTGTGGATCTTTGTCTTGCTGCATGCATAAATCAGTTGTGCTTGAGTTTCAACTTACAGACTGAAGACCAGACATTCTCCTTTAGGATTTTCTGGTAGAGAGCAGGATTCATGTTTCCCTCAATTACTGCAAGTTGCCCAGACCCTGAAGCAGCAAAGGTTTGTTTTGACAAAATTGAGACATGCCTTAATGTTCTTCTGGGTTAGCCGTGGTTTTCGCCTCACCACTCTTCCATGGATGGCATTTTTGCCCAGTGTCTTTCTGATAGTGGAGTCATGAACAGTGACCTTTATAGATGCAAGAGAGGGTCCTTTATGACTTGCTGGATGAGTAGCTGCTGTGCTCTTGGATGAATTTTGGAAGGTCGGCCACTTCTGATAAGGTTCACTACTGTGCTGAGTTTTTCCATTTGGAGATAATGACTTTCACGGTCATTTGAAGTAGCCTTTGAATAGCTTTGCAACCCTTCTCAGACTGATATATTTTAATCATCTTCTTCCTCATCATTTCTGGAATTTCTTACAGTTTTGTCAGAGTGTGTTACTGGGTAAGATCTTGCCTTTGTTTTATCTTAGATTTTGTTTTCATTTCGGAAGCAATTTAGTATGAGACACAAAAACAGAAAAAAATCAAATATATAAGCAAATACTTTTTCACAGCACTGTACCAAATGAAAATATTTGTTTTGCAAGTCAAGAGGAAGCAAGGTTTCTTTTCTTTCTCTGAAACTGCCTGGACATCTGTGTGACCTGGACTCCTGGGTTCTAATTCGTCCATACCTATACTCATTACAATGTGTATGCATCAACTCAACTCAGAATTGTAAATAACACTTTGACTATATGAATTGAATGTAAAACAATTCTGTATGTGATGCATATACAGTAACTGCACAGTGGTAACTGCGGAAAATCATCTCAGGGGGTAATGTTCCCCCAAATTAATTTTATATGATGCTTTATGACACACTGTGCACCTGAGAGTGATTTATTAGGCATAATTTGTATCCCTGACATGATATTTCTGTACATGTAAAACATTCACTACAGGCGTGGTATTGTGGTATGGTGAGAGTTGTATTTCTTTATAATAATGTTATATTTACTGTTGAACACTGGGCCAGTTGGTTGAGAAGCTGCTCAGGGTCTCTGAGTGACATTTCTCTCTAATTATCTATAGCTTAGTGGAGAAATGATGGAGTCAGCTGTTTATTTTTGGAGGGTGTGTTAATGGTCTTCATTTCCTCTGTGTTAAAGGCCATAGACAGATTTCTGACAGATTCTATATCTAGATATCTGTTCTGCTTGCTACATTATTTAATTTTATATATATATGAAACCCTTCAGGCTGCTGGGAAGAAATACTGCTAATTATGATGTCCAACTTGTGTGCTTTTTTTCCCCCCACACTTTTGTGTGAATGACCTTCTGACCCTAACCTTAACTATTTCTAAGTTTTTGTATAACTTGTTTCATAAGCCTTCTTATTTGTATTGTATTGTAAATAATAAATAAATACTTGTTCCAAGCACCCAAGCTGCTGATTCATCCACCACTATCACAGTACAGGAACTTTTACTCAAATTTGCTATTGTATGTGTATGCACTGTATGTGTAGGTAGGTGGGTGTGTGTGGGCGCATGAATAAGATCTACTGTGAATAAACTTTGTAGCTTTTGTAGCTGTAGCAGGCTAATTACAGTGTCTGTATTTCCCTATATATTGTATAACAATATCACTGTCTCTGAGACTGTGTAAAGTATATATTAACTGCACTGATGTATAGTCTGCTTTTAAATACACCATCTACTGCAGTGTCACATTTACACGACTCTCTGTACTTCTAGCATGAAAGTTTCTTCTCAACAGTAGCACTTGAAGAGGTCCTACACACAGCAAAACGTCTCATTAACTAGACTCACACTTTGGAAAGTATACAGATAATATCCAACTTTAGCACTCTATCTAGACAGTTTAAAACCAGACACTTGGAATTAGAATTTAAATTTCCTCGGCAAAATCCTTCCCAATCTACAAGAACTCATTAAACACGCAGGTCTTTTGAACCATATATTTGCCACTGACCTCAGGTAAAGTACCAAAATTTTTCTGGTGTATGATTTTGGTCCACGAGGAGTAAACGGTAGGAGATGGAGATGGATTTTGGTCCACGCTCAAGGTTATTACCAGTAGGAACTAATGCTGCTTGGGGGCGGGGGCTAGCAGCAATATTTTTTTACTGATTACTTGCATATGTGTACTGTCACAATGCATGAACCCTTAGACAGAGATGACCACTAAAAATAGAACATACAATTAAAAAAACAACAAATACACACATGATTGTGTGTGCGCTGTCAAAAGAAACAGTGTGCTGTTTATTTCACAGTCTGCACAAACATGTACATGCTCATTTCCCTCCTCTAGCTTGTCCATATTTATTAGCTAGGCCCACAAATATCTAGTATTCTTCAGTATATGTTATATAAAATAGATTTGCAGCTTCTGTTACAGTATATGAAGACCTGCCAACCTTCAGGAATTTAATGTCTGTGTACACTGCAATGCATCACTCAAGATACAGCAAAATAGTATTTTCCCCCCATTTAAGTCAGTCAGTTGACAGTTGCAGTTTGAACTTCATCTCCTTCCCTCATCTCATATTAGTAGTCTTTTTGTCGATGCAATGATGCAGTGAACACTCTGTCAGTCAAGGTAAATATATATGAAAGTACTGTATGTTTCACTTGGCTAACAATCAAGACAAATAAAAAGTTAACATAAGTTAACTATAGATATTAGGGATGTACTAAGATTTTGGCCACTGAAATTTTTCAGGTGAAAATAGTCAAAAAAGAAAACATTTGACAAAAAAGGCCTACACACAAGTGTCAAATCTAACACTTTACAAATAAATGTAATGGTAATGAGGATTAGCCCTTTACTGTGTGGTGATGCCATATGGCAACAATTAAATAATTCCCAATCAAAATTGTAATAATTTTTCAATAGTTAGGCAAATCTACTTGAAGGAAAAAACTGGAACACTATCAGAGATAAGTGAGCATTTTTCATATTCAATATTTTTCATATTTCATGTTGTAATTTCAGACATTTTGGAATTGGACCTGATGTTCTAATTTTTATGTTTAAAGAGAAAGAGTTAAGAATTCTTGAGAAAGAATTCAAAAGAAGACACTTCACCCAAAACATGTTTGGATCTAATTTTTACATATATTTTGAGTGAGTCAATCCATCCACATACAGTATTTTTTTACAGCTGTAATTCCTGTCTAGAAGATATAACTTTTACATGCTTTCTAGGTGGCAAAAAAACTCTGCAACTTATAGTCTGGAAAATGCAGTAATTGGAATCTCATATTTTTTGTGTTATTTTCACTATATGATACCTTCCACTATTGCACATTGTTGCCGTATAGCAATAATTTACCAACCACCCCCCTAAAATTATTTATTTATTTACTAATTCAAGTCATAAAAATCCATAAAAACATTTACTGAGTTAAATTAAATAATTCATTATGCAGAGGGTTAGAAAATCCATAGACTACATTCAGAAAGATTGTTTGGTTTTCATTAGAAAACTCATTGGTATTTGTTAGTCTGTTGTAGCAGGTTTTGTGGGTGGATATCGATTTTACTGTAGGTTAATTATACATTGACTTGCCAAGTCGAGTCAGACTGAGGCTTGCTCTGAGCTGCCCTTCTAGATTTTTTGTGTGTATTTAGTGTGTATTTTAATTCACCTGTGAGGATACATGTTACAGTAGAAACAATGTTAAAATCAATTATTTAATTTCTATGTTATTTTATTTTAGTAATGGTTAATGTGTGAGTCATGCTTCAGCAAATTATGGAGTTCAGTAATAGGATGGCCATTTTTTCTGTCATTGAGATGGACAAATAATAAATAAATTAGTTTTCCACCAGGCTTTTGGAACATCCAGGTAGGCCTGCACGATTATGGCCAAAATGATAATTATGATTATTTTAATCAATATTGAGATCACAATTATTTATCATGATTATTCATTGATTTTAGGGACAACATATTTTTATTGCACTTTCACATTTAAATATACAGACCGCTGCTTTCATGTCCATGTTTTGCTACATTCCTGCTAATGTACAAATCCTTGCATCAAATTAGACTGACTGACCCTTAAAGTATATAAATATAAATAAAATTGTACCCAAAATATAAGATAAGTAAAATTAAAAATACCATCAACCAATTGAAAATATGCATCAAATATTACAATATGCAATTAAATTGAAACAATTCAAGCCTATGCAGAAAAGGCAATAACAGTTTACAGGAGGAGAGAAGCAGCCAAATCACCCAAGAGAGTGGTGCAGGGGTGACGTCATTTGGTACCAGAACCTAGAAGGTATCATCACACTGGTTCCCTCGACAAAAACTAGAGATGCACCAATGTATCGGCCGATCAAGGCTATTTTTCCCACTGTCGGCCGATAGTTTAAAAACATCCGATGGTCAGGGCCGATTATATCCTGTCAATCAAAAGAGGGTGGGAGTAGTGCGCTGCTCGTGCTGAATTAAATTGCCAGTGCACGGTTGAAAGATGAGTGTCAGGCTTTGTACTGAAACCCGGAAGTTAGCATCACACCGGTTCCCTCGACAAAAAACAAATAGGATTTTCCCATAGGCTTTTAGATTATTGCAAAAGATTAATCTCCGTAACCAACAAAAGTTTACAATACTGATACGTTTTGTCCATCAAGACAATTTTCACAAATGAACACAACTTTTATGAAGTTTGAAGAATAAATACAATCGCCATAAATAAACAAACTACACCACGGTCGCTCGACTTCAACGTCACCATCACCGAGCTTCCAACAGCTTCTCAAACTTGATTTAAAAACATTTTCCATAATATGGATTTACTCTGTGGATGAATCTTCAACCACGTTTTTTGGGGGGAATTGTGCACAGCACACCTGAACCAGTTTATCTCCAAAGTTTTTTCCTTAATGTCCCTGACAATCGTGATTGGGATCGATCTTTGATTAATTATGCAGCCCTACCTCCAGTGTACTTCCCCAGTCTCATGTTTTTGTTGGTCAGAAATCTAATGGTCAAAAAAAGGTAGCTAAGGGAATTTAACTTTAAAGTATGATGAGTTTGTTAACTAATTAAGTGCATTCATGCAGACTCATGAAAATTCTATTCTATATTTATTGTTGATCCTCAGATATGCCAACATCTACAGTTTAGCTGTAGCATTTAACATTTTTGACCCTTTCTATGATGATATGCGTCACCTGAAAACTACACTTTTTGTGCTTTTTTCAGGTAAAGCAGTACTCAACAAACACCCAAACATGAATGAAATTGTAATTGGTAAAGCTAATATACCGAAGTGGAAAGGACTCAGGGACATGAAGACACACCTTTGCTTCTGGTAGCAGTTACTTCCCTTTCTTATCAACTTTTCATTAAACTAGTTAAAGTAGTTCTTATAACGCCCAGAGTGTGTGAACATTTGAGACTTTTCAGCAACTTTAAATAAAGCCCTGATAGCCTGAACATGTTATCTGCTTGTCCAGGTCTCCTGAGATGTGTTTCAAACTGACTGAAGAGAGGTTATCTTGGTAAGGAGGTCAATGCTGTGGTCTTATAATGTTTGGCGTGCACACACACACACACACACACACACACACACACACACACACACACACACAGAGACCCCTCTTGGCTTACTTTTACATTTGTTCAGCCCACATTTCCATCGACACTTTTATGTTCCTGCACAAAGGTGGTGTTGAAAATGCTGTATCTGTATTCTGTATACAGAATACTGTACACATATATTATTTTTCATATGCAGCATTGTATACAATGTACAAAAAGGAACATTTGTTACACTACACTCATGTGAGTTATCTCATCTGTTAGTCAATTTCACTTTCAGTCAATTTGAGTTATTGTGATCCAGAATGTGGTTAAAGCCAAAAATTGGAAAAAGATCTTAAAAAAAATAAAACTGGAACAAGATGGGAGTGTAAACAGATATTTTCTGTTCTGTATTAAGTCAGTCATTATAGCTCACAACAACTGTCATCATATGTGGTAATGAATAGTAGTATTCCAATTGACTTTGAATATTGTTTAGGTACTGAAGTGCAGGAGTGAAAGTGAATCCAAACAGTCTATTAATGGTATATTCAAGACTAAGGTAAGCAATGCACAGTATAGCTAGCTAAACTTTTTTTTTTTTTTTTTACCTAGCTTGATTATGTTGATCACCTGGAGCAGCTGCTGATAAATAGCATTAACAACAATCAGGGCATGATGAAAGCTGTCACTCACATATTATTTATTTATTTATATATGTAACCTTCTTCGTCGGTGTGCTCCCCCCAAAATGTCTCTGCGTTGTGTTTGTTTGGTGATGAATGAGGAGGACACCGAGATCGTGGCTGTCACAGTAGTGAAGCTCTCCTTTACTCAGGCTCATACACATGAAAGAACTTTCCACAAGAAAACAGAACTGACTCAACAACAGCTCCACTAATGTAAAGAAGGGCTCACCCACACAACAAATCCCACAGAACACAGCTCCCCCCCAAGGCTGGGAGAAACATTTCACATCTTCCCTACATATATATAGCTAGTTAGTTTATTGGTGCTATGTTCACTAGCATCTACATTCGTTGAGCAACAGATGTTTCATCTATCCATTCACATTGAGAGGCTGTAGCTTCATGTGTTTACCATTTACAATCGGTGGTTTTCACGTAGGCAGATTCCTTAAAATGATGGCTACAGATGTGATATGATGTGCAGTCTCTTACAAGTCTTGGCCTCATTTTGGCGATAGCGCCAAGCCATAAATTTTCCATGAGCACTTCAGTGGAAAATTAATGAAAGCTCAAGTATGGATGCTTGCTTGTATTATATGGGCAGTAACATTAGCTACTCTGTACTCTTAATGAGGTGTAATTGCTGTTTGTTCATTTGCTATCATCTCACCAGAAGTTTTGAAATGTTACTACTTTTGCTTCCGCATCAGTGAACACGCAACCATGAGAGAGGTCTGTACTGGTTGTATTCACAACAATGAATAAAAAATCTTAGGCTAACAAGCAATATAACCATTCTAACATATACAGGGAAAACATACTGTAGTATAATCTTGATGGATTGCTGCAGCTTTGTCTTCTTGACAGTTTTCCCCATTGTTTTATTGTAGGATGTAGTACACCATGATGATAGCACTGGCTTCATACTTGAATTTTTTCTCCTGTATTCGCTTGTATCCTAGTACTGTATAGTACATGCTGATTTTGGGCAGGGTTTAGTTTGAGTTCTATACTGTCACGTGGCGTGACGTCAGGGAAGTAGGACGGATGCAGGTGCAGTTTGAACGATGGTTTTATTAACAAAAGAGGATGTCAAACAGAAACGCAACAAGAAACATAAAACAAGGCTAAGGCTATGACTAAGGCTAGGAAACATGAACAAGAACTATAAACATGGCATAAACAAAGACTCTCTATAACTATACTCTAGAATAGACCTCTAAGACTATCTAGTTCTATACTCTTATCTATCTAGATCTAATTACCCGCGCGGTGTGTAGCACAGCTCACGGTATATATGCACACACATGATTAGCTCCGAACTGCTAACAGCTGCCGGCAATACCAAAACACACGTGACACATGAAGAGGTGGGACGAAGACATGACATCAACCCGGAAGAAGCATGCGCATCAGCGCTCAAAGCGCGCTGCTGCATGGGGGAATCATGACATATACATAAGAACCCATTTTGAGCAAATAATATCTATGACAATATTTAAAGTGTTTTAGAGGAAGGTTAAAACAAATAGAAGCACACAGGAAATAATTGCCATTCAGGAGAAATCCCAGTGCTACGTTAATATCTACAGCAGGAATGGACAAAGCAGTAGCGTTCATGTGTACAGGTTATTAGTTTTTATTCATAGTCACCCAGCAACAATTCAACAAGCTCAATAACTCCCAACTGAACACTGTACTTCCTTATTTGGATAAAATATATTCACGCATTGCACTTTCTTGCCCCCATAAAAAAAGAAAAATCCCAAACCTGAAATGTTCTGCATGCACACTATACTTACCTAGATACCCCCTAAAAATTAAACTGAGACTTGAACCCGTCCCATTATAAATTGACAGTAAAAGTGTGAGCAATCTTGAGCATTACATTTGGACTTCTAAGTTTTAAGTCAAAGAACAAGACTATGTAAATTGTGATGTGCTCTAGAGATCAGTTTTTGTTCCAAGGAGCTAGGCCCATCCTGAGCAGAGATATTGAGGTTTCTGTGAACAGCTCTATAACTCAAATTTGTTGTGCTTGGACAAAGATGGTTGTTGTACTTAAACCAAGTAAAAAAAACAAATACAATTTTGTTAATCAGGTAATCACTCAAAAAAATTAAAAGACAAATTTTAAACTGTCAAGCAACCGACTTTGCAATTATTGGCCCACTTGAGATGGAATAACCCTTTATACAGTGCAACTTGATGCTGAAATTATAGCCGAGCCTACTACCTTCGAATACCACCATGTGCTGTACTAAACGCTCTAAAAGATCTTCTATGTGGAGGATTAATTAGCATGCATGAAGGACAATCTGTTCAGAATAAGGAACACTCATGTGTGTGGAAACACGTGGAAACCCAGTGACGTGCTGAGTTTTTGTCAAGATTGCAGGCATGATGTGCGTCATGATTATATACACATTTGATGTTAGTCTGTAGTAATGCACTTGTCTAGCCAAGTAGCTAGATGTAGATGTAGCTATATGTAGCTAAGTAGCTAATCACATATGGTGATATGTGATTACATTATCCCTAACCCTAGCTGCCACTTATTACCTTAGGCAACCATACATGGGACTGTGGAGCATTGTGGACTGTGGATGTATTCTTATTCCACTCCTGTTACAGTGAAAGTATTCATTCAACACTAGGGAATTTACTGTGTGTAGTTTCTCCAAACTGTCTCGTTTAATCCACAGTGTTTACGAATATAAACCACCTCCGAGTGTACATTTACAATTCTGTAGCAGAGAGAAGAGAAGGTAAATAATCTCCCATCCAGTGCCAATATGTCTGAAGGTTAAGAATGCATCTATCATGGAGCTGATATGTGACAGCTCCAAAGAGCTGCCTGTGTTTATTTTGAGTGTTCATTTCATCTTCTGCATTGCTGATGCTTTCAGAGTTCACCTCGCTGACCTGCAATCAGAAACTAATAATACATTGTCCTAGCCTTTGTTTGTCTGTTGCTGGGAACAAGGATTGCCAACGCATACAGTATACACAAACGTAAAATAGATTGCAGTGGTATTATGTTGGACTGGGTACGTTTTTGTAATATACAGGACTCCTATGTTAATCCAAACGAGTCCATACAACAAAGCAGTGCTACAATATAAAGACGACTCAGTTTTTAGAACTTTTAGAAAAAAAAATTTCAGAATCTTTTTCTGATGTTCTTTAAACACTCTTTGTTTAAATGCTTTGGTTTGGTTTTAATGTAAATCTAAATCAATTTCCTCACAAATTCCTCAACAGTATATAATAAGAGGTTATTAAAGCTGTCAGATTAAGCCTGAGTTTCATCACTGCTCCATGGTGTTTTATCAGCAGCCAGTAATGCACTTTGAGAAGATTATAATGATTTTATTTTTGGCATATTAATAAGGCACAAAATGTTCCCAAGACGAATCACCCTACATCTAAATAGCAATACTTGTTCAGAGACAGCTAGAAATCATGAGGCATAGTTGTGGCGACTGACAGCTTGAGGTGATGCACCTGCAGTACAATGGCTTTATTCTGATCTTCCATCAAGACCACTAAATGGGCATTTTCACCACATTTAAGCCATTGATTTTAGTTGTGCTCAGTATTTTTAGGCCCACTCCTGCCTATTCTTAAAGGAATTCTAACCAATCTCTCCTGCTCTTGCACTTATTCTCTTTGTTTGTATTTGCTTGCAATATTTTTTAATGGACTTGGTTGATTCTCAAAACATAAAACCAGGATAAGTGGTTACTAAGAATAAATGAATGAACACTGTAACCGATTGGGCACAGTGCCAATACACTCCCAATCTAATGAACATGGCCTTTTTTTGTCTGACAAGCTTTATACCTCACTCTGAACTCTTTTTTCACAGTCCCAATGCACATTATAGGTTGACCAATAGTGGATTTTACCAATACCAGTAACGAAGTTGAGCCAGTACCTGCCGATAACTGATTAATCAACCGATAGTTTTTAGAAGTGATACTGAATAAAAAAATAACACTCAACTATTCAGTAAAATAATTTAATGCAAAAATGAGCAATACTGACTGTACCATGAAAATGTAAAGTACTTTTTAAAATGGAATACATTTATGAATATGAATCATATTCATATCAATAAATATTGAAGTGAATAAGATACATCCAAACTGTACCAAAAAAGTAACACTCCAAATAACATAAAAATAGAAACGTACAAAAAAAAACACTTCAAATAACACAAAATTTGTCAGCGATAGTTTTTATTTTGCCTCTAGAGGCCGCTCTCATGCTGTATAATGACAGTGGATCATGACATTTCAGACACAAACATGGCATTTTCAAGTTGTGTACAGTGAACAAAAAAGAATGATAAACTGAACTGGACTGTTATAAATGAATCAATTGAAATGGTCCAACTTTAAAGGAGAATGCAAAATTCCTTGTTGTTTCTTTCTTTCTTTTTTGCATGTGGTGCCTGAGAAAATCCATAAAACCAGTTCTGTGTGATCAAATAGCTTGTAAGCTTTGAGAGAGATAACTGTTGTCATGCATTTCTTTTGGTGTTCATATAAGATATATGTATTGCAGAAACTTGCTGAAAAATTAAGGTCATTTCTATTCTAGGAAGAGCTGTAGTCGATTGTTTAGCTTACTCTCTGCTTAGATGTCTCGCCAAAAGCCTCTCAGATGTATCCATCTTTTTAAAAAAATGTCTCTGTTGAAGCTTAAGAAAAATATTCTGAACATTCCACTTGTTAAGAATGGAGTTATTTTTGCACTTCACTCTCGGGGCATTATGTAATCAGGCAGTGAAAGGCCCATTCTATAAGCCTGTTCAAGTACTCTAAGGATTTTCATTCTCTTTACCACAAGCTCGCTTTTTGAAGCATAGTTGAGGCTAAAGGTTTACACACACACACACACCTACTTGTAGGCTGAAGATGTTCAGTCTCAGTTTTTCACAACTTCACACAGTTCACATTCCACATTTAAACAATTGATAAACATTTATTTCACTATACAGTCCCATCCGAAACTATTGGAACAACAAGGCCAATTAATTTTTTTGTGCTCTACACCAAGGAGATGTGCGTTTGAGATCAAAAGATGACTATGATAAGAGACTAGGATTTCAGTTTTTATTTCAAGGTAATTACATCTAGATTTGTAAAACAACATAAAAGCAAGCATATAGGAACAGATAAATCTTGAAGTAAATAAAAGTAAATAACGTCTATTTGGCTGAACATCCCGTTTGCAATATCTGCGTCAAGCCTGTGACTCACTGACATCACCAAATTGTTGGTTTCTTCTTTTGTCATGCTCCTCTCTGGCTGTTTAGTCTTGGACTTTTGACTGATGTCTACGTCAAAGTGAGGAGTAGGGATGCACCGAATGTTCGGCAACTGAAACATTTCGGCCGAAAATAGCAAAAAAAAAATCACTTTCGGTGTTCGGCCGAATAAGTGAAAAGGCAGAATAAATTTGACCGAACACTAATGTGTTAGATCAAATAGCCTAGCAACCAGAGTCAGACGTGCGAATATCACGATCTCCCGAGAGGGCGCGCGCATGCACAAGCTACGTGCACGAGTGCTCATCGAGCGCATGCTCTTCGGATGTTGACAACCATGACATTGTTTACTGTGGACACGTGCGTTTCTTTTGTTTATGTTCTGTCTCCTCCCTGTTCTGTCATTGGTTGTTGTTCGGAGGTGTGGATTTATTGTTTTCAGCTGCCAGTGCTTAGCGCTAATTAAATTCTGGATATATACTGCTCGCGTCCCTGTATACCTCTCTGAGTATTCTGTCACGTCATGAGATGTTAGGGAGTAAAATACGGAAGCAGGTGCAGGTAAAGACGTATTTATTTAAGGGCAGGGAGACAAATCCAAATAGTAATAAAAAAAACGTTGTCAAGACAGGCAAAGGGTCGGGCGATCTGCAAATAGGCATAAACAGGACAAAGCAGGAATCAAAGTCGCGGTGACAGAAAACAGAGTCAAAACAAGAAACATGAACTAGTACTATGGACTGGGAGCAGAAAAACCAGCGGGCTTCGGCCAAGAATTTTCATTTCGGTGCATCCCTAGTGAGGAGCGAAGCTATACAGTGTTGATGTGCTGAATTTGTCAATATAATGGATCTGCTCACTATCCTTTACCCATCTCTCCTTCATCAAGGAGGGACAGTTGAGCGTCTCCTACAGGCGCCGCTTGATCCTGCGGCCCAGCTCCTGGGAGTACCAACGTGGGGTTTCCAGTGGATGTCACCAGCATTGGATCCACCACTGAGTGGTAGACTCTTTGGTATGCTGGACTGCTTAGACTGTGGATCGTAAGGTTGATGGAGCTCGCCCCTGGGGTGGTGGCAGCAGAGGAGCCAGGATTTTGATGTATTTCACGAAGCACAGGAGTGCTTACCACATAACAATCTTCCAGCTTCCGCAACTCTTCCTCTTGTACCGTTTCCATTTTGCTCCTCTTTGCAGTCTGAACCAAGAAACATGACAAGAAGTTTCAATCAATATCATGTATATGCATGTCTGATCTGCTTCTCCAAGTGTTCATTTGCTGTACTCTACACAAAGTAAAGAAACTAATACCTGATGCAGAGAGTTGGCATGTCTTCTCTCATGCTTCTTGCAGTAGGTATGATCTTGAGAAGACATTTCAGAGGCTTTCAGTAAAATTTCCCATAGATTTGAAGAAATGGTTAAATAGTTTTGGAGAGCAGTCTCAGCATGTGGATATCTCACTCTAAACTTGGTTTGCATTTGGTCTTAAATTCAAATCAAATTCTTTTAGAATTTTAGAACCAAAAGATGACTCATTTGTGACCTCATAGAATTCTGATTTCATCAGTAGACCATCAAGAAAATAACTGGACAGAGAATTTAGGGGTAATTTACCTCTATCATTTGCAAATTATTATAAAAATAAAAACGACAATAATGATAACACACACACAGACACAAAAGCCAATAGCATTTTATATAGGTAAGAATGAGAAGAATTAACAATTCATAATCTTGGATGAGGGAAAATGTGTAAATATATATATATAAAATAAAAACAACTGATGAATAACTCTATATACAATGAATTAAATTTCTAAAGTACCAAAAGAAAAAGCAAGAAAATGGCAGAAATGATACAACGGCACACTGTGCGAATTGCACATATTGATGTTCTGGCATTTTGACAATTCAGCACTTTCAAAATTACGCATGTTATTGTGCACCAATTGATGTCACTTGTGGAAGTAAGGCTTACTCTCTTGTCAGAGTACACATCAAGGGTGTGTGTCTGTAATGGTCCCCCTCCCCCCATGTTTATAACCAGGTGTGTTTTTAACAAGAGGAAGAGGATGTTTAGACATTGCTATAGATGTGTGTGGGCATTACGAGGCCAGTTGAGTAGGGCTGCACATTTAATCGAATATCGATCACAATTACGATTATGGCTGCCCACGATTGCATGAACATGATCGACTGCGATTTTGACATTTAAATTTCGTCCTCTGCTCATAGAAAACTCCACTGCATATCAATTCAAGTGCTTCCTAAACTTACAGCTAATCACATAGAGTGGCGCAGGGATGATGTCACTTTGTAACGCCAAAACCCAGAAACAAGTTAGCATCCTGGAGTGAATAGGTTTTTTGAATGGGATATTGGTTAAACGCCTGAAATCAGGTCTGTGATGAACACAAGCACAAAATATTTTCACGTTTAATTCTATGACATAAAAATACAACAGTAAGACCCCACTCATGATTTTTTGTAAGCTTTTACATGTATTGAAAAAAATTTCTAACTTTTTTTTAAAAAGTTTAAAAAAAAAAAAAAAAATAAAATATATTTAAAAAAAAAAAACACAAAAAAAAAAACAAAAAACCACACAAAAAACAAAAAAAACAAACCAACACAAACAAAAAAAAAAAAAAAAAAAAAAAAAAAAAAAAAAAAAAAAAAAAAAAAAAAAAAAAAAAAAAAAAAAAAAAAAAAATAACAAAAAAAAAAAAAACAAAAAAACAAAAAAAAAAAAAAAAAAAAAAAAAAAAAATTGGAAAACAAACAGCTGAGACAAATGATGACACACAAGGGGACAACCAATAACAACTGTAGACAACCATCACGCCGAACAGGAAAAAACTTTGCAGATAAACTGGTTCAGGTGTGCTGTGCACAATTCCCAGAAAAAAAACATGGATGAACATTCATCCATAGAGTATATCCATATTATGTTAAATGTTTTAAATAAAGTTTGGAAAAGTTGTCCAAAGATGGTGGTGGTTTCTATCATATGATTAACTTTTTATTTCTTGCAATTGTATTTAGGATTCAAACTTCCTAAAAGTTGTGTTCATTTGTGAAAACTATCTTGATTGACAAAAAGTGTTAGAATTTTAAACTTGTGTTGATCACAGAGTTTATTTTTTTCCAATAATCAAAAAGCCTGTGGGAAAAACCTATTGGGTTTTTGTTTTACATTCACCAATACTAAATTTCTCAACAATACGATAACTGATTATTCAGAGTGATATCGGCCGATACCAATAGGCCTTTTATGCCTTTTTTTAAATTAATTATAATTAATTCCACAGTTCTGAAGGAAATGTAAACAAAAACATTATCCTCTCCATTTCAACAAGTTGTTTCACAATAACTGGTCTCATAAACAGAAAACACATTACTCACATTAACATTAATACATGAATAAATACTGAAGATTAAAGTAACTTATTGAATGTTATTAATTCATATTAACATTGACTGAAGTCTAAAAAACCTCCTGTTAGTCTCACATTCACTCACCACAAACACAAACATTTCTACTTCATCAATGAACATGAAAGGGGTAATATATAGGCCTAATATAAACTTTTTTTGATGATATTAACTCATTGCATATGAAATACACTACTCTACAAATATGTGACAAATATATTTTTCTGTGATATATATATATATATATCACAGAAAAATATATTTGTAGAGTAGTGTATTTCATATGCAATGAGTTAATATCATCATATATATATATATATATATATATATATATATATATATATATATATATATATATATATATATATATATATATATATATTCTACTTTTTTGACACTCATCTTTCAACCGTGCACTGGCGATTTAATTCAGCACGAGCAGCGCACTACTCCCACCCTCTTTTGATTGACAGGATATAATCGGCCCTGACCATCGGATGTTTTTAAACTATCGGCCGACAGTGGGAAAAATAGCCTTGATCGGCCGATACATTGGTGCATCTCTAGTTTTTGTCGAGGGAACCAGTGTGATGATACCTTCTAGGTTCTGGTACCAAATGACGTCACCCCTGCGTCAATCTATTGGGTGATTTGGCTGCATCTCTCCTCCAGTAAACTGTTATTGCCTTTTCTGCATACGCCTGAATTATTTTCATTTAGTTGCATATTGTTATATTTGATGCATATTTTCAATTGGTTGATGGCATTTTGATTTTTACTCATCCTATATTTTGGGTACAATTTTATTTATATTTTGCTTCTACGAGATAATGACGTAAAGATTTGTACATTAGCAGGAATGTAGCAAAACATGGAGGTGAAAGCAGTGGTCTGTTTATTTAAATGTGAAAGTGCTACATAAATATGTTGTCCCTAAAATCAATGAATAATCGTGATGAATAATTGAGATCTCAATATTGATCAAAAATAATCGTGATTATAATTTTGGCCAAGATCGTGCAGCTCAACCGGCCAATGATAGAATAAATTTAAGTTTTTGGATTCAGCCAGGAGACTGGAGAAACAGACATGAGTACAGCTCACCAGACACATGGCCTTTCATCACTCATGTTAAGCTTCAGAACAATGCAGCATTTACTTTTCTCTTTTTCCCCTCCCTTACTCATAGCCTTTCAAAGTAGTGCCTCAGCCTTATCGCTCCACCACAGCTGTCGAGTCGCACAGATCCATGACCCATTGCTCGATAATTTCAAAAGCTCTTCTTGAAATCAGCAAAGTAACTGCAGCCTTTGAGGCTTTAGATTGAAACAGTCCAGCCTAATTGCACCTATTGTATGTTTCACTCATTTATCCTAATTACCGTCAACCACTGAATGTGGTGTTAAATGGATAGAAAGCAGCACATTGTACGACAGTGTACTGTAGTGTGTGTGTGCTAAATCTGTGGATGTAGCAGGTATCCAAAATGATCACGAGTTCACGGTTCAGCCCCAGTCATTTCTGACATCTCTTTATTCTCTGCTGCGTTCTTTTTTTTGGATTATGAATGTGTGTGTGTGGTGTGTGTGTGTGTGTGTGCAGACAGAATGAGGAAATTACTTTCTCTTGGCTCATTCTGCATCTGCACATCTTTCCTTCTGAGTTTTAATTGAACATTTGTTGGCTTTCTTTTTGACACTATCGACATTTCATATCGGCTTGTTATTATCTGTGCTTATTTCACTGAAGTGTCATAATGGTTACACAAATTTACAGAAATATGCAAATGTGGGCAATAATGAATGAGCGTTAGAGTGTGGTATGTAAATAACACCATAGTAAGTGCATTATGTTCAGTGTTAGCCATGTTTTTTGGGTGATATAGCTGATAAGGGATATCTTTTTACATTATTATTTATTTTTTGCTTGTTATACCAATCTGAATCACTTAAAATGCAAATCTTGGGACAGTAATTTGTGAATTCCAGAAACAAGACATATCAAAACAAAACCACTTTTCAAAATTGGATGACGTCGTGGTTGCCTGGTACACGTAAAAATGTTTTACCTCTCATAAAGGCACACTTTTTAGTCTTTAACAGTCTGATTTCTTAGCTGCAATGTATAGACTAGGGATTCCCAAACTGCTGCATATCTTGTGTACATCTGGAAGATTTAAATGTGACATCTACTAGACGACAAGTCAGAATCAAAATATCCCAGTTTTTTCTAAGTTCACGGCTTCCTTGAATCCTTATAAATACATGTGTTCAGTGGTTTTGGTGAGGAAAAAATGGACAGCGTGAGAATAATAAAAAAAAATCTTATTTTTATTTAAATTTTTTTAACGACAAGATGTTAATTTTGCCGTTCTAAAATAAAATAAAGACCTGAAAAGTTTACATCCGTAATCACCGCTTAAATCTTATCGTATGCTGTAGGTGTCACGTTCATATTGGGGACCAGAATGATTTTTCGGGGGCTCACACAACAATATGAGCTGTAATTACAATGTGTTGGCATTCCTGTGCGTTTACCTCGTAATTACAGTATATCCGACAGGACATAAAGGCAGCAAAACTGTCAAATATGAAGTGACTTTATGCACAGCGGCGTTAAACACACTGACGAGCATTTTGTCTCTTTAAACTTTTTGCTGTCATCGTGATTGTCATGAGCTGCGTCTCAAAACGTAAACGCCAACCTTATATTACCTAATATTTACTAATCCTATGAATCTGGAAGGTCGGTACACAAACTTCCGGTAGGTTTGAAGGCAACATGGGAGGATTTGTACCCTTGTGCGTTAATTACCAAAAAGTTACACATAGGTCCAAAGAGGATAAATATATCTTTTATAGACTGTAATACATATATTTTTCCTTTTTCACTGACTTTGATTTTTTAACAGCATCAGTTCTGACCATAATTACCAAACCTTTTAAACGCCGTTTTCTTTACATAATGCAAAAATCTTCACAGCTCAGTAACCTTCTTTGACTCGTATACATGGGGTTTGTGGTTTCCAGTACAATGTCATTTCTTTCTTTCAAACTGTTCACACACACACAAACACACAAAAGTTTCAGTACACACATACACAATTATACATATACACAACTCTGATATCCATACAAAAACACCCACACTATTATAGCTGCATCATTTATTCAGTTGGTCTGCAATGCTCTATAGTACAGCAGAATCAGAAAAAAGGAAATGCATGTATGTTCTCCAGAGGCTCAACCTGAGAAAAGAGTACACATATCAGAGTAAAAAAAAATAATAATAATTTTCAATGTTTTTAAACCTTGTCAACTAAATAAAAGCCTATTAACACAGAATGCAGGATTTTATGCTTACATGTCATGAAGATTAAATATCACCGTTTGAATGGGTTTCAGTGGGGACATTTTGTCCTTAAGGTCTCAAGTGTAAATATTTTGTATACCTAAATTGATTTATGAAAGCAAATGAGGGCAAAATATTAAAATTCCAATAAAAATACACACCTTTTGCAAAAGGTTTGCATTAACACAGACAAAATTATAAAAATTAAATAAAATGAAAAGACACAAATGTTCATAAAATTCATACCTGGGATAGGAAAACCGGTCAGTGTTAGTACTCAATGGTCTAGTACAGTACATACGTATGTGATTTGAGACACACCAGTTTGTTTTATAGTGGAGGTAGAGGAACAGGGAATTTTTATTTTGCTAAAGTACACTAGTACAGTATGTCAGGATAGTGAAAAAGACTAAAATCGCATTTATTACTTCTAAATACGTGAGTATGTTGAGTTTCTCTCCTGACCCCACTTGTTAATTGTGAAGAGGCAAGGATTGATGTAATATTGATTAATTAATATGCTGTATGTTTACATCAGGTCAAGCCATTCCTACTTTGTATACGCTAATTCAGTCACTTCTTATATTCTGGCATGCAGTTCTTATAGTGTACTATAACAAACCCCCTTTATGAAGCTCATTACAGTACCCTGGTCTGAATACTGATCTGGAAAAAAAAAGAAAAGAAAACAACAACAATGTAGCAGCTTGTAAGAGCAGCGGGAAGCATTATGGAGTAAACAGCTCCCCTCATTATGTTATTTGTTTGCTGCAGTTAAGCAAATGGTTACAAACAACTGCTTTTAAAAGACTCGTAGTCAGGGACACAAAATGTGTTTCTCAGTCCCTCATGAACTAGTAATAGCGAGGAGCATATTTCTGAGACAAAGCCTCCTGTCTGTTTACAAGAGCACCTTCCTTTGAATGTACCATGCTTGTAGAGGGAAGTTGCATACAGGATGAAGATAAATGACACCGTGAAGGCAGGGAAGAGAATCACAGAAGTACAGCAGGACTCTCAGCACATCTGGACTGGAAGTCACAGTGTTGTTCGGGGTGAAGGTGACAGAGGCAATGATGGAGAGGTGAAAAAGTACCCATGCCTATGTTTATGCCTACTGGGGAATATCAAAATTTGCTGTAGTCCCCCCCTTCAATTGTACATTCAACTGCTGGTCATGATGTTAGATGGGAAGCTAAAAAGTAATACAGTTTATCAATAACACAACAATGAATATTTCTCAACAAGTCAACATTGTGCTACATCAGGTATTCCCAAACATTTGTGCAACAATCTCAAGTGGACATCATGATTTTCTGTGACCTCAACCCTTGACTACCCAACTTTTTTTTTTATTTCAGCTTCGTAAGTTATTGTAACATTTTTATCAATTGACAACAACCACCCATTTTCAGTGCACACAATGCAGTGCATGTATGTGGGTACTCTGGATAATAAATGTTTTGCCATAATTTGTGTTAATTTTCTTGACTTTGTTTTCAAGTAAGAGTCACTCGATGTGGTGGAGGATCTAGTAGAGGTAGATCCATGTATAATCCATGTTTATTCACTCACTCCTACACTAAAGTCTTGTGTCAGGATGCCAAAAACGACTAAAATAGCATGTGCACTCTTCAATTAAATGTGGCTTATGTGAATGTGGCTCGCAGTAACATGTCATAGCATAGTCATAGATTCTTTACAGTTAGTGCAATATTAATCTGTAAAATAAATAATGTAGGGCTGCAATTAACAATATATATATATATATATATATATATATATATATATATATATATATATATATATATATACACAGTGCCTTGCGAAAGTATTCGGCCCCCTTGAACTTTTCAACCTTTTGCCACATTTCAGGCTTCAAACATAAAGATATCAAATTAAAATTTTTTGTGAAGAATCACCAACAAGTGGGACACAGTTGTGAAGTGGAACGAAATCTATTGGATATTTTAAACTTTTTTTGGCAAATAAAAAACTGAAAAGTGGTGCGTGCAAAATTATTCGGCCCCCTTACTTTCAGTGCAGCAAACTCACTCCAGAAGTTCAGCGAGGATCTCTGAATGATCCAATGTTGTCCTAAATGACTGATGGTGATAAATAGAATCCACCTGTGTGTAATCAAGTCTCTGTATAAATGCACCTGCTCTGTGATAGTCTCAGGGTTCTGTTGAAAGCGCAGAGAGCATCAGGAAGACCAAGGAACACACCAGGCAGGTCCGTAATACTGTTGTGGAGAAGTTTAAAGCCGGATTTGGATACAAAAAGATTTCCCAAGCTTTAAACATCCCAAGGAGCACTGTGCAAGCGATCATTTTGACCACAATCAGTCGTACACTATAACTCTATATAGATATAGAGTTAGAATTAGATAGCGAATATAGTTAGAGTCTTTGTTCATGTCTTAGTTCTTGTTCATGTCTCCTAGCCATAGTCCATGTTTTTTTTTCAAAAAATGTACCGAAAATTACGGTACATCTGGAGGATCAAAAGTGTCATCCAAACATCAGAACCAAAACATGTCTGTCCATCTGCTTTCCAAGTCGGACAAAAATGTTTAGTGATTTCATGCACAGTAACATTAAACAGACCAGTGAGCTCCGTTTATTTTTAAAACCTTCTGCAGTTGGCACGATTGCTGTCATGATTCGCATCATAAATCAAAAACCCTCACTGTACATTTGAAAGGATTTACTAATTTAGAAGACTGTTACTCAAAACAGACCTTTTCTGTAGGTTTAAGAAGTGTTTAAAATTCAAACATAACTATTAAAATTCAAACATAACTATTATAACTATTAACTGTAATAGGAAAGCTGGTTAGTGTTAGTACTCAAAAGCGGTCCAGAATAATACACAAGTATTCAGTTTGAGACAGAGTTAGATTGTTTATTCAGTAGCAGACACATTGTCACATGAAGCTACTCTACCTCCACTGTTTATTTTACCATGCAGACACCACATAAATTTATGAGGATGCTCACACGTGATGCCTCAAAGCACTGCGGGGTGGCGTGCTGCAGCCATCTTGCATGCACATACTGTATGCATTAACAGCAAGTATAAATAAAACTTTATGTATGTGTCAGTGAGGGGAATGGTGGGTGGTGGTGTAGCTTAAGACATTTGCTAACAGCAGTTCATCTGATGTGGATGCAAAAGTGAATATACATATATAGCCCTCCTAGCTCATGTATTTCAGCCTTCCCTGATTTTGTTACTCACACAGGCCAGGTAGATATATTTGCGTCGATGTGCCTGTGTTAAGCAGGAACACTTATGAGTATATTGTACTTCATTCAGTTTGTACTTCATTTATTCAGTGTTACCAAGAAAGTAAAGGACAAGAGGTGTTCAAGAAGGCTAATTTTATTCAGCTCACACCTGTTTGTAAAATTGCTTGGACCAGGGAGGTGGGTTTCACTCGCATTCTGCTGATAAATAACATCTCAGCAAGAGCCTGTGATTATACTAAAGGCTTGACATGTTGTCGATTTTGTTCAGTCCTCTGATTAAGCATGCCAAGTCTAAGCCTGTGGCTTATTGTTCTAGAGGAAACTATTGCAGAATACCAGGAGTTTGGTGTGTCCTCTAAGCTAATATTGTTACGTGATTGTTGTTCACACTTGAGAACAAGCATTGAGGCTGTGGCAAAATGATCTTTTTTACTTCTGCTCCAGAACCCATTACATTACCTTTTGCCAAAGTGGACAGTTTTGTCCTGTTTGGCCCATGAGCAAGCCATGACGGACCCCAACATGAATTGAGATTCAATTCAGTGTGTGGTGATGTGTTTCTGCAAAGGTCTCTTCTACAATTAACCTTGTGTGACGCACGAGAGCACAAAACAAACAGCAGTAGAGCTGGTGTATGGGTGAGTGAGCGCTGGCTGATGGAGTGCACTGCCTGCTGTTTCATTAGAACCGAAAGTAGGTCCTGAGCCAAACTTCAAGCCATCCATCTAACACAGACTGTACTATATTAAATACAGAGACAACCTTATAGTTTATGAGAACCTTCTCTGTGGTGATTTAATATTAATCCCCCTGCAGTTTTCTCCCCAGTTTTGTCCTACCAATTCTCACCTACTAGGTAACTCTCCCAATTACACAACAACTACCAACAGGGGAGGGTGAAGGCTAACACAAGCTTCCTGTGAAACTCATAATTCAACATCTTTTCGATCTGCTGCTCATTCTGCATCATAATCTGAGGAAAGTGCTGTCTGCTCTGTTCCTCCTACACACACACCAACGATTGGCTAATTTCACTGTGATTGACAGGGGAGAGAGAGTATGCCATTCCTCTCACCCAGAGAGCTCAGACAATTTTGGTTTCTTGACTACCTTTCACGGATGGGATTCAAACTTCTTTGATCTCCTAGCAGGAGATTAAAAAAAAAAAATAAACAAAGAGTGGTGTGAAAAACAAAAAACATCTGGTGAGAAGCAGTTCTGCAAATGGAAGCACCTTGATGAGAGAGGCTTGATGGCTAGATTGGTTCGTGTACACAGTAACTCACACGATAACACAAACCTTGAGGCGGATGGGCTACAGAATGGTTGTTTTAGTTACTGTAGGCTGCCTGTGAACTCCAAAATCTGTCCAATTGAGGATACCACAGCAGTGGCAAGACAAGGTAAAATTTTGTACAGTTTTGTCTGTGCATGTACAAGGAGGGGCAACAAAACATTTGTACAAATGTTGGTATGTAAGGTGGATCAACAGTTAAGGCTCTTGGTTACTGCTCAGAAGGTCAGGGTTCAATCCCCAGCACTGCCAAGCTACCACTGTTGGGCCCTTGAGCAAGGCCCTTAACCCTTTCTGCTCCAGGTTTGCTGTATCTTGCCTGCCCCTGTGCTCTGACCCCAATTTCCTAACAAGCTGAAGAAAAGAATTTCAGTGTGCTGTAATGTTCAGTGCTTGCCACTAACTTTGGCACCCTTGGTAAATGTGAGCAAAGACGGCTGTGAAAAATTGATTTGTCTTTATTGTTTATTTTGACCTTTTGATATTTTGTTTAAAAAAATACTTTGCTCTCATGGATATCAAACAATTGCGAACACAAAACAGGTTTATCCAAAAAAAAAAAACATCCTTCTTAAATATAGGTGTACAACAATTGTTGGCACCCCTATGAATTCATCCATCCATTTTGTATACTGCTTATCCTACAGGGTTGCAGGGAACCAGGGAGCATGGGGCACAAGGCAGGGTACACCATGGACAGGGTGCCAATCTATATCACACCCATTCATACACTACGGACACTTTTGACATGCCAATCAGCCTACCATGCATGTCGTTGAATAGGAAAATGGAGTACCTGGAATAAACCCCCGCAGCACAGGGAGATTATTCTCTTTGAACACAGGACCACAGCAGTAATTGAACCCCCAACCCTGAAGGTATGATCCGAACGTGCTAACCACTAAGCCATTGTGCGCCCCCCCATGAATTTATATGAGAAAAATATATTTGAAGTATATTCACATTGATATTTTACATTTTTTAGTATACCTGGGTGACTCAGGAAATTGTTCAACTATGACTTCCTGTTTCACAGGGGTATAAATAGAAGGTTACACGTAGGCCAAATTCTCTTAGTCATTCATAACAATGGGTAAGACCAAGGAATATAGTGATGTGCGGCAAAAGGTTGTTGAGCTTCACAAAATGGAAAGTGGCTATAAGGAAACAGCACAAGCACTGAAAATGCCCATTTCCACCATCAGGGCAATACCGTAATTTCCGGACTATAAGCCGCTACTTTTTTCACACGCTTTGTACACTACGGCTTAAACAATGATGCAGCTAATTTATGGATTTTTACCGTCTAATGAATTTCATGCCGCCAAAACATTTAGCCTTGTCACATCGGACAAATGAAATTACCCAACAGGTCACAGTGGACCAATGAAACTGTTCGAATTAAATCTAACGCACTCACACTATATTCTTCAGATCATTTTGCGCTTCATGCACACCCCCTCATCAGGGAAAACACACGAAGAAATGCATATTGGTTGACGTCCTGTCTCCGCCCCGTCTTGTGTTGTTGAGTCACATGTGTTTTGGTATTGTGTTTTGGTATTGTTTGGCTGGTGTGTATATATACCGGGAGCCATGACACACACAAAGTGGGTAATTAGATATAGAGTTAGAATTAGATAGCGAATATAGTTAGAGTCTTTGTTCATGCCATGTGTCTTAGTTCTTGTTCATGTTTCCTAGTCATAGCCGTAGTCCATGTCTGAGTTCGTGTCAAGGCTAGTTAGCTTATAGCATAGCTTATAGCTTAGCCGGTAGCCTAGTAGCTTATAGCATAGCTTATAGCCTAGTAGCTTGTAGCATAGCTTATAGCCTAGTAGTGGACAGTATAGCTTAGAGTTGTATAGACTTAGTTTAGAATATAAATGTAGAAGTGGTTTATAGAGTATAGATATAGAGTCTTTGTTTCAGGTCATAGTTAATGTTTAGGTTAGTTGGTTTAGTTAGCTTAGTTCATTGAGTTGGTCTTGGTTCTTGTTTCTCTTGAGTCTGCTCTCCTCTGTTTCAATAAAAGCTCTCGTCCTAACTGCACTTGCATCCGTCCTGCTTCGTTTACGTCACGAATCATGACAGTTACAACGTGGACACCTGCGGCTTATAGACAAGTGCGGCCTATATATGTACAAAATAGTTTTTCTTTATAAAGTTAGCGGGTCCGGCTTATATTCAGGTGCGCTCAATAGTCCGAGAATTACGGTAATTAAGAAGTTCCAGTCAACTGGAAATGTTATGAATCAACCTGGAATTGGCCATTTGTCTATATCGTCTCAACGCACTGTGAAGAGGACAGTTCGAGTGGCCATAAAAATCTCCAAGGATCACAGCTGTAGAATTGCAGAAGTTATTTGTGTCTTGGGGTGAGAAAGTCTCCAAAACTACAATCCGAAGTAACCTACATCAGCGGTCCCCAACCCCCGGTCCGCGGACCGGTACCGGTCCGTGGGTCATTTGGTACCGGGCCGCACAGAAAGAATAAATAACTTAAATTATTTCTGTTTTATTTATTATCTGGATCTGAAAAATGACCGGATTCTCTCTGTTACATCCTTCTACGACTCACTCTTGACACATGTCAAGACGCTTGTCTTGGTCACGTGATATGTTGAAACCTTACCATAGAGACCAGAGAGAGGATGCTGCTAATAAAGTTGCGATTTCACATTGGATTCAAGTTTGTTATTATATTTTAAAAATACCCCAGTTTTTATGCCGGTCGTATCATTTTATTTTGTTGTATCTATCCGCCACACCTTAAAGGCCGGTCCGTGAAAATATTGTCCGATATTAAACCGGTCCGTGGCGGAAAAAAGGTTGGGGACCGCTGACCTACATCACCACAAGTTGTTTGGAAGGGTTTCAAGAAAAAAGTCTCTACTCTCCTCCAAAAACCAACCTCAAGCGTCTTCAGTTTGCCAGGCACTACTGGAACTTTTCTATGGTCAGATGAAAACAAAATAGACCTTTTTGGCAGTAAACCCCAGAGGTAGTTTTAGCGCACACAGAGAGGTAGCCATATGGAAAAGTACCTAATGCCACGGTTAAATATGGTGGTGCATCTTTAATGATTTGGGGCTGTTTTTCTGCCCGAGGACCTGGACATTTTGTTAGGATACATGGGATCTTGGTCTGTATCAGATATTAAAGGAAAACTCGACTGTCTCTGCCAGAAAGCTTAAAATGGGCTGTGGTTGGATCTTCCAGCAGGACAATGATCCAAAACATACATCAAAATCAACACACAAATATTTGTAGCCAAGAAGCTTTGTGGCCTTAAATTCAGACACCTTCCCATTGTGTCCTTCCAATTCGCTGTTGGATGTAATTTTTAAATGTAAACTGGCCAGGAAGCAGACATTAAGGGTTATCTTTGACCTACTCGACATACATGATTAGTCGTCCCGAGATCTCCTTAAGAATAAATGGGAGACGGACTTAGGCGAATCAATTTCTGATAGTGATTGGTGCAAAGTAATCCAGGGGATTTTCTCCTCCTCCATATGTCTCAGGTATGCAGTTGTCCAATTTAAAATTGTTCACCGTCTGCATTGGTCCAAAGCTAGATTCTCTAAGATTAATTCCGACATAGATCCCACATGTTGCATATATTCTGGACATGCCCAAAGCTGTACACATTCTGGCAATCTATATTTGAGACTTTCATTAAGATATTGTTAAGAGTGGTACAGCTGTCCCCTCTTAGTGCGATGTTTGGGGTGACCCCGGAGAATACTCCTTTTAGATGGTGTGATATCAGCATGATTTCCAACTGCACTCTCCTGGCCAGGAGATTAATGTTGTTTAGATGTAAGGATCCTGCTTCACCATTGTATAGTCATTGGGTCAGGGAAGTCATGTGTCATCTTAAGTTGGAAAAGATTAGATACATTGTCAGGGGAGCGACTGGGAAATTTAACAGAATCTGGCAACCTTTTCTGTTCTTTGTTTGAGACATGGATGCTGACAGTATTTGTGTGATCATTATCTATAATTGTATTTATTTTGCTCTCTTCTTTTCTTCTTTCTGGCTTTATAATATGCAATATGTATGTTCTATGTCTGGCACTGTTTTGGGGGGGGGGTTATTCTGTTTGGTTGGTGTATGTTTAATTTGAAAAATGCTAATGAAGGAACCTTGATCAAAAAAAAAAAATCAACACAAAAATGGTTTAATGACCACAAACTCAAGGTCCTGCCATTGATTAAGTATTGACTAAAACAGTGTCAATAATTGTTGCTCACCTATGTTTAACAAAGACATGTTTTTTTTTATAAACCAGTGTTTTGTTTGCAATTGTTTATCCATAAGAGCAAGTATTTTTGTGAATTGTTTGAACAAAAGATCAAAGGGTTAAGAAGTAAAGACAACTTTTCACAGACTACTTTGCTTATATTTACCAAGGGTGCCAATATTAGTGGAGGGCACTGTATAAGTGACAAATAAAGGCTTACTCTTTTTTAAATGGTCAATTAATTCCATTATACTGTATTTTTAGAATTACTTATCATACTATGTAAGTTTAAAACCAAAGCTAAGTGCATTTACAAGCAGAATTCTGTGTAACTTACTGCCCTGTTAACACTGATGGTATATTTTTATTATAACCATACATTTTAAACAGAGGGCTGTTGTACTGAGTGTCAATTCTACATTATTTTTGTTTTTTTTTCAGTTAAGAGTTATAACCTAGTGTACCGACTGTGTTTCCCGTGTGTATATGTGGAGGCAGTGAGTAATGCAGCAAGGATTAGCCTGTGAGTAGTTGCAGAACTCTGTATGTACACTTTGTTATGAAAGTGTGGAATAGCTTACTGTGGGCGACTGTTGCTGACTGAACTGAAGGCACAGAACATGCTATACTGTGTGTTCAGTGGCATTCTGCCAGAAACAAAGCTGTAAAGTGATATACATGTGTATGCGCACTCAAAGACTGTTGTAAACCCTTCAATCTGGCAATCTTCTTACCTGTATCCATTCTTATGCAATTTAATTGGCATGTTTTCAGGTACCAGTGCTGTGCTGACACATGCACAGTTAAGCAGCCTACAGCATAAACACGACTCTACATCGGGAAGGCATGGTTGGTGTCATTTGTATAGATTTGCTTTTTAATATACAAATTCACAGTTGTAATACCTACTCATTATATATGTGTGTATATATATATATATATATATATATATATATATATATATATATATATATATATATATATATATATATATATATATATATGGAGCACCAAAGCCTCAAGCCAATTGGTTTAAACTAACTGCACTTACATTGTGCATATGATTAGATTTGTAGAAATGTCTTTACCTTGTCAAGACTACAGTCCACTTCACAATTTTTTCAACTAATAACTTCAAGGAGAACCCTTTTGCCTAACAGTAAACTGATATAATACCTTTTAATAATTAGTGTAAATGCACTAATTATTAGTTATATACCAAAAACGCTGTTGAAGTCTGGAATTTGATTGGTCGGAAGATGATTACTTTTCTTTACCTGCAACTTAGACAGTAATGCCAGCTGCAAGGTGAATGAAAGGTTTATATGCATGTGCTTGTTAGAATACATTATTGATCTTTAGATGGCCATGTTGGTCATGCTACATAAACAGTTACATCTCCAAAGCATCAAAATAGACTATGGGGCCATTTAAATAACAGTAATGTATTTTTTTTTTTCAGATTAAGCTATATTACATGCAGTAATAAAAATTATATGCAGGTTTAGAGCAGTGCTCTGACAAATGTTTTATCCTTAGCGTACCTGTGATTATAGCTAAATGCCTTATTTAATCAAAGGATATTAGATTGATAGAGCTGTAGTTGATGGAGAGGGACATATAATATGAAGTGCTCCTTTAAGATGTGCTACAAAGTAGGGTCTAGACAGTCTGTGGGACTTTTTATTAATGCCACTCCCACCACTTATACCCACCAAGATCCATCTATTTTATAATAACACTTATCCAGCTCATGACTAAGTTAAAGCATTTGCTAAAATTGATTGCACACAGTGTGTTAAGCAAAGTGCCAAACCCTGTAAGCTTCATACTGTACCAGTACATTGCAGTTCCGGTGCACACCTCTAGTAGGGACAGTTTCAGCCAATCCTGAATTAGATACTGTATAGTAGTAGGACTTGACAATGCATTTGATAAGAAATGGACTAAATAAAATGAGTAAGACATGCTTATCAAGAGATTAGCATGTAGCAACTGTGGATATAAAAAGTCTACACATCCATTTGCACTTCTTGTGAATATGAACAACCTACTAATTGTTGAAGTAGTTTTATAGTAGCAGTAAGCTTTATAGGAGCAGTTTCTCCTCCTGCACTTTTCTTGTCCCCTAGACTAAGTGGACATTAACTCCCTTGGGTTGGGACTCCTTGTTGGGCAGTAAAACCCAGTAGCAGAACTAATTGCTAATTTGTGTTTAACCAGAAGGCCTTTCCAGTTCATTAATGTAGTAAACATCCTTTCAAGTGAAATATAAGCGCATTTTTTTGTGCGTTTTCATCTTATCCTGTTAAATTAATGAAATTTCATTCTCTCTTTCTTGCTGTTCCCTGGCTAAGCTAGATTGTGTTACTCCTTACAGATGCTAGCAATTTGAAAATTATTTTTGTGAGTATCTGCTAAAATTGCTCAGAGTTGAAATGAACAACACCGAAAAAAAGGTTTTTCGAGACATACAGCTTCAGAGCTGTATCCCAGGCTTCATGTAGTGCTCGAAGTAAGTGTGACAAAAAGAGGAGACAGACCAACCACTCCTAATTTTCATCTGAGTAGCATTTATTTTAAAGTCTAGCTTTGTAATTTGGCTTAAATGTAGCTTTGGACAAAAAAAAATGTGTAGATTGATGTAGATTTTAATAAGACTAGTGGAAGTATGATTTCCATGTCTGTAAGCAGCTCTATGATGTCCATAGCCCTATTCAGACGGGATTATTTTTCAGGACACATGGTTGTAAAAGGTGTCTGTGATGTTTATCGTCAATTCACATGGGATAAGCGATTTCTGTAGAAAGTGCCTAAATGTCTTCATCCTTTACGTGCTGACGAGCCATCACAGCAGCCACGTACGTCATACGTAACATGGTGCTGCACCTCAGTGTTTGATAATACAGCACTGACGAAGCAAAAGAAAAGTTGCAACTGGACGAGAGTTGAAACTTTGTTTAGTTTCAGTTTGGGGAGAATGACGTTATCAAACACTTTTTTTAACAAATGGTACATAATCACGGGTGCACGGTGGCTTAGTGGTTAGCACGTTTGCCTCACACCGCCAGGGTTGGGGTTTAATTCTTGTGGCACTGTGTGTGTGGAGTTTGCATGTTCTCCCTGTTCTCCGGGTACTCCGATTTCGTCCCCCAGTCGTGCATGGTACGCTGTCTGGTGTGCCTAAAGTGTCTGTAGTGTGTGAGTGTGCCCTGCGATAGACTGGCACCCTGTCCAGGGTGTACCCTGCCTTGTGCCCGATGCTCTGTGGGATAGGCTCCAGGTTCCCCTGCGACCCTGAAAAGGAGTAAGCAGTTGAAGATGGATGGATCGATGGTACATAATCATAATGTTTGCGAGGTGATTTTTCGGGACGTTTGCGATTTTTGTCCCTCTGTCGAAATGGCGTTTGGCGAGTCGACTAAATATCGAGAACGGATCGACTACGTAAAATAATACAGAGAGTGCATTTGCACGGGATTAGTTTAACCTGGGGTTATTTGTGCGTTTACTTACTGTTTTATAGTAAGTAAATGATGATGTCATCTTCACCAACTATGGAACGCACTTCTGGAAAAAGTCCGGGAAAATTAATTGTCATGATTAAAATCACAGAGAAGCTCTGGTAATTATTAAATTACCCCACCTTCCCATGTAAAACTAGTTCTGTGCTGCTATTTATTTATTTATTTATTTTATCAAAATGTTCAGGTTAAAATATTTTCATAAGAAATGAAAGTTACTGTGATTGTTTAATGACGTTGGTGTCGTCTCGTCATCGTCTCGTCTTAGTCATGGAACAAAAAAGTCGCCAACAAACATTCTTCATCATAGTTTTCGTTAATGGACTTAACACTGCTTTCGAGAGCTGGGATTGTTGGTCAGGTTTGGATTCTCACTTGCTAGTGTGAATGCAGGACTAAAAACTTATTATGTTATTATGTGAACCAATATATAAAATTGTATAAATCTTGGCGCCTGGATAGAGCATAAAAGCCTCTCTACAGCTTGATGTTTAGACATACTTTACGAATGTTTCCCAGGAGAAGTTTAGCATTTAGCATTTTTAAGTGGAATATAAACAATGTAACCAACTCTCCCTTGTTGAGTGTTTATTCCTGTTTCCCAAGAAGCCAGGAAAGTCTGCATCTCTGTTCAGTCATGCACTCGTCCTACATTTCCCTTTGAGGTGCAAACTAGCCAGCTGAACAGAGCTAATGTATTCTTAGGCACAGTGCTCTGATGTGAGCTGTTTGGTATGAGTGTCCTGTTTGCAGGACTAATTATGGTTTTGACATTAGGGAACACATCAATAGCGCAGAGCTCATATGCTGCCTATGAAGATTACTGTGTGCAAATGAGTGATTTCATGCAACTGGAAAGAGGATGGACACACTTCCCAAGTGGAAAGGATTTAGGCTATTTTTTTCCCCTTAATATCTGTATTTATTAGAGATACATAGATAACGTAACTGGTATCAGGTTTCCGTCTGGTACCGTGCTCATTTAAAAATGCTCAGATACCATGTGACACTGGGTGTTTTCATACCTAGTTTGTTTGAGCCCTCCAAATGCTTTCGGAGCGGTTCAGAACCTGGGTTTGGTTCTTTTAAAACAAAATATATGTGAAAACGCCCTATGTGACATAAGTTTAGTGTTCGTTGTCCTCTAAAGGACTGACAAAAAAAACGACAGCGATCTGGATGTATTTCACAGTTATCAAACCAAAGCAGACTGCAGGCTGTGCGCGTTGAAAATATGAAGCAAAGATGCTACAGCATCTTCCTACAATACAAGTAAACAGATTAGACATAACACTTAGCATGAGGAGGTCATCGCTAGCAGCTGACCAGGTGAGGAAAGATGTGTATAGTCGCTGCTAGGTCAAGTCAAGTGGGTTTTTATAGAGGGTCATTCCTCTATATAGCATGTATACATTGGAACTAAATGGCGTTTGTTCAGGACCATGGTGCAACACAGAACAGTATGCAAGACTAAGTGCAATACACAGTGTGAGATGAGTGCAAAACAATAAATACACAGACCAAAACAATAAATACACAAGACAATAAATACACATAACATGGAATGTAAACTGTAGGCTATTGGGTAATGTAGCAGCACAAGTATAGCAGCAATATTGGCAGCAAAACGAGTTCCATAATATAAAGTGACTGATATAAAGCTGACTGCAGCTATGTAAAGTGCAGTGTTACTGAGGCTTACTGGTTTAGTGTGAGTGGTATAAGCCTTACTGGGTTAGGTGTTTGCTAGCTCAGGTGAGCTTTGGGAGGCAGCATTAATTACATTTACGGTGCTGGGGTTTGAACTCACAACCTTCTGAGCAATAGACCAACACCTTGACTACTGAACTACCACCGCCCAGTAATCTGACTGTCTCATGGAAGAAACTGTTGTGGAGTCTGCTGGTGGTGGCAAACTAAAAAACAACAAACACACCAATGACATAAATATTTCAACTGTTAGGAGAAGAGACAAAGTACTGAAGAAATAAATGTGTTTTAAGATAGAGGAATCATTTCTGAGGTTCTTGGGGAGTGAATTCCAAAGTTTTGGAGCCTTGATGGCAAATGATCTACCACCCATGGTGAAGAGGTAGAAACATGGTACAATGAGTAGACCTGAATCAGAGGACCTAAGAGTCCTCAGTAACGCTGCCAGAAGCTGGTGTCTCTCTATGCATCTCTGCAGCAGGTCATAACAGCAAAAGGATGCTCTAATAAGTACATAAGATGTTTGCCATGAAGGGGTTGAATAATTTTTAAACTGGAGAAATCACAAGTTGCATTTTCAGTTGAATTTGGGGAAACCACTTGAGGCATCCGTTGTGCTTTTGTTGATTGTTCATTGCAAACAGCTGAAAGCCTGTAAATTTGGACAATAAACCTGATTTGCAATGGGGGTCGAGTAGTTTTGATTGCAACTGTACACGGAAATAAGATTTTCTCAAATTTAGTGTATGGTGGTCAATAAGCTTTACTTCAGTTTTGGTAAAGTTTAATTTTACAAAATTGGAAGTCATCCATAGTTTTATGTCAGTAATACAGGCAGCTAAGTGCTGAGGTTAATGGGATGAATGAACACTAATGGTAGATCTGTGTGTCATCAGCATATCAGTGATGATGAAGACCATGATACTGTGTGATGAGACCAAAGGTAGCATGTAGATAATAAAAAGCAGTGGAGTGAGAAATGGTGTGAAAAGCAGAGCTAAGATCCAAAAGAATGTTAATAGTAATGGCCCCGGAGTCACCATAGAGAAGATCATTTACAACTCTAAAGACAGCAGTTTCAGTGCTGTGGAAAGAGCGAAAACCAGATTGAAAGGGGTCATAGAGATTATAGGACAAGTGTACCAGCAACTGACTGGCAACAACCCTTTAGAATAGTTTGGCTATGAGAGGAAAGTTGGATATAGGTCTGTAGTTCAACTGGCTCTAAGCCAGGCTTTTTAAGAATTTGTGTAGTTTTTAATTCTTGGGGAACAAAGGCAGAAGTAAGATACCTATTTATCAGGTGGGAAATAGGAACAGAAATAACAGATAGACATGTTCTGAGAAGAGAGGCAGGAGCTGGATCAAGCTGGCAGGATGACTGATTAGATTTCAGGATAAGTTCTACAACAGAGCATGGGCAAGTGGGAATAAAACTGGAGAGACTGTGAGAAGGGGTAACGAGAGGAGGTTCATTGATGAGAGTTCCAGAGGTGTAGGTGGAAAGTTGTGAGTAGAAAGACATAACTTTATCATGGAAGACGCAAAGAAAAGAATCACAGAGAGCATCACTACCAGAGATATTGTGTGACGGTGGCTGGATGAGTTTGTACGCAGTCGCATAAAGTGTTTTGTTCTTGCAGCTGATATTACTAATGATAGTGGAAAAATAAGCTGACCAAGTGCTATTTAGAGCAGTCCTGTATCTAAGCTAGGGATATCACGAGAACCGACACCAACATTCGTAAAACATGACGGTACTTGTTTTTCTGGAGCAGCGATGGAACCGGTTCTAATGGAGGTTGCAATTCTTCCGGACCTGATGGGGGCAGCAAATATGCACAAGTGTTTTAGTCGGTCCACAAGTGGTGAAGAAGAAGAACAACAACTACAAGCACATGGGAAAAACTACAGAAGTTTAGCTCCCACGCGACTTGTTGAGAGGAAAGGTGGTATGGAATATGGAAATACTTCACATTCGAGACGAATTACAACAAATATATAATTGATGCTCTGAAGCCGGTGTGCAACCGATGCTATCGTTCATTTCAAACAAAGCGAGGAAACACCTGGAATTTGGTGAAGCACCTGAAAGATGCTCATATATTATATTTGTTTGAGGCAGCTGGCATTGTAACTGTGAAACCAGCTAACGCTATGCCCCATGTAATGTTTGCGATAGCCTGTTATTTGTTAATGACGCTAACGCATTGCAACATTATAAACTACCTCCTAATGGGCCACCATGCATCGGCATTCAGTCCGTGTCCTGTCAGCTAAATGTAGCCTAATGCCACTAATAATTATTCACATGTTCATGCTTTTAATAAATCTTTTTGGCCTGCCACCATATCAGTGAATTTAAACTAATGCTTGTATTCAGAGTATAAGGTGTGTGTGTGTGCGTCTGTCTGTGTGTGTGTGTGCACACGCGTTTAGGAGTGCTGCACCTCCACTGATTGTGAGACAGTGTTTGACGCTTAAGGCATCGCATCATCATTCTCATCTTCCGAAGCTCATGAGTGAACCAGGGAGAGGTGTGAGAGGAGGGAATCAGCCTTGACTTGCTGTTGGCATGTTCTTTCAAAGCTTGAGAAATGGCAAGGTTATAACTGGACAAGATCTCAGCTGGGCAAGAATGTTTAACAGAGTCAAGAATAGAAGAATCAAGGAAGAGAAAGTTATAAAAAAAAATGCTAATTTCTTATCATAAACTGAACGGGATTGCCCTTTCAGTTTATGATAAGAAATTAGCATTTTTTTGTTTTGATTTTTGTAGGGGAATGGTGACGCTGACGTCATTGTGCTTATGGTTAGAGATCCCAGGCTGTGAGCCAGTAATTAAAACATTGTTTAACCCAGATGAACAGATCAGATCAAATGTGTGACCACGAGAGTGGGTGGAGAAATTCAGGTTTTTTTGTTTTAAAGCATTCTAGTATTGACAAGTTCCTAGGTTTTAGCAGGTCCAATGTCCACATGGATGTTGAAGTCACCAAGTAGTATTATAGGTGAAAATGTTGTGCAAGCAAGAGTAAGTAGTTCAGTAAGTTCTGACAAAATAACTGGATTCCATTATGGAGGGCGATAGATTAATATCATTAGAAGCGGTGTTGGACCAGTCAGCGCTAACTATTTTAAGTTTGTTGCAGTAAACTACAAGAAGCTCACCTCCTCACAACTTGCTGCTATGGCGATCAGATGCTATGATATTATCATAATACTGGTTTAAACCCAGCAGACTCAGCTTTGTTGTCAGTTGTTGTGGGATAATCATGTTGAATGCTGAACAGCATCTTTACGTAATTGTCCTTTTTGTCTAGATGGGTCAGAGACAGATGGATGGTAGCAGATATGGCGTCCTCTGTTGAGCGGTTCAGATGGTATGCATGCTGAAAGGAGTCCAGTGTGGTGGGAAGACTGCTCTGGGGAGGTCTTCCTCACTGACATGCTATTCTCTGCTTCGAACCATGCATAGAAATCGTTCAGGGAAGCCTCATCATTACAGACAGGTGGTGTAGCTTTGTAGTCTGTGATTGTCTGAAAGCCTTGCCACATACGCCTTGTGTCCTTGGTGTTTTAGACGTGACTGTGGATTATTCCATCGTGGTTGCACTTTGCCTCTCTGAAAACCCATGACAGACTAGCCCTTGCTGTTCAGAGGGCTGCCTTGTCATCAGGCTTGAAGGCAGTGTCTCTGGTTTTTAACAGCAAGCGCAGACCAGCAGTCAAGCACGGGTTCTGGTTTGCACGTGTGGTGATGGTCTTGAAGGAAGTTACATCATCTATGTACTGTATAAGTCTGTGTTGTTGTGATATGTAGCAGCCTCCCTGAACATGTTAAAGTCTGTGTGCTGAAAACAGGAGTGTACACTATAACAATGAGCACGATGGTAAACTCTCTGGGCATTGGTTGGCATTTCACAATCGTAAACTCCACCAGCGACAAACTGTAGCTTGAAAACATAATGGCATTCTTGCACAATTTGTTGTTTATTTAAACACAGGCAGCATGCGAGTTTTACCGGACAGTGCTGCTATCCTATGTAGCATTTAGCCCGACTAGCTGAAAGGTTGCATCCAGAATGCTGTTGTTGAGCCATGTTTCCATAAAAATGAAATAATAGACTAGATGAAAGCATTACATCCCAGTCAATATGAAGGTTAAATATAATAAGTAATATGTTTTATTTTTATTTATTTATTTCTTGATTGACTAATGAAGAATACATTATTATATTCATTATGTTTTAGGGATGGGTGCAAGGTGGCTTAGTGCTTAGCAGGTTTGCCTCACACCTCCAGGGTTGGGGGTTCAATTCCCACCATTGCCCTGTGTGCGGGGTTTCCTCCGGGCACTCCAGTTTCCTCCCCCATTTCAAAGACATGCATGGTAGGCTGACTGGCACGTCTAAAGTGAATGTGTATATGATTGTGCCCTGCGATGATTTGGCACCCTGTCCAGGGTGTACCCCTCCCTGTGCCTGATGCCTGATGCTCCCTGGGATAGGCTCCAGGTTCCCTGTGATACTGAAGGTTAAGCAGTATAGAAAATGGATGGATGTTTTAAAGACATAAAAATAGATTGTTGCGTTTTATAAACAGTAACTAGAAGCAGTCTAGAAGCTTCTAGAAACTCCACTTCTCATGCAGGTCTAGTAGTTTTTCAGAAATGTATTTGAGCAACCATGCCTCCATCCACCCATTTTCCATACTGCTTACCCTACACAGAGTCATGGGGAGCCTGGCGCCTATCCCAGTGGGCCCAGGGCACATCCTGTTTGGGTTGCCAACCCATCACAGAGTACACACACTCACAATCCCATTCACACACTACTGACAATTTGGAAATGCCAAATCAGCCTACAGTGAATGTCTTTGCACTGGGGTAGGAAATCAGAGTACCCGGAGGAAACCCTCGTATTATGCTGAGAACATGCAAACTCCACGCACACAGGGCGGAGGCAGTATTCAGACCCCCAACCCCAGAGGGCTTATTTTATTTTTTGTGCCTAACAAGATATTTCCAGGAATAGTGAAGTATTCACCAGCTCCAGCACACAACAACTTCCGGCCCCTCAAACTTTGTAACCCGTAGAGAAAACACTTTAATTTGCACAGCCTACTCGATCAGCTCAGTGCAGTCCTGCTCCTCACCTCCTCGCCCGCTCCGTACGACAATCACTATTTCTGTGTAGTTGTACGTAAGTGTAGTGTCTCTGATATTACTCACTTTTCCCTGCTATCATCTCCTGCTTTCTACACCAGCTAGAGGGGATTTATTCTGAAGTTTCGTGTCTTTTGATTTCTTTGCAGTCTTATCGAGTGCATTATAAGTGACAAGAAATGCTCTTAGATGTATCAAGTGTATGTTACATATATAGCCTACTGCTTGATAATGTATGCATATGGAACGGTGCTGGCTTTGCACGTGTTCAAGCTTTCGGTTTTTGGTTAGTCATGGTGAATCGGACATTTTCTGCACAAGCTCCGTCAGAAAGAGTAACAGCATACTGTTTTGTCAACTCAAGTATTCGATCAGTTACAAAGAGGTGAAGTTACATTTGTGGCATTACATTTTAACGTTTAATAATTAAAAGTGAATAAGTCTAGTTTGAAGGTACGAAAATTCCCCACCGACAACCACATCCCCTCTCAGCCAAGTTGAACTAACGCTAGTGTTTAGTAATTAATTACATTTCCCTGTTGCTCATTACCGCCTCTGTTTCTGCTTGAAACGTCCCTCGTGCACTGCTGTACATGATTGTGTAACAGAATATACACAAAATGAGGGTCACATTTGCTCTTTTTCTATGGACTTACAGGTTGTGCAATCATGAAATCATTATAGTTTAAGATTTTCAGTAAAGTATGCAGTATCTAAAAAGTGTGGTTTGATGATTTCACTGAGTTTCTGGCTTTCATTCACATGTGTGAGTAACAAAAACCCCAAACAACTTGAAGTGTGAAACAGGTGCAGTGTTGCACGTGAGCTGGAATTTGATGCTTCTGTAACATGTCTGGTTTGGACTGAAATGCATCTAAAATGAAATTTTAATGTGGTTTTAATGTGATGCTTGGTAGCCTCAGTCCGAAGAGACAGATTCAAATTGAGTTTTACTTTAATAGCTGCACATTCATCATTATTTTGATTGAGGTGATGTTCTTGGGTATACATTTATTGATTAGAATCAATGACGGTTGCGCTCTGGCTGCGAGATTGTTTAATATTTATGTAGTGAGATATAAGCTGTACTGAAAACACTTTGAAAATCAGGTATCTTAAACAAGTTGCGTTAAAGTTAATATTGATAAAGATTCTTGATTTTCAAAGTGTTTTCGGTGTTTTAAACTAATTTCATGTTTAAATATCTTTCTTAAAAATACAGCTGTTAGAATGCAGATTTCTTATTGTGGAAAATGTTCAGGAACTTTGCTGCAAAGATCAGCACAACGTCGCTTTATGAAAGATACGGTTTATTTGTAATAACAGAGTTTAGGTGTACATCTGGTCTGTGTCTGCTGACTGCTCTAATGGAACGAGGTTATACTGGGTACAGATCAAAGCATTTTGTAGGCAGACAGCTGTAAATGTCTGAAATGTCAGCAATTTTGAGGTTACACAAGTCAGATAACAGCCCAGGTAGAAAACATCGCATTGTAAAACAGTTGTAGGAGAAAATCAGAATATTAAACAATGCATACAAGGTTTTTTTTTTTATTTTTTTTTTATTTTTATAAATGCTTTTTAATATGATCACCAAGACAATCCTGTGATAGTGATTCAGAACTGTCAGGAGTGTTGTGTCGGATTTGGAAAGAATGTGTGGAACTTGGATACATCAAAAGTCATCATGCCAAAACTTTGGGCACGAAAGAAGTCCAGCTACATGGTGATTGGCAAGAGCTGTAGCCAGTCGAGAGAGAGAGAGAGAGAGAGAGAGAGAGAGAGAGAGAGAGAGTTTATTATTACACTATAAGAGGAATAACTGTTGAAGATTAATGAAGTTTCTTGCCAAATAGCCTTTGTTTGTAATCTAATCTTGAATGTGAGTCACCTGAATATTACCTCTTCTGGTTTTCCTTAAATATCATGTTAATGCACTACAGTCATTGAATGTGTGCTTTCTGTCACAATTTCTAATCCTGTTTTCTGAGGTCTTTCCTACTGAACTAAATCTATAGGTTACTGCAGTCACTGTTCCTGAAGCTCCTGCCATCCTAGCATCAATAATGAACCCTCCTTCAGAGTCACTTCCGATCAAGATGGCAGGAGCTCTTCTCCCTTACCGTCTTGTTCCATAATTGCGGTCTGCTCAGCAGTTTTATACTTTTCACAGAGCAGAGCAGTGGTAAGATGTGAATTCAATCATGTAGTACACCTTTCTCTGCACTCGTTATGCTGCTCCACTGCATTATTCAGGTTTTCCTTTAATTTGTTACCTGTTTGTACAGTTTTCTTTGGTTTTACTCTTGAAAATTGATTCTTTTAAAGTTTGTGTATAGCATATTATAAGGGATGCACTATATCTGAAGTAGGGGTGAGTGATATGATATAACATATAGGTTTGCTTACAAAATACAGTGATGCATAAAAAATCTGTTTCATACTACATGTATCATACTACAAAAATACATATACTAATATTATATAAATATGAATAAATAACATTAAAATAAAATTTTTATTGATAAAAAAATTACACTGAAAGGAGAAAATTTGTACATTTTACACTTTTAAGGATTATGTATGAACTTTTACATCAGCAATTACAAGCTGCTTCCAGTCAGCTTGTAATTATTTAATAAAATATTTATTTCAGTAAAAAATAACAGGCTTATTTTTTTTTTCCATTATTAAAAATAAGGCAAGCGACACACATGCACATGATGATATAAAAGAAAACGTGATTCAACAGATCAGTCCACTATCAGTGAGTCTTGGGAGTGTGTCACGAAATTAAGCAGTGGAGTTGAGGACGGATGCAAATGCAGATAAGAGTTTTTATTAAAGGAGCTATAGGTAGACACATCAAATCGGTAATCCAAAGCGTGGTCCAAAAACATGCAAAAGGTCAGATGTTCGGCAAACAGGCATAAATAGGGCGAGGCTACAATCATAGTCGAGAAACAAAGTCGAGAAATAAACATGAATCGAAACGAGGAACAACCGCTTTGTAATGAGAATACATTATTAAGGAAATTCAAACCTGTTCCTATCAACTATAATTATAAAGAGTCATGAATGCGAAATAATATGATAAAAGGCAGAAAAGATAATAATATCCGAAGTTCAACAGTAGTGTCAAGGAAAGAGCACTCGATATTGGCTAGTGCTCTATGCTGTCTTGTGTTGCAGGTGTGTGGTTTTCCTTCAAATTTGATCTATTAAACATTTATTAAATTACTATATTAAATATTATATTACATTAAAACATGCTATAGGTTTAAATAAAGAAGAAAAAAAATGAAATGGTCAGAATTGGCATAAAAATGGGTATTATTTACAGTATAAATATATACTTGTACAATATGTATAATTGTATATAATCTATAAAGAAAAATAAATTATTTATAAGTAATATCTGCACTCTCTCTCTCTCTCTCTCTCTCTCTCTCTTTCGTGTGTTACTGTGCATATAACAGACTAAAGCAGTGTGGGTATAAAAAAAAAAAAAGGCTGTGCCTGAGACTGTACTGTACCACACATTGAAAAGCCACTTGAATTTCTTCTGAGCTAAGATAATTATTGTTTTTACGTTTTTTTATATATTGTTTTTATATGGGGATAAAATGGAGCAATAAACTCATGGCCATGAACTCCCATGAGTTTGACCATGTAGTCTTAGCACATCTATAGAAGGGATTTACTTGTTTATAATCGCACTATAATCAGATCCGTTGTTACCGAGATGAGGATGGGTTCCATTTTGAGAATGGTCCCTCTCATGGTTTCTTCCTCATATTGTCTCAGGGAGTTTTTCCTTTCCGCAGTTGCCTCTGGCTTGCTCATTAGGGATAAATTTAAAATCTATATCCTGAATTTATATACTTCTGCAAAGCTACTTTGGGACAATGTCCATTGTTAAAAGTGATATATAAATAAAACTGAATTGAATTGAATTGTAAGTCTGCTACTGTCAAAATGTGCTAATGATATACAATTCTTCATCAGGAAGCTAAAAAAACGATGAAAAGAATTTATTTATCAGTCTGTACAGGATTTTGCGGCGTGTTTTGGTGATTGTTGTGGCCAAACATGCTCGATTTTGCTGCAGTTTTTGTTCACAATTAGCAGTGCAAACTACTTGAATGTTTGTTGGTAAATGAGGCCTTTTAGCTGTACTCATGCACGACACACATGAATCGAAGAATGTTTTGGCTGAATGCACGTTGTGTTGTCACATGACATGTCTTGACCCAAATCTGTGGAAAATCTGCAATAATATTGCATAATATTTTTCTGCAATCACAAAATCCTGGAGGGACTGGTTTGCAGTTTTTCCAGTAACAGGTGAATATTTATGCAATCACAATTTTCATATAAAACCTTTTTTAAACAAGTAATTTTGCAAATGTAGTGATTCTCCTTTCAACATCATGGGCACAGACTCAAACTGGACAGTTTGGTCTTTTGATGGGTTTGGTTCCAGTCTTCAGCTTTCCAGTTTGGTTGAGTCTGTGCCCATGATCATCTCAGATTCTTGTTCTTGGTTGACAGGAGTGGAACCTGATGTGATCTTCTGCTGTGGTAGCCCATCCACCTCAAGGTTCGATGCGCTGTACATGCGGAGCTGCTTTTCTACTTACTATGATTGTAAAGAGTGCTTATTTTAGTTACTATAGACGTTCTATTAGCTCAGACCAGTCTGGTCATTGTCCTCTGATTTCTCTCATCAACAAGGTGTTTCAGCGTGCAGCCCCTCTGCTCACAGGATGTTTTTTGCACCATTCTGTGTAAACTTTAGAGACTGGCATTTCAAACCTGTAGAGTTTACACAGCCCATCTGGTCACAAAGATTACTTTTTTCCCCGTTTGATATGAATATTAACTGATGTTTTTGACCTGTCTCTGCATTATTTTATGCATTGCTCTGCTGCCACATACTTGGGATTAGATGGCTGCATGAATGTGCAGTTATACAGGTGTTCGTAATAAAGTGGACGGTGAGTGTATATTCAATTCTTTTGTGCATTCAGAATATAACTTTCAGATAAATTCTGATAAATGTCTTGTAAAGTCATTTTTGCTCCATGCAGTGTGAAAGGGAACAGTGGGGGGAATAAAGAACATTGTGAAATATATAAGTTGCAGAAAACCTCTGCTAAAGGGCTGAACCCCCTGTTGGTAACACTAACCCTGGGTGTTTTTTGAGCAGAGAAATTACTTTCCACAGAAGCGTCTCACTTTTTAGTCACAGCAGGAAGATCCCCTCGCTCCGGAGGTGCACTGTCACTCTCTGCCAGCGGAACTGACATGTTCTTCTCCTTCTCCTTACAAACCATTAGCAGAACAGTAGCTGTGTTATATTTACAGCTGTGCAAATTTTGTTTTCAGGCCTTGCATAATGGCTGCAGAATTCCCTGCATATGTATACAGTAAAATATTAATATACAGGATGGAGTACTGGATTTTTGTCTCATTCTAACCAAAATGTTACATTAAAAACTTTAATTTTAATGATGTACAGGAAGATGATAAACAATAAAGACCAAAATGTAACACTATCTGAAAGCACTGTCTTGCTTTCAAGCTGAGTAACTTATTTATAGACTAATGCATGAGACCATACAGTATTCCTAATATTCAAAATATGCCATTTCTATTAAATACATTTATGTAGTGACTTTGTTATACATTGACTGACATGTTAAACAATGCAGCATGTCATGCAGCTTGTTTCTGAGAAACTGTAGAAGTCTTATGTCTGGAAGACTTACAGCAAACTGTAAGCAGAAACCCTACTTAGATGTTCTGAAACTGGAGACTCCTTCCATGAATTTTAAATAAACTTCTCCCTCCTGAAATGTTCACCATTTTCTGTGTAAACATCATGTTTATTTTTGCATTTATTAGTAGGCGTAGATTATGTAGATCATCCACTGTACAAGTCCATGTGAAGGTTTTGTTGCTAGAGGAATGATAACGTATTAGAATGAACACCTGTGATTTAAATTGCAGCCAGAACTACTGTCACAGCTGAAAATGCACCTAAGCCTTCTGACCAATCAGATTTCAGAACAGCGTTATGGTGCTGAAAAAGAAAAAAAGGTTGCTGCCATACACAGTTCTTCTGACTGATTATCCTGTGATGAAACATTTCTATCCTGATAGGATTGGTCTCTTCCACTATGACTCCGCCCCCATGCGCATGGTATGGAAGTCAGTTGAATGGTTTGATGAGGATGAAAATTATGTAAATCAGATGCTATGGCTTTCACAGTCACCAGATCTTAAATCATTTAAATTCCTGTAGGACATTTTGGAGGGAGGTGTTTGGAGTGACAACGCTTTCTACAACATCATCAAAATACCAGCTGAGGAAATATCTTTCTAATAAGCAAATAATTAATCTACAGTGAGATATAGCCTTTCATAGAAAGTGGTGGGAGAGGTGTATGAGCAAACTGGAATGGTTTCAGTTTTATTTTTTCAGTCAAGGTGCTATTCAGCTCTGACGCACTCTCCCATTTCAGCCAGAGAAGCTGAGAGACCAACATGTCTGATCTCACCAAGCCCATTTTGTGGAATTTTAATAAAAAAATTGTCTAGCATGCTAACCCTCCTATGATGTAAATACTGTAGTTATGCCTGCAGTGAGTTGTTTAAGAGGTAGTTTAAATGTCACAACTACCTTTTTTGAAGGAGTTTTTGAAGTCTGGATCACAACCAAAAGCCCAAATGTCCTTTTAAATACAGTGTGGGACACAAATCTTTCCAGTTTGAATGATAACGTAGTAGAACGTAGTTGAATAACATTGTCTTTCAAATCTAATGTCATTAAATGTTGATAATACCACTGCACTCTTGGATATTCAATTCAGATTAGCAGTGTTGGGTAAATTACTCAAAAAAAGTAATCCACTACAGATGACTAATTATTACTTTAAAATTGTAATCTGATTATTACAATACCCCGCCAGGTTATGTCCCTGGCAGCTGCGCAAAACGTGGTTTATTTTTAAAATGCATTTTACTTAATATTGTTTATTAACATTAAACATGTAATTTTATTGACATCAGTAACTGCAATCAGATTACATACATTTTAAATAATGCATTACATTACTGTGTTATCAGAAAAAGTCATTTGTACTTTGTAACACATTATACCAACTCAGCAGATTAGTCAGTGTCACGATTTCAAGGCAGTGACAGATCAAAGTGCAGATTGTAAGTTTAATCAAAACAAAAACACCAGAAGACACTACGAACACATGAAAATGAAAACAAACAAAAAACAATACATATGAGACGAGAAAGCATAACGTGGTAACAGGCGACGCTCAACGCAAGACAGTGCAGCGCACACTGTGACTATATACACACAAGTGCTCGTTAACATATTTAACACGTTTGATATTTGTAAGTCGCTTTGGATAAAAGCGTCTACTAAGTGAATAAATGTAAATGTAACATGAATGAGAATCAGGTGCAACTGGTCATGTGACAGAGGTGCAGTGGCTGCTGGGACCTGAAGTCCAGAGTTTCTTCGGGATATCCATGACAGTCAGAAAATGTTGTTGAATGTTGAATTTTCTATAACAGCATAATGTGCACTTTTTAATACGTTGTTGTTGCTATCTGCAGTTTACACACCTGTATGGGGATCTGTATGGTGGATGTTCCTCATAATTGTATAAACATATTTTTAAAATTTGTAACAGTCAGACGGGTAGTTGGGAAACTTTTCTGCCTAAAGGAAATCTTTAGGGTGGAGAATTTTGCTGCAGAGAGAAAAAAACTGAGAAGGAACAACGGTTTATCGCTATTATAGTGATATAGTTGTAGTGATAACAGGAACTAATAAATTTGGCAAAAACCCCAAACTGCTCATCACCCTCAGAACACCATCCCGACAGCATGGTGAAGCATGGTGGTGGTAGCATCATGTTGTGGGGATTCTTTTCATCAGCTTGGACTTGGAAACACGATAGGATTGAGGGCAAGATATAGCCAAATCCCAGGTGATGGAATGACTGCCATAACAAAAGTGATAACAATTATTAACAATTGTTTTTTGTATGTTCCACAACATTAAATGTAACTATAAATGGATAAATAGTATGACTTGTCATTCTTTAATAAATTACAAATCGTAATTGTTGGCGATTAGTTGTCCTATAAGAGGAATACAACACTTGAATAACCAACTTTGGGGGTGTAATTCCACTTCACCACACAACCCCATCATTTTTGTTGACGAGTACATCCCATAGTGTTTTCTTCCTTATACACGACATATTACTGTAGCGCTGTCCCTTCGTATTCATAACACATCATCACAGTATCAGAATGTCACGTTTGTATTCTACTAGAAAATATAAAGTTTGTCTCAGTAGGAATCTTTTTGTAATAAAGTGCTGTTGACTTTTCGCATTATATGCAGTGTCTAGAAATGTGTTGTGTAACAGGTTATAATAAGATGACCTTCAAAAAACAAAATAACGGCTTTCTTTCAAGCTGATTAAATGTATTCTTCTGGTTAGATTACTCACTGTTTATTTTTATTTTTAGTGAATATGATCCTTTGTTTGATATGGTGAGAAAAAGATCTAAACTGGCTATTGATTCAGTTTGGCAGCTCGAATTCAAGTCTCTAAGGCTAGTATGTCTCTTTTAGACTGAGACTAAGAAGTCTCTTCCTACAGAACAATTATATTTATACAGTGTCAGGCAATTTTTTTTTAACTACATACATCCGCAATTGCATACCTAAATAAGGCCTCTGCATAAATACCCCCCTCCCCCCACCTTTCTCCTGTAACGTGTACTCTGATTGGCTTGCATTAAAACAGCCAGCCACTGTGAGGAGGAGAAGGTTGATGAGCATCTCAAGCTGTAGAGAAACACAGGACAGATTCGATTTCACTTCAGCAGCAGTACGCTTCTTTGCCATGAAAAATCACAGAAAATAGTCATAAACATAAAGACAGTGTAATTAATGTGGGAAATGATGCGCTTTTCATTCTTTTTAATATATATGGCAAACTGCAGTTTAACGTTTTGCTGCGCCTTGTTTTTGTTTTGAATGTTTAGAGAGAATTAGAGTCTAATTCTATGACTGTCGTTTGTTATTTTGATTAATCTGGAAAAGAAAATGTAATCAACTTTTATCTTTCTATCTATCTATTTGACTTGATTTTTTTGTTATTATTATAAAATCGCTGTAACACATCTGGGTCGGGACGGGAATGAGGTGGTGGGAGGCAGGCTGGAGAACTCAAAAGCTTTTTATTCTCTCTTTCAGTTTTTCAGCAGAATCATTCAACCACACACACACGTCTCTGTGATGGTTGGCTCTTTCGCTGTTGCTTGTTACGGGAGGCACTGGAAGCACATACAGACACACACAAGTAAACTTGGGCTAATCCAACGCAGACCAGAATCATGCCTTACCTGCCTCCTCTCCATCCACAGCTGATGCTTGACCACGCCCCCGCCGGCCAAAATCATATATACTATGCATAGTCCAAAAACGTTAGAGTAAAAATTAAACACTGAAATGAGATGACCAAATTTTTTCCAGTTTGTCCGGTAAACTTCATAATTCCCGGACACGTTGGACGGCGTCCATAGCATAGATCATAGGTCAAACCAGCATTTGCTGTGTCTTGATGCCTCTGTGTGGTTTGGATCGATGGTTTCTGGATACATTGTAAGATTCCGTGTTATAATAAACGCAGGTGTGGTGAGAATTATGCTGTTAATGAAGCTGACAAAAGCTATGATTCATCCCTTCGAGACTTGTGTAATCACTGTGCAGTGTGTGATGATGATAGGAGACAAAATACACCTAGAGCAAGTGAGCTTCAAAGCAACATACATATAAATGTTCTTATATGACATGCTTGCATATCCTTGTAACCTTCCTTTAAACTGGCATTTGAATTTAATTTACTTCAGATTTAGTAGATAGGGTTAGTAGATCATTAGTAGTACAATTTGAGTCCACAGAGAGCAAACATTAGCAGGAGTACCTCACTATTAGAGGTCGACTGATAGTGATACTGATAACTACTGTAAGTTGGGCAGTACCTGCTGATAACCGATTAATAAATCGCTAATTTTTTAAATTGATACTGAATGAAAACTTAACACTCAAGGTAAAATATTGCTGAACATTACTGTACTGACTGTACCATGAACATGTACTATTAATGTAAATATTAATGTATATTAATATACGAATATATTAATATATACTAATGTAAATATTAAGATGCTATTAATACACCATTAAATATCATAAATATTAAAGTAAATAAAAGATATACATACAAACTGAACCAAAAAGTCACAATCCAAATAACAAATACAAATAGAGATATCCAAAATGAATAATAAAAAAAAACACCTCAAATAACATGACAAAATGAGTCAGTGATCATTTTCATTTCGCCTCTAGAGGCGGCTCTCGTACTGCATAATGACAGCAGATGCCTCTCAGCCGCTCTCGCAATGGACGCAACCGGGAAAAATTATTTTGCAGATTAATCGGCAAAAACGATCAATCGGTCGACCTCTACTCATTATGTCTTTGAATTGCATTAAGTTGCATTGACGCAGAAAATGACAATGGAAGTATCATAATTGTATTCTAAACTTTAATGTTTCAAATATTTTTTTGTTTTGTATTTGTATGTTTTTGATGTAATGTTGAAGTTATGTTTTTGATTTGTAGGCCTGAGACTGTTCAAAAAATCAAATAGCATCCTGTTCAACAGTATAATCAGCAGCATCAATATATATATATATAAAGGTAAAATGATACAGAATAATTAGACTTACCATTGTAGCATCCACTAGAGTGTAAAATATTTACGCTACATGACACTTCTGTATTAGCATGTACGTGAGCTTTAAAAATCATGGCAAGAAGGTAGCTGGATCACTAAATTCCTTAATAACACAACTGTTATTCTAGAACAATTGTTTCTTGGGCACAATATTCAGGAAAAATTTTAGATATGCTTGTGTGATCATGATTTTTATAGCTGATTCTACAGTAATGCACAGTGAACAGTAAAAAAAACAGAACAGTATGTTTTCAATATAATCCTTCAAATCGGTTGTCTAATGTCCACATGGCTGATATTTTTTATGTTGTACTGCTTGAAGTTGCGTTAAAAACAGCATCACTTCGTAACAATCGATCAATTTCTAATTATCAACAGCATTACCATAATTTGTGAAATGTTAGATCTGTCACTTTGTTTAATCTTTTTAGGTCAAAATCTTTGTCCTTTGGAGTTTTTCAGTGACATGTGTACTTGTTAGGTAAGTCAAACATACACGGACAGATTTTAATTCATAATAAAGAACTCAAACCATTCTGCATTTACTGTGACAGAAAGTGAGATGGGGGGTTGGGGCTTACAGGCAGTGTAAGTAAATACTGGATTATTAGATTTATATATTTGTTGGCTCATTTCGCATTTTATTGGCTTAACGTATACTAGTATACTCGAATTAAATTGAAAAGTGCTAAATGCGTATCGGCTGGCAGGCCTGGTAATATAATCAGAGTAAATCCCTATCTCGCACAAGCCTAGCGACAGATTAGCACCGATAGCGGTGTGAGACTACAGCACCCATCAACACCACATGTTCACCTGATCATGAGACACATTTATGCACAATATTTAAGTCACATATGTATAGCACTCAGTGTCTAGTGTCTGTTGTGAATGAAGTCATTGTTTTTTGTCTCATCCGTGCCACGTTCAGGTTAATCCAATGCTTGTCTAGTTTGTGTTTGTTACTTAGTCTTAGTCTTCATTCCCGTGTGTTTCACTATAAATACTAAAATACTCTGCACTTGCATCCATCTCCAAACCATCCGTGACACCTAGTTTAGATACGCTTGAATTGGGCAACTCATTTTGAGGTGGGCTTTTCCATTAAATATAAAAATGTGTAGAAAAGGAATAGTATTTAAACAGTAAAATTTGTTCTGACAGCCCTACATATTCATACACACAGCTGTTAAACACTTACAGACAGAAAATGACATACAATTACACACAATTACATACACAGACAACTGCACACAAACAATTGCATACTTTTTTTTTAGACTGCCACTCCCACCCCACTTTGAATGACAATTGAGACTTTGTTAGTGTTATTATATGCTTCACAATGTGTTGAGATCCCCTAAAGTGCGAGAATATAAACGAATAGAAATGTATTAGCCAAGCATTAAATAAAACAATACAAAAATACAGTAATACAAGGTCATAATAATAGCAGCATAACAGGCTAATGTTAATAGTAATAACAGTAACAATGGTGTGTGTATTTGAGAGAGAGAGAGAGAGAGAGAGAGAGAGAAAGAGAGAGAGAGAGAGAGAGAGAGCAAGAGAGAGAGAGATTAAATACATGATTGAAGTGAACATTAACCTCTACCGATGTGAATAACTGACTCATTCAGTGGAATGGTATCAGTACACTCCACGGCACTAATCATTATAGTACTTCTGCCTGGTGATATTTAGTCTGTCTTTTGAGATTTACCAAAAAAAACATCAACATTGTAATACATTCATAATTGATGTAAAGGTCAGAGTCGGTCAGAAGAGACATACGCAGCACGATTTATATTAGAAATTCCATGACTTTCTTTATCTGTTCTTGTCTGAAATGGATCGGCGGCAGTTGTGACACATCCCAGTAGGAAAACTAATCAAACCTGACTTTAGCAGCATGGGGCTGCATGGGTGAGAGAGTAAATTGCCAGATTAATCACACCACCACTGGAAGGAGATTCTACACTAATGAGTTTCCCCCTCTATTTTTCTCTCCCTCTGGCCATACTAGTACCAGCAGCACAATGCAAAGGCCATGGTGACCTGCCATATAATTCATACCATGTTTCTTACTATTCCCTTTTTCAGACATCTTCCCTGCAGAGGAGATTCTAGCTGCTAAAGTGTTAAATACTGTGACTAACATACTCACTGGCTGTAAGCCAGCACCTTATTGTAGAAGAGGATTGCCTTTTAATGCCTCTATTGTGATTTGAGCAATGCTCTGCGAAATTAAGAGGATGGTGGTGACTGGGTGATGATCCGACATGTGTGTGTTTGTTCTGGTTCGTGCTTAGCAGTTCATTTAGTTTCATAACAATAGGATTGTACAGTACACAATACAATATATTGTATATGTAAAATAAACATAACAAAACATGTGTTAGATGTTAATTGGTGATTCCATCATTTCATTGCCATTTAACGCTAGCAAAAAAACCCCAGAACCAATAACTAACTTTTAATTAGCACATGTAACCATTCAAAAATTGTTTTATTTTTTATTTTTTGGTCAGCTGACACTGGTTGCATTTTGTGGCTTTTAGTGTGAATGTCAGCCTTAAGGTTATCTATAAGCTAGTGCACTCCAAAACAATTAAAAAAATTCACATTTAGAAAATATATGCATGCAAAATTTAGTCTCTCTCTACCAGCAATACAGATCAACAATTTTGATGCCATCATTCAACACTTTTCTGTTCAATCAAATCCATTGTAGAATCTGAAGGGTCCCACCCACAACATTATTACTGGCAAGTACAGCATAGCCTGGGCTGTGAGCTGATCTAAACGCTGTTGGCTATTTTAAAAAGAGGTGGAGCCACTCAGTATGTCCCGCCCCAACTAATTACATAAATTACATCAACACATTGAATAATACTGTGCGCCTAAAGGCAGTGCAATGGCCTGAGTATATTAAGGATATTCTAATGATTTACTTATAATGTATTTTTACATAATAATTTACTCACTAGTTGGCTAACAGGGTTTTACTTTCAAAGTGACCTCAGCAATCAGTAACTGTCACGTGCTGTGACGTGAAAGAAGCAGGCAGGATGCAATCGCAGTCGAACGGTGAGTTTTATTTACAATGTGATGAAAGCAAACCAAAACGGAAACAAGAAACATAACTCTCTCTACAAACTAGGCTAAGCTAAACTAACTTAGCTATGGCTAACGCTAATGCTAAGGCTATGGCATAAACATGACCTGAAACCAAGACTCGCTATAGTCACACTCGAGTTATACCTGGAATACATACGTACATACATAGTTTCATTCATTCAACCGCGCCCAAGTAAAACACGGCTCATGGTATATATACACACATGCTTCATTAGCCCGCAACTGCTAACAGCCATAACACATGTGACACATGACGAGATGGGACAAAGACATGACGTCAACCCGGAACCAGCATGCGCATGCACGGGGGAATCATGACAGTAACACAATATCACTGAAAATAAAGAGAAAAAGAACGAGTGATCTTAAAGGAAAATTTGGATGTCTTCCATTTGGAAAAATCCAGATATTTCATGTGTTCAGTTTACAGGATTGAATGTTGTGGGACTAAAATAGCAAAATGCTTTTATCTGACTAGAGTAGAGCTGCAACAACTAATCAATGAAATCGATAATAATCGATTATGAAAATTGTTGTTAACGAATCTCATTATCAATTAGTTGGTCTGTGCGCGGCATGGGGGAGATTTACTCACTACATTACTTCTGTTCCAAAAACACGCTTTGGAGAGTAAATACTAAAGTCATGTCCCAAATGAAGTACTATACACTTACACTATGCACTGCATACTCTACCTTCTAGTGTATGAATTTTAGAAAAGTAATATAATCTCAAATGGAACACTAGCGAGTTTTTTTTTACGTACCGGAAGTATAAGCGCATCCTAGTCGACGGCTCATGACATCACACGCACGTAATGCGATGCCGCTAGCTTTAGCCTAATACCCTGATTCACCGTACATGAATATCTTTTCTGTCAGTAACAATCAGACGGAGAAGTAATCGTGAGGTGACTGAGGAAGAAAGTGCGCGACCTCCAAGTCCTCTAAGGCAGTGGAGCATTTTATATTAAACACCACGGAGAATATTTATAAACTTAATAAAGTGGAGTTTGTGTAGCAGGGAAGCACGACGATGAGGCTGTCGTGAGTTGCTTAAAAAGTTTAGTTTTTGGCCAAATAATTTATTGTGAAAATAATCATTAGTTGCATCCCTAGACTAGAGTTTATTGTTTCAAAAGATTTTTATTCATCTAAATTCTCTTAGAGGCACATCTCTATGCTTTTTTTTTTTTTAAAGAGGAGTTTGCATGAGGTGTAGGATTGAGATGATTGCAATAAAGTCCATTGCTTATTGTTCTTTGCTGTTTTCAGGTTGTTTTCAACTCTTTTTGAGTGAATGCTGGCTTCTCTCCTACCTTCTTCTTATTAGTCTGAGAGAACGTTGTGAAATCTCGTGTGGGGAACTTATCCAGGGACAATGAGTTGTGGTTACATGAACTTTGCACTAATATATTATCAAACCAACTGTAGTGAAAGGGACATTTTTGCAATGGCTCTGTTGCTTTTTACATTTGAGCATTGTTTAATAATGTTGTCTCTGAGAACATCAGGAAGCTCCTTCACCCTCACTATGATTGCTACTTTGGTTTGACTGCATCCAGTAGCAACGTAATGACATCAGGTGCAATTTGCACAAGATTTTTTACGCATTTACACTTTTTAAAAAAATAAATAAATAATTTTTTATATATTTTTTATAGTGTTTGAATCCACCCCCCCCATTATTATTATTATTATTTTTTTTTTTACGTATCTTTCTATATGCTTATAAATACATGCTTTCTTGTTTCATGTTTAGAAGTACAGTCAAAATACACTATGTATGTACATTTGAAGTGGCTCTTTGCACTGTATGTATATTAAATTACAAAAACCAAAACTCACTGTATTTGTAAATCTAACATCATTGAGACACAAATGGCCCCCCGTTGTGGATTTAATACAAAAAATCACATCGTTGATCCGACAAATAAGTAAACAGAGGCGTGAAATGAACCTCACTGAATGCGTTATATAGTAATATTATGAGTCACCGTTTTTCTAAGGTATCCATAAAATTGAATGATTTCTGTCTGTCTAGAATAAATATTACTCACTGCACCTTTCACAGCAGTTCAGGTCTCTCCTGCTATAGCTGGTCTGGCTTTGTTCCTCAGCCAGAATGTGATCACGTGTCTTCTTCCCATTTTGGTTCGCCCTGAAGCTCACTGTGTGGCCTGCCATTTAGTCCAACATGCGACGTGTCCTGCACTGCCAGCTCTAATGGCCAAGCGCATTGTGTGGGTGTGTTTATTTTTGGAACTCCCTATTAAAGTGGTTGGTCAGTATTGTGAGACATAGAGAAAACAAGAGATAGTTTGAAGCCAGTCATACTGCTGTATATCTTAATTTTACCTCTTATCAGCGTAGTCTTTTAATATTATCTCCACTTGAAGGTCGATTAACTGTCATTAAGAACGTAGTCATGCATGTTATAAAATCTGAAAAGGTTCATTTTTATATTAGTCTAATTGTGGAATTTCTTGTAATCTCCTAATTTCATATAGCTATCCACCCTCTTACACATACATGAGCTTCCTGACACCCACGCTTCGCTAGTGTCGTTGTAAATGACGAGAGAGTCTGCGTGCCGTCCCTCCCACCCCGAGAACATGATTCATTTTGCCACAGATGGCTGTGGTATTGTCGATCTCCCGACGATAGCTGTTTGCAATATTTCCTTTAGATGGTTCTAATTACAAAAATGACTCTTGTGTGCTTTATATCTGACTGCTCGCTCACACCTGCATGAAAGAAATAAAACATCCTTTGATGTTTTGTATTTTGTATTCATATTCAGCTACATCCTATCACCTTGGAAGAATCAAATCTTGGTGAAGCGTCCTTCTTGTCCAGCGTTGGAGTTGCATGCTGATCAATAGCTGCTTTTCTCCTTTGCTCTTTCTCACATTCCCTCTCAGGCACCAGACTGTGCTTCTCTCTTCCCCACTTTCCTGCTGAGGATCTACTTCAAACTACCTTTTGAATTAGGGCATCTGCTGAGAGTGTTGCAAAGCTGACACAACAAATCTCAAAGTCTGAATGGCTTGAACAACTCTTCACTAGACCAGCACTTGATCAGAAATCAGGAGTATTGGACATGCAGAATTGCATGTTTCGCTACTCATATGGGGAAGGTAGAATCTGTTCCAGACGATCAGGATGACTTGGACAACCTGTAAAACCTTTGACATTCCTTACAACACTAGTTCTCAAAGCGGCATTTTTATTTATTTATTTTGTTACAGTGGTGGAAATGACAATGCGATTTATCAAAGTTATTATAACTAGTGGTCCAAGCACCACAGTCATTACAGCTCTGTGTTCTATAGCTGGAAAGTTACTCTAAGGGGTCTCTGGCCACAAATTATTTTCCGAACCACTGCCATGCACTACCAGCTGCTGTCTCTTGTAACCATATAAGTTCAGCCAGGCTATCTCCGCTAAGCAGAACAAATTGACTCAGGTTCGGTCAATGTCTGTCATTCTTGATTTAACTGTGAGGTCAGGCAGAAAGCCAGACAGGTTGAAAAGAATTCCAGTCTACAGGGACAAATGACTTTCAGAGATCGAGACAATACTAAATGCAATGCTTTTAAGCAGATTATACCCTTGTGCTGGTCTTATTTATTCACTGATTCATTTCAGATATATTGGAAAAAGAAAGAGCAGGTGCTGAGACAGCTGTTAGTTTGTTAATTTGAGTAATTAGCAGAGTAAAATAAAAAATGAGTTGCTCTAATGCTTGCTTTGGTATACGTATTTCTCCTTTTATGAACCTCATAATTAGAGGTAGACCGACAGTGGATTTTTCTGATACCAATAACTAAGTTTGGCGGTACCTGCCGATATCCGATTAATCAACAGATAGTTTTTAAACTGATACTGAATGAAAACATAAGACTCAAAGTAAAATATTGCTGAACTTTATAACAAAAATAAACAGTACTGTCTGTAGCATGAAAATGTATTGTTTTATAAAAAATGAAATAAATAGATAAATATTAAAGTGCACCTGTTATGCTATATAAACATGCCAAAATTTGTTTTCGAGGTCAAATACAATAGGTTTCCATGCATCCAAGGTCAAAAACACTTTAATTTTCTCATAATTTACATTGCAGCATCACATATTTTTCTCAGTGTCACAAACGACTCGCTAAACCCCTTCTTTTAAAGAGTCTACTCTTCCCTGATTGGTCAGATGTCCCAGTCTGTTGTGATCGTTCTACCGCTTACAGTGCGTGTCAGAAAGGAAATGCCCATTACCATATCTGAATTCAAGCTAGGTAATAGTCGTTGGTTTTACCTTTTCAGTTTGAGCCTGAGTCCAATAGTGATGCATCGGAAGATCAACCCGAATCACCATCGCAAGCATGGCGAGAACAGGACGTTTCTCGGTGGAAGTTTATAGTAGTTTGGTAATAATGTGAGTAAGCCGGTTAGCAGAGGCTAACAGCTAACAGGCTAACAGCTGTGCATTGGCTGTACACATATACAACACAAAACGACGCATTTGGAACACTCGGTAGAAAATATATACATAAATAATTAATCATATTTACAAGTTGTGATCCAGAGGCGCAAGATGGTCCAAATAAAGTGGGTACGACCCCATCTTTAAAGAATAATTGTTTCGCAAATCCCGCATTGACTTCAGCTTGATTTCAGAAGCAGTCGTCAGTGAAATGACGGAAACACAAAGATAGGTCGAAGTTGAACTGTTGTGGTATCGTTTAAACAAAGAATATTTTAACCCCTAACATTTTACATCCTCATCCTTTGGGAGTCCATGCAAAGTGGTTTTGCTTTTTCAGTGCATAAAACAACATCTAGACACAAACCTAACTCTTTCAGGGCGCAATTACAACTGTAGCGTTTGATATATTGTTTGCAAGCAGCCAATGAGGACCATTGTGTACCAGGCTGTTCTGTGTGTACCCAGCTGTTTCTTAGTTTCATTGCAGGTCTTGTCGATTGTATCATGCATTTTTGAGTTTTCTAATTGATACTTGTATGTTCCATGCTCTGTGTGATATCTGTTTGTTAGTACACCAGTTGTTTCAGTATTATAATATGTTTGACAGTATGGATTTGATCATATGGATTTTCCTATGATGACCCTGCCTGTGACTTGACCCATGCTATGGACTATGACTAAAATGTTGGATTTCCTTCAATAAAATTAATACTGGGATGTAGAAACAGCAAACATCCAGACACCTTCTCCATTGTGTGTTTGAATTTCTCATGGGATCAGTGTGAGCCTGCACAGTATAAGGCTTATTTGGTCATTGATTTTTTTGGGGGGTTATTGGGAAAATTTTTGTGAGATCAGCTTCCCATATGAGAAACTAAGCAACGTATTACAAAGCCAGAGGGTTGTTCATGTGGCGTACTTTATTAAGCTGGAGAAGGGCAATATATTATCTTAAGATCCGTCCAACCAGTAGGCTGAGAGCTACAAAAGAAACACTTCATATTGAAGGATTTTGGGTTGGAGCTGACCAATAGAGCCCGATGGTGCTCTCGAATGAGGTGAAAGTGGTTTACTTTTCCGAATAAACGCGTAAAGTGCGGAGACTCACTGTGATGAGTAAATTACAACATTTAAGAGCTCCAACAAAATCATGGACGCTTGATGTAATGTGGAGTCGAGCATAATGGAAAGAAGTGAATGACGGTATACAGTATGAGTAGAGAGAGATCCTACATATGTAACTTATCATTGACTCTTCTTGAGGCTTTGTAAGGATACTTATTAGGACATGATCTTGACCTGATATTGATTAAATGGGAGAAATGCTGACTGGCTCAGTGTAACACTAATCAATTCATTTTTGAAGCGTGTGTGAAAGCTGCTGTAAGAAACAGCATGATAATTGGAGATCTTAATCCATCATAGTATTTAAAGCTGCAGTATCTAACATTTTTTTTTAGTTGAAAACGCACAAAAATCAATTAATGAGCAATTACATTAAAAAATCTGTGTTCACATCTGTCTCCTTTCCCCAATTTGCAGCAGTAAACTTAAAATAATGACTTATTATTTGAGCTGTTGTTTTGACATCATTCGGTTGCATCATGTCCGTAAGCGGAAAGAATAAAAACCCAGCGACTATATCATGTGTGTGGGAGCTGAGGATGTTGGAGTGTTTGTAGCTTGTTCTTACAACAGTTGCTTAGAATTTAAACTTGTCATCTATATAGATGTATATATGCGCTGCTTTTAATCTGGATAGCTCTAAAACAGCATTCATCGTTGACATCTGGGAAATCAACTTTTGTCAAAATCAAAAAACTTCGAGCTGAGGGAAAGCCACAGAGCCCGTGCTAAAACGAGAATAAATAAAAAATCATGGCTTTTGAGAGGTGGTGAAAACTCAAAATCTGAAGGGATTGAAGACTGACACAGAGATAGCTTTTTTTCCCTCTGTTGAACAGGTAAGACATTTCAGTGGCCCAATAGGTAGCTAGATAACATTAATGAATAGGTAGCTAGATAACATTAATGAACATTAACACTTAATGAATTCGCTTGATTTTTTTGGTTTGTTTGTTTGGCTAAGGTCAATGTAGTAAATTACACTTATTTTCTTCTGCTAGCTATGAGAGAGTGCAATGTACCTCTACTCCAAGAAAAGTAAAGTATTTGTCAAGTATTGGAGCTAATATACATCCCATACGAATACCTCAAACCATCAGATTCACCCGTTCAGAGGAGCAGTGCTGAAGCTCACCCTACTTAAAGGGGTCAACCTGATTTTTAAACATGTATAAATGTTAATTATATTGTTTATTGGGTGGAATAAAATAGGATAACATGCTTTAATGTTGAAAAAAATGTTTTTCAAATAATGTACATTATTGCAGTACCTCTGTGTTCAAGTGGAAACAAGTTTGAAAACATGACTTAAGCAGAAGTTCTCAGAAGTCCTCCCAGCGGGAGGTTTTTATTTTATAACACTCTTACCTTTCAGATACAATGTAAATTCCCGACCCGGCCGGCAGAACTAATTGTGCTGTACACAGCCTCTGTGTGTATGTTGGTACTCATGCCATATATCTTTGGAAAGCTAAGAATCTTGCGATTTGCTATAAACCATTTCAAGATTTGATCACAACAGAAGCTACAATCAACGTCTGCTTATACTGATAGTGCACGCTGTGACGTTGACAACTTATGGAAGTAAATCTGGACTTCGAACGCAGCGTTTCGGGTCTTCATTAGTTTTGGGACTTTGTAGAGCTTATACCTGCACAAACAGATACATTACACACACAACAAAAGGAAACGTTAAAAATCATGACCCCTTAAAAAAAAGTAAAACAAGTAATTTTCTGTTTGAAACACAGATGGTGATAGAAAGACAAAAGTTCAGTATTGCAGGTTTAAGATTTTTGGTGTTTGATGTTATCACGTATCCGGAAACTCTGGACTCCATTTCCCATAAGCCACTGCACTACACCACATGACCACATGCGCCACCACATGCACCTGATTCACGTTTTTGTTACTGAGCACTCGTGTATTTATAGTCTTTGTCTGCACTCTCTCCTTGTCTTTCGTTGTCGTAGACTCACGTTGTTTGTCAGTGTCTTTGTCTCATGCCACAGAGTTTTTGCCAAGTTGTCTTTGTTTCCTAGTCTGTTTGTTTATTAAATGTTTAAAATCTGTGATTGCTTCTGCCTCAATCTCCAAACGTGATAGATGTGAGATACGTTTGACAATATATGCGTCCTGTTTTTCACACGTGGACAAGATATGTTTGCATCTTGTCGCCACATTTCACACATTTTAGCAAATTTCTGAAGGTGACAAAAATGAAGGACAAGAATGCAACTATATATTCAAGCACAGTCATGGTATATTGTACAAAAAAAATCACCTAAGTGAGCGTTCACTAGTGAGGGTTAAATTGGTTTTGTTGAATAAATTGTACTTGTAAGATTAGTTTTAACCTCTTAATATCACTCTTATTAATCAGCCACCTGAAATCATATTATTCTATAACTAGGATGAATTGTTTTGTAACTGTAGTGATAGGAGGGGTATATATGGTTTAGTGTTGTCGAAAAAGTAAATTTTTCGCTGCATATCGATTCTGAATATTTGAAACAGTTTCATTACTCGTTTTCAGCAGTATCGATACACTGATGGCAAAAGAGATGCCAAAAAATCGACACGAAAGAATATTTAGAAACGTTTAATGGATACAAGCATGCCAATAAATAACAAGAACCCAAAGTGACAGGGCACGGGGTTGCAGTAAATGTATAATATCCATTTTTGGGTCGGTTGTCCACAACGTTTGGGAATCCCTTTGTTAAACTGTTGGATAACTTTTATATGTGGTATTTGGATTGATCCTGTCCTGCACACAGCACTATATGCTGAACATTGCCCCCAGTGACTATAGTAGTGTATACTATCCTATGTAATGAGCGTATGTAGTGAATAAGTAGCCTTATGGGGTTTGGGTCAACTGAAAAGAAGATCTGGAAGTTTACATGCATAGACTGACTCCTCCTCCACGTAACTCCCAACTGACTTCCTTCTCTCCCCTCTCAGAGACTGAGGTCTCTAAACTCCTCCTCTCTAGCCGTCCCACAACCTGTCCCCTTGACCCTATCCCTTCTCACCTTCTTCAGTCCATCTCTCCCACACTATTACCTGCACTTACACACATCTTTAACACATCGCTCTCTACTGGCACATACCCTACCTCATTTAAGCAAGCCCGGGTTAACCCATTGCTTAAAAAACCATCACTCAACCCTGCTATAGACAACTACAGACCTGTTTCCCTCCTCCCCTTTCTTTCCAAAACTCTTGAAAGAGCCGTTTTTAATCAACTCTACAATTTTCTCAAACAGAAAAACCTCCTAGACACCAAGCAGTATGGCTTCAAGATCAACCATTCCACGGAGACTGCTCTGCTTTCCGTCACTGAAGCCTTATGACTAGCAAGAGCAACCTCTAGATCATCTATCCTCATCCTACTTGACCCCTCTGCTGCTTTCGACACTGTGAACCATCAGCTCCTCCTGTCAGCTCTCTCCAACTTGGGCATGACTGGAACGGTTCTACGCTGGGTGGAATCCTATCTTTCGGAGAGATCCTTCAAGGTATCATGGAGCAGAGGTATTTCTGAAACTCAGCAACTCACAACTGGCGTTCCACAGGGGTCAGTTCTGGGTCCAGTCCTCTTTTCCATCTACACTACATCTCTCGGTCAGGTGATTGAATCTCATGGTTTTTCCTATCACTGTTATGCTGAGGACACCCAGCTCTATTTGTCCTTCCAGCATGACGATCCATCTGTCTCTGCACGCATCTCTTCTTGCCTGTCAGACATCTCTGTCTGGATGAAGGAGCACCATCTTCAGCTTAACCTGGGAAAATCTGAGCTTCTCGTCATCCCAGCCTGTCCCTCAATCAACCATAACTTCACTGTACAGCTCAGTTCACTTACACTCATACCAACCAGGATGGCCAGGAACCTTGGGGTGATTCTTGATGACGGCTTGACCTTTACAGACCACATCTCAGCAACTGCAAGGTCCTGTAGGTTCATCCTGTACAACATCAAGAAAATCCGACCATACCTCACCAAACAGTCTACACAGATACTAGTCCAGGCTCTGGTCATCTCTAAACTGGACTACTGCACTTCTTTCAGGCCTCCCAGCCAGCTCCATCAAACCCCTTCAAATGATTCAGAATGCTGCAGCGCGCCTTGTCTTCAACCAGCCCAAGACAACCTATGTCACACCCCTCTTCATCTCCCTCCACTGGCTTCCTGTAGCTGCCTGCATCAAGTTCAAGGCCTTGATGCTCACCTACAAGACCTTGTCAGGAACAGCACCCTCCTACCTCAACTCTCTCCTGAAGGCATACATTCCCTCTCGCAATCTACGATCGACTAGCGACCGACGTTTAGTAGTTCCCACTCAGCGTGGCGTAAAGTCCCTTTCCAGAACCTTCACGCTTACCGTTCTCCAGTGGTGGAATGCACTTCCGATCTCAATCCGGACTATCTTCAAAAAACAGCTAAAGACAGACACAACGCACTTACACCTCTACTCTGTGCACTTTGCTTCCTCTGGTATTCAATTAATGGATCTTGTATAGTAGCACTACTTGTATTTTTCCCTGCTTGATATATAACTTCGCTTATTTGTAAGTCGCTTTGGATAAAAGCGTCTGCTAAGTGAATAAATGTAAATGTAATGTTTGGGAATCCCTGTGTTAAACTGTTGGATAACTTTTATATGTGGTATTTGGATTGATCCTAAGCGCACAGTGGCTTAGTGGTTAGCACGTTCGCCTCACACCTCCAGGGTCTGGGGTTCGATTCCTGCCATGTGTGTGCGAATCACACACACGAAGTACACACGAAGGAGTTTGCATGTTCTCCCCGTGCTGCGGGGGTTTCCTCCGGGTACTCCGGTTTCCTCCCCCAGTCCAAAGACATGCATGGTAGGTTGATTGGCAGCTTGGTAAATTGTCCATAGTGTATGTATATAGGGAGTGTGTATGTGATTGTGCGATGGACTGGCACCCTGTACCCCACCTTGTGCCCGATGCTTCCTGGTTCCCTGAAGCAGGAATAAGCGGTTGAAGATGGATGGATGGATGGATCCTGCACACAGCACTATATGCTGAACATTGCCCCCAGTGACTATAGTAGTGTATAGCATCCTATGTAATGAGTGTATGTAGTGAAAAAGTAGTCTTATGGGGTTTGGGTCAACTGAAAAGAAGATCTGGAAGTTTACTGTGTAATTATATAAAAATTCTGATATAATTATGAAGGGGTGTTGGTTTATTAGTGTTGTGTTTTTTTTTTTTATTTAAAAAATTTTTTTTTTTTTTTTTTTAATTTTTATTTTTTTTTTTTTTTTTTTTTTTTTTTTTTTTTTTTTTTTTTTTTTTTTTTTTTTTTTCTTTCTTTTTAAACAAAATAAAATTTTTTATTTTTTTTATTTTTATATTTTTTTTATTTTTTTTTTTTTTTTTTTTTTTTTTTTTTTTATTTTTTTTCCCAACCACACCAAAACCTAAAAACAACAAAAAACATGCCACTTGGGATAGGTTCCAGCTTCCCTGCCACCCAGTAAGGATAAGCGGTATAGAAAATTAATGGATGGAGGATAGAATTGATATAATTATAAAGTTGTGTGAAGTTTAATTAAGTTTATGAAGTCTGCTTCATGACATAATTATTTATGAAAGTGGCACATTTATCAAAACATAATTTTGTAGAGCATCCTTAATAATTAATATTTGTGAATGAAGGTCTTGATGTGCTCCATGCACACAAATGTGCGAACCACTAAGCCATTATGCCCCACACACATTCTGTACATATACCAGGTTAATTCAATAAGTAATTTTAAAAAATGATTCATTTTAAATCTCTAAAAACATTTGCTATAGCAGTATGGGATTTCTTTGTACATGGCCACTTTTATTTTTCAAGTACAGGGTCACTTTAGTGCGCAATTAAGCTGAGAGCAGCTCTCGCTCTCTCTTTCTCGCAACACGCAAAGTATGAACTGAACCACAGATCCTGTTACCACCTACACACTCATTGTGAGCCATGTCTCTGATCTGTAAATGTGCTTCGGGTGCATGTCAGAGAGACGGAGAAAGAAACCGACAGAGAGAGGGAGTGAGAGATGGCACGAGAGAAAGATTTTTGCAATACAGTCAACAATACAAAGTGACATTCCAAACAAAATCTGTCTTAAATTATGCAAACCACTCATTGTGCCTATTGCAGTTTATGGCAGAGAAATGTGGGGTTCACTCACTCGGTCTGGTTGTACACACTGCATGTTGAATTTTGCACAAGAAAAACCCTTATAGAGAGTTAGAAAAATACCCCCAAACAAATTTGACATTGTGGCAGCATTTGAAAATGAGTGGCCCACACTCATTCCACTACAAAACCTTAAAAAATCCAGGAAGAAAACCTCAGCTTGAATCCTTTAAGCCTGCTGGTCCTAAACCTCACTGGTTTAAACCCTGATATTGTTACACACACAGAAGAGCCTCATGACAACTACACATCAGTCACTAATATAATCTCCCACCTAATTATAAATCAGCCCAGACCTATTAACTATAAAGAAATAATCAAACCACAAAACAAATGTCAGTGTTCTCTGGCTCTGAGACACGCACACATGACGCTTCGAGAAGGTGTGCTGGTGTACCTGCTTAGTGTTCACAGCCTGGCTGTAGAAACAATCAAGACCTGACTACACAGAGATGAGCAGCTGAGCTCTCACTGTCACATGAGAGTGGTGGAAACTGGGCTGCACAGTACACCACCAAATACACAGCTGTGTATATCTGTGCATCATCACCCCTGAAATTGACGAGTGCACTGATGCTGATAAATTCCTGTATATACTGAGGGGAGAAAAGTGAAATCATTGAACCAGCAGCCAAATTTGGCAAAATGGCATACATCATCTAAGGGGAAACCAGAGAGGCAAGCGTTTATTTATATCTCTGTTTTATCTTCTGCTGTTTCTCTTACAAAGACAAGTTCTTCATCAAGTATTGTCACACTGAATTTCAAAAGCATTGATTGCACTCATTAATTTATGAAAATTATAACTCAATAAATATTCTTGACCATATTTTTAAAAACTAATACAACATTTTGTCCTGATTTCTCTTCTATCTTATTCCTCCTGGTGATCCAAACAGCATACTTTGCTTGTCCCGCAAAAAAATTAATAATGACATTTCAGCTTTTGTTTTGGACTAAAAAAAGAAAAAGAAACCTCTGATAAAATCTTGATTTGTAAAGAGAATATTAAAAGAATCAAACAAAGCACTTAAAAGATCAAACAGAGGAAGGAGTTGCGTACATACATAAAACAAGGAAAAAGTTTCTCTCGTGCCAAACAAAAAGGGCATTTTTTACTTACAGTGGGGTTTAAAATAGAAACAAAAGCATCTACAGCAATGGCTCCAAGAAGGATTCTCCAGTTTTTGTTGTTAATGGTGGTTTATAAATTGCTCTCCAGACAGGTTTGGATTCAACTTCGATCCCAGTTTATCTCTCCATACAGTATCTGTTTTATTACTTAGATTAAATTCATGAATTACTTTCACAGTACATTTGTACAAAATCTTTCCGCCTACTGAACAAAAAGAGGACTAGTAATGAGAGGGTTATCTAAAACAGGTATGATCTCAATATCTGGAAAAAGATCTTTATTATTGGGGACTAAAACCCCTATAGAAAATTCTTCAACTGTGCCTTCTCCTCAGAGGTCAAAATCAGAGCTAACTTTTCAAGAATTTTCTTATCAATATGTATTGATCTAATTCCTAAAAGGTTAGTAACTTTGTCAGAAGATGACATTGTGTAGATCATATCCTGATTCATTTATTATTTGTATAGTAACACTACTTGGATTGTTCTCTGCTTAATATCGCTTTGCTTGTATTTTCTCATTTGTAAGTCACTTTGGATAAAAGCGTCTGCCAAATGAATAAATGTAAAGGTAATCTAAGGACTAACACCAAAAGCTTCTAGAGATTTCCACAAATACGCATGTTCAACTCGGTCAAAAGCTTTCTCTTGATCAATAGAAATCAGCCCCGTGTTAATTCCCAAAAGTTTAGAAGCATGCAAAGCATCCCTAATTAAAGTAATATTACCAAAAATAGACCTATTGGGAATACAATAGGACTTATCAATACGTGTCACTTGGACCATAATGTTGTCTAATCTTATGGCCAGAGCCTTAGACAAAATTTTATATTCAGAACAGAAAAGTGAAAAGCGTGCCAATTGCTGATACTTTGAAGATTGTCCTTTTAGGTAACAAAGTGATGACTGCTCTTCTACAGCAGGAGTGGCAGGAGTCCTCCTTTCAGATTGTCATTAAGAACTGTCAGTAGAACCGCACCAATGACGGGCAATAGAGTTTTATGAAAGTCTTGCCATTATCCATGCTCATCATGGCAATATAGAGCTCTTGTAATGACAAGGTCTGTTCTAGCTCCTTATTAGTGTCGTAGTATACATTTGGCAAGCCATCAAAAAATTCATCAGTGCCTGTACCCCATTCCACCAGTTCCAAGGGTCTTAATAAAACTTTACAGCATGGCTACGTATATCACCAGGTTCAGGGAGCACTTGCCATGCAGCTGAGTGTATAGAGTGAATAATTCTGCTCTGGCCACTTTTAATTTCTAAATTTCAAAGGAATTTTAAAGGGGCATCCTTTTGGGTAACAGTTCTGCCAACATTGCCATTGTTTCTTTAATTTGTCAATGTACTTCTTATTTTTTGTAGATGTCATGAAGTTCTGTAAGACAACTATATCAATCTCTAAAGTCTTTATTGACTGGGCTATACCTCGAGTAACATTCAGAGTGTACTTTTGACAAAAATCTTTAATTAAAATTTTCCCACAATCCCACCACTGCTGTAATGAAGCTGAAATATGTTATGTTGCTTGAAATTATTCCAAAAAAGTGAAAGTGTCTATAAAATGATTATCATTTAGAAATGATGTATTAAAAAGCCAATAGGCACTCTTAAATTTTTAAGACATTTATTCAATTAGCAGACCCTTTTTTCCAAAGCGACTTACAAATGAGAAAAATACAAGCAAAGCGATATCAAGCAGAGAACAATACAAGTAGTGCTACCATACAAGATCCATTAATTGAGTTCCAGTGTAGAGGTGTAAGTGCAAATTTTTTATTTTTTTTTTTATGAGTTGGTTAGTCGTTCACGCAAGAGGTGGGTCTTTAGCTGATTTTTGAAGATGGTGAGAGATTCTGCAGTTCGGATTGAGACTGGAAGTGCATTTCACCACTGAGGAACAGTTAGCGTGACGGTTCTGGAAAGGGACCTTGCGCCACGCTGAGTGGGAACTACTAAATGTCGGTCGCTAATCAATCGTAGATTGCGAGAGGGAAGGTAAGCCTTCAGGAGAGAGTCGAGGTAGGAGGGTGCTGTTTATGACAAGGTCTTGTAGGTGAGCATCAAGGCCTTGAACTTGATGCGGGCGGCTACAGGAAGCCAGTGGAGGGAGATGAAGAGGGGTGTGACATGAGTTCTCTTGGGCTGGTTGAAGACGAGAATGCGCGCTGCAGCATTCTGAATCATCTGAAGGGGTTTGATGGAGCTGGCTGGGAGGCCTGAAGCAGTGAGTTGCAGTAGTCCAGGTTAGAGATAACAAGAGCCTGGACTAGTATCTGTGTAGCCTGTTCAGTGAGGTAGGGTCGGATTTTCTTGATGTTGTACAGGATGAACCTACACGACCTTAGAGTTGCTGAGATGTGGTCTGTAAAGGTCAAGCCGTCATCAAGAATCACCCCAAGGTTCCTGGCCGTCCTGGTTGGCATGAGTGTAAGTGAGCTGAGCTATACAGTGAGGACTTAAGACTTAACAATCACACTACACAGAACTAAACTGCAATCAGAAAACCTCAATGGGAAAATTTTACAAAACTTAAAAAGATTCCGCTGGTATTGAAAACTATCAAATCTATCAAGTCATGCCAAAGAGATAGAAAGATATTTTAACATGAATCCAGGTGTACTGTCTGTCACTTTGGTGTATGGTTCATCACACAGATCACGAGTTTTAATCTTTCAAAATAATACCAATTTGATATTTGGTTTTAAAGAGTTAAAACCCTACCTAGGTGTATAGATATCAGTTAGTACCATAGTGGTTCTCCCAAACTTGGCTTTACTTTTAAAAGAAAAAAACAAACAAACCACCAACTACTTCATCAACCTCATAAGATAAGTATAGGTATAGAATTTTTTTAGAAATAAAACAGCAACACCCCCTCTAATTGAAGATTAATGACTTAAGACGATCTGTCCATCCCATTCTCTCTTCCAGTCCACCTCGTTTTTGATATCACTGTATTTCTTGCAGGAAAATATTTTTTTTGTTTAATAAACTCATCATACTTTTATGACTGTCTATAGCACCATTTAAGTTCCAGAGAGTTCCAATTAAGTACCATTAAGAGTTCCAATTTTAGGATTAGTCATATTAAGGGCCAACAAAATTATAGTAACAGCTGCCAAGGTAAATACTTTTGGCTAAAAATGAACAGCTTCATCGTCTTTGTTATTTTTTTCCCCTTGAGTATATTTACCAACTTCCTGAAATTATGAACCTCTACATCCTGAAAAGCTCTCTCTTTCATTAAATATCTTTCATCATTGATAAATCGTTTATAGTCAGGGACAAAGCCTTCAGCATGCACTCCTTTCAGTCCTTTTGTCTCCTGCAAAACATTACTAATGTCTTCAGCTGTATACAAACAGACTGGATTTTTGCTTTTTGAACAGGTAGACAGATTTGAGCACTGAGACATATCTGAATCAGAGAAATCTCCATCATTATCTGATGCCATACTCTCAGTACCACCATCATTTTTTCTCACCTAAGCCTTGCCACTGCTCTTTTTCTTTCTCAAAATCAACGTCATCATCTTAGGAGCCACAGCTGATGTTCCCTAAGAGCAAACACACTATACGCAAACATGAAGGCAGCATTAACACGAACATTTTTGGAGAGCATTAATATTAAAGATAATATTAGTATTTGGTGTCTCTTTCCATGGGAGATCCTATAAAACCACAGGAAGTCAACTTTTGCGTTTCTTTCCTCTCTGCCCTTCTTTTGTCTGCGTGCCACACCGGAAGTGGGACTCTTTTGTAAGCACACTGTGTGGGTAGAACTGATGTGAGACACAGATCTAAGATGAGATTCTTCCTGCACGTATAAAAAAAAAAAATAGACTAAAAATAGCTTTGTGGAAATCTTATATAACAATGCTTCATGAATCTAGACTATAGCAAAGTATCAGATAACAATGCTGAAACCAAAAAGCAAAACGGAAAGAGAACATTTCCGTCACATCTGAGCTGTGTGTATATTTAACCAGGATTCCGTCAGCAGGTCTACATTTATTATTCCCTCTCATAACTAAAATGTTTCCTTATTGATTTTATTGTAGCGAGGGATGTAAGCCGAATAATGAATAATAAGCTTGGGCTTTACATGTTCATGAGAATGGAAATTTATTATGGGTTATTTTATAAGGCAGAATTAAACAATTGATCTTTGACTATAAGCTCCTTGTTTAGGATTATCTCTGATATGTTGCTTGAGTTCGCTTGCCTTGCACCTCTGGGGTTGGGAGTTCGCTCAGTGTGCGTGGAGTTTGCACGTTCTCCTCGTGCTTTGGGGATTTCTTCCAGGTACTCTGGTTTCCTCTCCCAGTCCAAATTGGCATTTCCAGATTGTCCATAGAGTGTGAATGTGTGTGTGAGATTGTGCCCTGCGATGAGTTGATACCCCATCCAGGGTATTGCCCACCTTATGTCCCGATGCTTAAGACTCCAGGCTTCCCCATGACCCTGTGTAGGATAAGTGGTACAGAAGATGGATGGATGTTGCTTGAGTTAAATACCAAGTCTAACATAAAATTCAGAGGGATTCCAACAAGCAGCAGAAGAAATCATCAATAAACCCTTTCACTCTCAAGTCTCTCACTATTATCTTAACCATTAACTTTTCAAAAGAGTCATTTCACTAAGGCATCCGTGCTAAGATCAATATATTTAAAATAAATAAATGAATAAAAATAATTTCTTCCTACATTATTTCACTATTCCAGTCTGATCCCATGATATATTTAGTCCAGTAACTCCACTCCTTTCTGGGAGCCTCATACTTCAGTGCTCAGTGAGCCGTAATAGCTAGATTGATTTATTTAATAACATCTGTTTATGGGTTATAGTAAAGACCTGCTCAATCAGCCAATAATGAAGCAGCAGTGCAATGCATAAAATGCTTCTAAGTTAATGTCAACATCAAACATCAGATTGGACAAAAAAAAGTGATCTCTGTGACTTAGACCGTGGTATGGTTTTGGTGCCAGACAGGCTGGTTACTGCGTTTCAGAAACTGCTGATTTGTGATTTTCACAATACCAAGCTGACAGGAAGTCTACGGGAACTCAAATAATCACTGTTTACAACCATATTGAGCAGAAAAGCATCTCAGGATGCACAACATGTCTAACCTTGCGCAGCTGCTCTCTGGTCATTCAGCACTTGCTCATGAGCTAATCCTGTACATGAAATTAATTGGCATTTTAATGGAGCTGTGATTTGTTTACTGTCCTCTTGGCGCTCTGATTAACAGTGCTTAACGCCTCACAGCCAGCTGACCATTAACCTTGAAAAAAAGGTTGTTATGTAAGATAAATCAATTACTTAAGCTTTTACTGCTTGTTTGGGGCTTTTTTTTATTATCATTAAAAAGTTTTGTGGCCACTTCAATAAAAATCCCAAGGAAAGTGTAGTTATTGTTGACCTTGCTGATAAAGTGGGATCCCACTGGAGTTAATTGATTTGAGTCATTGTTTGTTGTGTGACATGACCTCAAGCAGTCCATTGTTCTCATAATCAGTGCAAAATGAAAGCAGAAGAACAGCAGTGTTCATTCTGAAAAATGCCAAGTCCAAAACCATTAAAGGAAGGTTGCATTGTATTTGGCAAAGTATTGCTTCCCATTAGATTGCATATATTGTAATCTCCTGAATAACTTGTGGAAATGTGTGTGACCTTTAATGTAAACAGTTAACAGTATATTTGCTTATTTGAGAAGTTTACATATGAAAGTGAAATTTGAATGGTTTCTTTCCAGTATCCCAAATTGTGTTCAAGTGTCTGGTACTTACTACCTTTTTATCTGACAGAGCTATAATACATATCTGTGCTGAACACATACAATGTCATTATATTAGATATTAGATTAAAAATAAACCTTAAATGTGCAAAGAGTAATTAATAAGAGGTTGTCCTTATACATTATTATAGTGTTATATTCCACATTTTCTCTCCTCAGTGCTGGTGTAAGTGCACACTCTAGTGTTAAAACCTGAGTGTCACAATCTGTACCTGTATAATCTACTGATGAAACATGATTACTTTTATTCTCATTCAATCCATATATGAATAATCATCTATTCCATATACTCACTGATATAATTATAGTGCTGTAAACTGTGAAACTGTAAACTGTAAAGTCCTCTGTCCTAAAGACCCTCCTGTGGTAGAAAACCTAAACCTAATTAACTCCGACACTAGAGACTCCTTCGATAAATATTAAATAAACATCTCCTTACAGGGACCTTCACCACATCAAAAAGTGTACATTTTTAGTTGTTAAATAACATTTCTAAATCTGTTTATTATTAAGTGGCACATCTGCCATACAAGTCCCTGTGAATAGTATTAGAACAAGAGCATTAATGTACACAGATATATAGCAGCTGGCACTACTATCAAAGATAAAAAAAAGGAATATGTGGACATTATTTAAGAGAAAAATAATATGTATAGTTTACATACAAATAGTAAGTTTCTCATCAAAGGATGATATTCTGAATTTAATTTAAAATAGGGACAGACAAAGAGTTGTATTTGTGTTCGAGAGAGGAAAGAATAACGAGTTCTAGGATTCAGGGTCAATCATCACAGTCTTGATGTCAAAATATTCAGGAGAGTGTAAACTTCAATGATAATCAAAAACATGTTGACATTTGTAAACAATATGGCTCAGGCATCTTAGTGGAAATGATGTGTGTGCAGAGGATTGAGGTCACCTCTGATTAGCAAACCCGGGGTGAACAGATTGAGCTCCATTTCAGTCCTCAGTTACTCTTATTCCTGTTCCTGTAGACTATCAGAGCACCTTTTAGACGGTTCCTGCTCTGACACACCCACTTAAACCTCAATGAGAGTGTGTTAATGAGCTGATGATTTAAATCTTAAGGCTGTAAAAGAATTGTTATTGTTATGGATCCTTATACAAAGATGAACTACTATAGTTGTGGTCAGTTTCATTTTACATTGATACGAATTTGATTCAGTGTTTTAAAATATAGAATAAATATCAATAATATTTAATAAATTAAACGGGTGAAACTTGACTGATTGACAAAAGAACAATTAAGCAACAGAAGCATTTACTGGCCTTTAAGATTTGTAACAACAAGCACTTTGAAGATCATAATGAAATATAAGGACTACAAAGTGTTTTTAATTCCTCCTGAAAGTGTATTTGAATAAAAGTACTATTATGTATTGTGTTTCAGTAATACTTCCAAAACAATACTTCCAAAATAATACTATACTGGTTACATAGCTCTAAGATTTAGTTTTTAAGATTTTTGTTTTTTAAAAATATGTTACAAATTATTCAGTAATTCTTTTGAAATATCATGTTTAAAGCATTAATTACTCTAGATATATACTTTTTTTTTTGCTGTTCTAAGCCTTTATTTTTTTCCTTCAGTGGTCAATTTCGCTTATGAGTAAGGGTTGTATTCATTTGTGTGTGTTCTACAGCTGGTGCTTGATCCTGCCTTAATCTGATCAGTGCATCTTTTGTTTCATGTCTCTTTTGATGCCTCTTGGTTACCTAAAATTTTAATGTCAGTGTCATTGTCAAGTTATATATCGCCATTAAAAACAACATAAGTTGACCATAGTGCTTTACGACAATAAGTACATGGGTAATTTCACAAAATTTATCCCCCTGTTTATGGAATCCATGCTCCTGCCTAGTGATGTAACAAACCTGGGTGAATTTGTATGATAATTAATGTGATACCATCACACCACACTTCCATTAAGCTGATCCCTTGTAAGTCTGTTTAAAATAAAAACGTGCAAAATAAACACTCGAAATACCGATCAATTCAGCCTTTGTGGAAATGTTGTTTAAATGTTTAGTCCAAATAAATACAGTAGAATTGTTTCTCAACTTCTAAATGTTGTAGGGAAACTAGCCAGCGGTGGGCTGGAGCACAGACACATGGGAGGCCATTTTAGTGTTGCCTTGGAGGATCTTTATTCAAGACAGTCTGTTGGGGCTGTGTGTGTATGCTTGCATGTGGGTGTGTAATCGTGCATTGAGGGTCTCAGTTGTCTGCGGGGTTACCGGAGTCACGCCGGGGCTTTCCGGAGTGACGAGGGTTCCTTTTGGCTATCAGGCAATGGCGCGTTTGCAGTCAGGTGGTGGAGTCCTCGCTCGCGTCTGAGTCATATGTACTGCGAGACTTCTCTCCCTTTTGCGAGCGGAATAGCGGCCTTTTATACCCTTCCCTCGCCTGCTGGATGGTGGAATTTTCCCGTGCCGCACGACATTCACTGGCCGAGTGTGTGTCGGCGGTCCTGCAACGCTGTCATGTGCTCTCCGGCTGTCTAAAACAGTGATGGGGCTGAAGCGGAGCTGTCTCTACAGCACCACCGTGGCAGTCGCAGGAGGAGCGATTTTCGTCTTTTGTACGCTGGCTGTCAGTCCATCGCAACAGTACCCCCCCTCAGCTCAGAGCCTACTGCCGCCGTGTGTAGGGCCCACAGTGCATCCTGCCTCGAGAGCCCATCTGCATTCCCATGATGGGTAACGTCCTGTAACGTGAGGAACCCTCAGGTTACCCCGGTGTAAGTTTCCCTGGCCTTGGCCATCCAATGTAGTGGGGTGTGATCGGTCACCAGGACGAAGTGCCAACTAGCCAGGTAGTATCGTAGCTCTTCAATGGCCCACTTTATCGCCAGGGCCTCTCTTTCCATTTCTGCATACTTCTTTTCCATTTCATCTACTTCTTTTCAACCGGACTGGCTTTTTCCTCTCCGCCGAAGGTCTGTGAGAGAACTGCGCCCAGCCCGGTTTCGGATGCGTCTGTGTGCACGGTGAACGGAAGGGCGAAGTCCTGGTGAGGTCTTCTTTCAGGGATTGGGAGGCTCGTTTCGCTTCTGCCGACCACTTCACCCAGTCCGGCTGGCCCTTTTTCGTGAGATCTGAGAGGGGGAGGATACAGAGGAGAAATTTGGCACAAATCGGTAGTATCACGAACCCCAAGAAGGCACGTACCTGTTTCTTTGATTTAGGCCAGGATAGTCTTTTACTTCCTCAATTTCCTTCATCTGGGGCTTTAGTAGGCGATACGGTGCCTGAGGTACTGTGCCTCAGTCAGCCCCAAGTGGCACTTCTTGGGGTTAGCTATCAGCCCGGCCTTCCAGAGCTCTTTCAGGACCTCCCCCAGGTGGAACAGGTGGTCCGACCAAGTGGAGGAGTGGATGACCACATTGTCCAGGTAGGCAGCTGCGAATAGATGACGGGGACACAGGACAATGTCTACCAGTTGCTGGAACATAGCGGGTGCCCCATGAAGCCCCGAAGAGGAGAACCCAGTATTGCCAGTGGCCATTCGGCGTGCTGAAGGTGGTCTTTGGTCTTGCCTCTGAGGCCAGGGCCACTAGGTTTACGTGGTATATTTGTGTCTCCTCTCACTTACCGGGCTGTTACAGATGATAGCTTATACCCCACTTCCGCTCGAGGACTGTGTATGGCCCTTGCCACCGGGCTAGGAACTTGCAGGAGCTGTTCGGCACCAGTAGGAGCACCTGGTCACCAGGTTGGAACTCTCGGGGTTGTGCTGGGTGGATGTACACTTGTTTCTGCTCCTCCTAGGTGGCTCTCATATGGTCCTGGACGATCGGGGCCTCTCGGTCAATCCTCTCATGCATCTCATCGACGTGCGCCTTGAAGAGGATGTCGGTTAGGAGGAAGTTCCAATTTCTCCCTTCCTTGTTTACCACCATATCATCTGCTTCAAGGTTGAAACTCTCGATGAGCCCGTCGGTCTGGGGGTGGTAGACGGACGCCTTTAGTTGCTTAACCTGCAACAACCGACACAGATCAGACATTAGTTTGGAGACGAAAGGCATACCTTGGTTGGTCTAGATGTCCTTCGGTATCCCCACATGGCTGAACAGGAGCATCATCTCTTTTGCAATGTTACGGGAGGTGGCACTACCACTGGGTATCGGATGGTGTAATCCAGGATGACGAGTATGTATTCGTGGCCCCGGGCGAATTTGGGGAGTGGCCCCACAAGGTCCATGCCAACCCTCTTGAAAGGGATGCCTATGATGGGCAGAGGGATAAGGGAAGCCTGTGGGGGCCTCCGTGGAGTGCGGCAGTGGCACTGGGGGAACTGTTGGCAGAAGCCCCGGACTTCGGAATCCATCCCCGGCCAGACAAAGCGGCCTTTTAGCTTTTCTAGGGTGTTTCGTTCCCCCAAGTGGCCCCTGAGTGAGTGGGTGTGGGTCAGGTGCATCAGCGTCTGCATCTTGGTCTAGGGTACTACAAGGAGGTCCATGATTTCCCCTTGGCAGCTGGCCGGTTGATATAGGAGACTGCCCCTGACGAGGAATTAGGAGGAGGGGAGCCTCTGAGCTGTCTCTTCAGCACCACCACAGCAATCACGGGAGGAGCGATTTTTGTCTCTTGTGCGGCGGCTGTCGGGCCATCGTGACAACATATTTTCAACTAATCCTATCTTGCTGTTTCTGTGTTGCTATACTATACTGTATTACATGTATAATGTATGTATCAAAACTGTGTTTTAAAAATACACTAGCAGATGAGTGAATCTATTTACATTTTTTGTGGGACACAATATCCAAAGTAGCCTATATGGACCGTGTTCCTGATAATAGATCAGAAACTGCTTCTTTGTGATTTTCGTCAGTGCTCTGGCTGTACCAGTCAGTGGCAGTATAAACATAGTGGCCTGTTGGCTCATTACAATTAATGTGGTAAACTGGAGGTTGATGTACCTACCCTTCCTACCTACCCAGTAGCAGTTGTGCATTTAGTTTATCCGACTTTAGCCTTGGGGGTCTTACCAGTCATGGGATTGACACCTCTTCACACACCAGTATGTGCCCAGTGGTGGTGCCGTCCTGCATTTGGTTGCCCCACTTTAGCCTTGGGATTCTTACTCATTATAGGATCATAGGATCTGCACTGGTACATGACCATTCCTTGTAATATATGTATAATAGCACTATTCTACTTTACAGCATGTCCCAACATGGTTTAGTATCTAATCAAGACCCTGTAGGTTGTGGGGTAAGTAGTGATGGTGGCCATGATCAGTGACATATTACTTTAAATTTGCAATTTGCTTGATTTTAACATGAAATTATCCAAGAATCGCCATATGGCTCAGTTTTTTGCACATAAAAACAAAAACAAACAAACTAAAAAAATTAATTGTGTGTTGCTGCCATGTGATCCCTCATGTTATGAATCAGGGTTTGACACACTGACACCTACTACATGCACACTTAAAATCAACACTTCAATAGAACTTTTTCAACAGCATGAAGTTGGTTAAAAGATCTTACCCAGTAACACACTATGCCAAAATTTAAATAAATTCCAGATATTAAGAGGAAGAAGTGATTGAAATACATCAGTCTGGGAATGGTTACAAAGCTATTTCAAAGTTTCTGGGACTCCAAAGAACTACAGTGAGAGCCATTAACTCCAAATGGAAAAACTTGGCACAGTAGCGAACCTTATCAGAAGTGGCCAATCTTCCAAAATTCATCCAAGAGCACAGCAATGACTCATTCAGGAAGTCACAAAAGAGCCAAGGACAACATCAAAGGAACTGCAGGTCTCTCTTGCATCAATAAAGGTCAGTGTTCATGACTCCACTATCAGAAAGACACTGGCAAGGTGAGAACCACTGCTAATCCAGAAGAACATTAAGGCTCATCTGAATTTTGCCAAAAGACACCTTGATTATCATTAAACCTTTTGGGAGAATGTTCTGTGGACTGATGAATCGAAAGTGGAACTGTTTGGAAGACAGGGGTCCTATTACATCTGATGTAAACCAAACACAGAATTCCACTAAAAGATCATCATACCTACGGTCAAGCATGATGGTGGAAGTGTGATGCTGTGCAGATGCTTTGCTGCTTCAGGATCTGGGCAACTTGCAATAATTGAGGGAAACATGAATTCTACTCTCTACCAGAAAATTCTAAAGGAGAATGTCTGGGCTTCAGTCTGTAAATTGAAACTCAATCCCAACTGGATTATTCAGCAAGGCAACGATCCAAAGCATAGGAGTAAATTCACCTCTGAATGCCTAAAAAAGCTAAATTAATGTTTTGGAGAGGCCTAGTCAAAGTCCTGACAAAACCAATTGAGATGCTGTGGCAATACCTTAAACAGGCAGTTCATTCTTGAAAACCCTCCAGTGTGGCTGGACTAAAGCAGTTCTGCAAAGAAGAGTGGGCAAAAATTCCACCACAACCTTGTGAAAGACTGATCTCCAGTTATCAGAAGTGTTTGGTTGCAGTTATTACTGCTAAAGGTGGCACACCCAAATATTACGTTTAGGGGGCAATTACTTTTTCACATGGGTGATAGGTGTTTGATAATTTTTTTATTACTATTATTTCAATAAAAAAAAACAGTATTGTATTTTTAATCAGGTTGCCTATATTTTATGTTCTATTTCGTTCAAAGATCTACAACTGTTTAGTATGTGTATGAACAAAAACATAAGAAATCAGATAAATCAATTACTTTTTTACAGCACTGTATATAGTATACATGGCACAGGTCTTTTTTAGATAAGTAAGATATATGCTAAGCAAATAGTAAAAATCAGACTAAAGTTACTCCATAAAAGCAGTAACAGTATGCTGGACATCTTATATCAGCTTCCCGGCATAAATCTGTTCTACCCAGTTTTGCCCACTAGATGACAGTAGAGGATCATTTCTGTTTGATCAACAGGCCTGAGATACCGTAATGACGTCATCTTACTTTAGCATGATGATCACATTCATGAATGAATGACTGAATGAATGAATGTCTTTCTCACTATACACATGCACAGTGAAATTAAGAGCCACTCCTTAATTTCTTGCCAGGATATACATAAAATGAATAAGATGATGATAATAATAATAATAATAATAATAATAATAATAATAATAATAATAATAATAATAATAATAAAAAAATAAATAAATAAAATAAAAGATAAATAGAATATAATATAATAAAATAATAAAATATAAAATATATGTATATTCACATACATTTATATATATATATATATATATATATATATATATATATATATGTATATATATATATATATATACATACATATACATATGCATACATGCGCATACACACACACACACACATACATACATACATTCATACATATACACATACATATACATGCGCATATACAAAAACGTACATACAATAAAATAGATATATACAGCATTTACCACAAAATAAGAAAATTGTATTGTGTAAGTGTGTGTCTACATGTGTGTATTTATCATGTTTATAGCTTTTTGGAAAAAACTATTCTGGAGCCTGTTTGTCCTTGTTCTGATGCACCTATACCGTCTCCCTGAGGGCAACAGATTAAACAGGTCAGAGCCAGGCAGCCAATGATCTTCTGTGCTGCCCTTATTACTCTTTGAAGCCTCTCCCTGTCTACCGCAGTGCAGCTACCGTACCATACCATAATACAGTATGTCAGCAGGCTCTCGACGGACGAACGGTAGAAGTTCAGCAGCAGCTTGGGGTCCAGATTGTACTTCCGGAGAACCCTCAGGAAGTGTAGCTGCTTTTGAGTCTTCTTAATAACCGCTGTGACGTTGTCTGACCAGGAGATGTCAGCGGTGATAAGGATGCCCAGAAACCGGAAGGTGTGGACCCTCTCCACACACTCATCGTTTATGAGCAGGGGGGCTAGCTCAGTGTTGTGCTTCCTGAAGTCAACAATGATCTCCTTGGTTTTTTTAGTGTTCAGAGTCAGATTGTTCTCTGAACACCAGTTTACCAAGTTCAGGACCTCCTCTCTGTAGGCTGCCTCATTTCTCTTTGAGATGAGTCCGACCACCGTGGGGTCGTCAGCAAACTTGACGATAACGTTGTTATTGTGGACTGGACTGCAATCGTAGGTGTAGAGACAGTACATGAGGGGGCTTAGCACACAGCCCTGTGGTGAACCAGTGCTCAGCGTGCGAGTGGAGGAGAGGTGGTGTCCGAGTCTCACTGTCTGAGACCGGTTAGTTAGAAAGTTATTTATCCAGGCACATGTGAGGGGGGGAGGCCAAGATTGACCAATTTTGTGAAGAGAATGTCTGGAATGATTGTATTCAGCCTGTAAAACTAGATTAAACTCTTCAATGTCCCAGAAATTCATGGTGCATTTATCACCATTCTGATCGTTCTTTCTTGCCCTCGTAATATATATTGTGTTATAACGTTTTCACAACTGTTATTCAAAATCAGAATGAAACTGATCCGTTTGGTTTTGTCTCCTGACTTGGTGTGTTCTAAAATACACCTTTTCCGTTGTTACCCGGATGAGGATGGATTCTCTTCTGAGTCTGGTTCCTCTCAAGGTTTCTTCCTCATATCATCTTAGCAAGTTTTTCCTCGCCACCGTCACCACCGGCTCGCTCAATAGGGATAAATTCACACACTTAAAATCTGTATCCCGTGTTTATATGTTTCTGTAAAACTTCTTTGAGACAATGTCCATTGTTAAAAGCGCTATACAAATGAAACTGAACTGAATTGAAAACTACTGCCTGTAACTTACTGCTTGTTTGAATTGGGGTGATTCATGATGGGATAGTTTTCACACTACAATCAAACCAGGCATGGAAACAATTTAAACAGAAACCCAGATTTACAGTCCCCTCTGAAAGTATTGGAACAGCAAGGCCAATTTTATTGTTTTCACTATACATTGAAGGTATTGGTTGAGATAAAAAAAAATATATGAATATGAGACAATAGAATTTCAGCTTTTTCATTTCCTCATATTTACATCTAGATGTGTTAAACAACATGGCACCCATTTTTTCAAGTGATCAAAAATATTGGAATATGTGACTGATTTCATTACTTGACCTTGCTGTTCCAATACTTTTGGACGGAACTCTAGGTCTCAAGCACTATGATCAGATAAGAGTTTTATTTCAGTGTCTTGTAACCATCATAATTTGTATTTTTATAGTACATAAATTCAAAATGGGTGAAACACCTGACTATGCAGGAAAGTAATATGATTGTTGTCTTGTTCGGTACATAAAGACATTGGATTTAAAATTAAGTAACTATAAGGTTTAAGTACATAATGTCATGTTAAATTGAAGAGAATTTGCATTTATAGCTGCTCATGTTTCTTTCCAGTGAATAGTTTGTGGATAAAATGGCTCAAAAATGAAGCTGAAGTGTTCTAGATTCAGGAAGAATTCATCCGGAGACTACTTTCCTCACTCTCATAATGTCACAAGTTTTACAGTAGTTACTGAATAATTCATAGTTATAAAATAATCTACTTTACAGTGAATAACTCTGTGGATAGATGATATCCCGGCCTGCCCCTGGCACCAGATGCCCTCTGGGCTACAGGCAAAACCCACAAGTGGCATCCCAACAATCCAGATCAGTTGCAATGAAGAGGCATTACTCAAATAACAGGTGCCAAGCATGCAACGGGCACAATGAGAGGTCTCCAAACTACACATAGACATAAACAAACATACACAGATGCCAAAAGCTTCATTTATATTGCATTACATTTACAGCATTTGGCAGACACCCTTATCCAGCGTGACCTGCATTAGTGCTTTGTAAATCCTAATAAAAACATATCCTCATGCAAGAACAAATAGATCTAAGAATAGTAGCAAGCTAAAACCCTGTTAGAGAGGAGTTCCTATAAATCTTACAGAAAGAAATTAGTACTGTACTGTCTATCAAGAAACAACTGTTTTTTGACATAATTGGGTTAGGAAAACATAAAACAGCACAATCATTTACCTGTACCAGTTAAAAATACCTGATTGGAGGCCATGACAGAATAAGCAGACGTTTTCTGATGCCATTTTCTGTATTCATAGAACACACATGTACACTTTAGCCATTACAGGTTACCATTCACAGACATTTTCACACACTAGGGTCCATTTAGAGTCATAGATCCACCTACTATCAAACTTATTAGATAGTGGGAAGAAACCAGAGAACCGAAAGGAAACTCAGGGACTCGTCTGCATGACCCAGTATGTAATGCACAATTCATAAGGTGACAGTAGAAGTGTTCTTGTAGAGTTCATCTCAAAACCAAAGTCACCCATAGCCCACAGTCCACAGTTTCTCTGCTTGAAGTGTCTCTCTGTGTCTGTAGTCTTTATTTTCAAAGCCTATAGCGTGTTGAAAATCTGCTGAGGCCTGATTAAAGATTCTGATTGAAATGGAGATTACACTTGAATGTGTGTGGGTGTGGGTTTGAGAGTGTGTGTGTGTGTGTGTCAGTCGTTTTAGATCCACACCTCAAAGCATGTGTGTACATAGTAATGTACAATGCATTTACTATCTTAACTAGAGGTTTTAGAAAAAATAAGTAATGATGGGGTTGTGATCCATCACAAAGCAGAGTCACTGTTATACACACACACAAAACACACACACACACACACACACATATATATATACATACATATATATATATATATATATATATATATTAGAGCTGCAACAATTATTCAATGAAATCGATAATAATTGATTATGAAAATTGTTGTCATCGAATCTCATCATCGATTAGTTGGCGAACAGTGGAGATTTACTCACTGAATTAATTCTGTATCTGAACTATGGCACAACCAACATGTATTACAGAAGTAGCATTTTACAAAAAGAACAACAACAATGAGGTGATGCTGCCTGTCCTTGAACACATCAAGTAGATCCGTCCTCACCCTGAGACACCATCTCACACACATCCTCATTCATAGATCATGTTCTGGAAATAACAAACACAAAACAAAAGGCAAGCAAAATCATAAAATTGTATAAATTCTACTGTTCTTTGTCTTGGTTTAAATGCATTTCATTTTAATTCGGGTTTTTAAAAATGCTTATCTATGTTTTCTGGCTGGATGTCTGACACCGTTTTCCCCTGGCCAGAGTGTAAATGTCTGGTTTTAGGTCTTGTGCTGATACAGTCCGCAAAAAGCATGGAGGATGTCATCGGTAATGCGTGATCTGTGCTTGGTCTTGTTTAAACTCATTATTGTAAACATTTGTTCGCACAGATAGGTGCTCCCAAACATGGACAGAATACGAGCAGCATGAAGTCGGAGCTGTGGCATCAAACCAGGGGGCAGTAAACGGTAAGAGTCCTCGTTTGCAGCATCCTGGAACTTTGCTCTCAGGCCACCATCGGTCTGAAGCTCAATTAACTCCATCTGAAGGTTATGGGGCGCACTGCAGACGTTGGCGGTGAGAGGATTGGCAAAAGTGTCAAAACCAGAGTGCCGATCAAACTCATGTATTAACCGGTTCAGTTTGGTAGTAAACCGAGCACATGTAAAAGCACCAGGAACTGAGGCTGAGATGATCTGACAAACAGGAAAGTGGGCGAGATTGTCCTGCTCCACCTGACACTTCCAGAGGTCGAGTTTATGCTGGAAAACTGTGATCATGTCGGACATCTGTGTGATAACTTGTTTACGTCCTTGCATTTTCTGATTCAGCTGCGCCAGATGCTCGGTTATATCACATAACATTGCAAAGTCACACAGCATGTTTGGATCTGATAGTTCAGACAAGGGTTTTCCTTTGCTCTGCATGAAAAGAGCAATTTCTTCTCTCAGCTCAAAAAATCATTTGAGGACTTTGGCAATTTATTTTTACTTACGGACTTCTCCCCTGCTTCAAAAATGTCCCGGCCTGTTGTGGTCCCATGTATGGCAGCTATATCCAAATCTCCTCAGTGACAGAGAGGTCCGGCTTCACGCCTCTAATAAAAATGGATAGATGCACTGTATCCATGTTGTCTGTGCTTTTATGAACAGCTAATGAAAAAGCTAGACAGCTGCGTGTGTGTTCAGCAAGCTGTGTTGCTAAATTTCCTGCTAATTCCTTAACTCGGTCCGTGATGGTGTTTCTTGACAAACTGACATTTTGAAAAGTCTGTATCTGGTCGGGACACACCTGCTCATACACCTTTAATACACACTGCTTCAAAAATGCACCCTCTGAAAAAGACTTTGAAGCTCGGCGATTTCATCAGCCACAATAAAACTTGCCTTCACTGCTGCATCATTTTTGGCTGTAGCTTGTGTGAGCACATTCTGCTGCGACTGCAGTTTGCCTTTTAATTCTGCTGCAATTCTTTGTTTTTCTTGGAGGCTAATTTGACCATACTTAGCTCCGTGTTTGGTGTCAAAATGGCGACGTAGATTGTACTCTTTCGCGACTGACACCGCCTCATAACACAAAAGACATTGTGGTGCTCTGCCTGCCTAATAGATGGTCCGCTAGGAAACCTTGGGTCCAGGCATTCCTGTCAAAGTTACTTTGACATGTACCACCTACCGTACCTAAACATTGTTGCAGACCAAGTACACCCTGTCATGGCAGCTATATTCCCTAATGGCAGTGACCTCTCTTAGCGGGATGATGTACCCTGCCACACTTAAAAAAATTTTCAGGAATTGTTTTTGGATCTTGACAAAGGTGTTAACTTGGCCTCCAAAGTCCCCAGATTGGAAGCGGTAGAGTTGAAGCAAGGAATCCTCTGGAAAATTGTCTGTTGTATGTAGTATGTACAGTATATAGTACCAGCTCAGCTTTTATCAAGTAATAATCTCTGATTAAAATACTACCTGATCCAGTCATGTAAGGGAATCAAGAGGGAATCACAAGAGGGAGTTTTAATATTATCGTTAACGCAGGACGTTTTAAATCTAATATCCATCACAGTGAGTTTCTATATTATAAATTATCAGGATACAATGAGACACTAAGATAACTAGAAATGATAATAGTGCAATGCCAGTCACTTTAGCTTATTGTTAATAACTAGAACCCCAGTGTGCAGCCTGTCTTTCACTGTTTGGTCCTGCAGATGTAAAAACAACCAGCTTGGTGTTCTAGTCTGTCTATAACAGATGGTGTTTTGCGGTTAGCAAAGCGATTACACTGGTACTGTTTGTGAGGAAAACACATCACGAAAAGACTCATGCCTAATAATATCATCACTGTGTTTGCATGATTTCTCATTTACATTTGCTCATTTGACTGATTGCACAATTGAGCAGATGAGGGTTCAGGGTCTTGCACAAGGCAGATTGGCATTGCTGGGATTTATAATCGTGACCTTCTATTCAGCAACTTACAAATCTAAATGTCATCTATTTCAGTGTGTGCCAAAGCCTGTGTAGTAAAGCAGTCAGGTAATTCTTAACAAGGGAATATAAAATGTAGAGAGATGAGAGAAATGTAGATGAAGAGACTGATCATTGAAAGCCAGTGATTCAGGAGAATGATGTCATCTCTTTTGTAAAAGCTTTTTGAATATGCCTGACATAGCGATCCACTATTGTAATCTCTAGAGGGAGACATAGAGACACATATATCTACACTTTTCCAAGTCTTAATGTTGCCATGTGTGTTCTACTAAACTGTACTTTGTTGCAGGTGTTCAAACTTTTGATTTATCAGTTAATCTGAATATCCACTCAATGGCCACTTTAATAGGAGCACCAATGCTACTGCTCACCAAGACTGGACTGTTGGAGACACTATTGTTTCCAAAGATTGGTGAAAATTTTCCAGTCTTCACCTGACCACTTTAGGTGATTCTGTGCTCACTGTAGCATCAGCTTCCAGTTCTTGGCTGACAGGATTGGAACCTGATGTGGTCTGCTGATGTTGTAGCCCAACTGCCTCAAATTTCACCATGTTGTCAGTTCTGAGATGCTTTTCTGCTCACCATGGTTGTAAAGAGTGTTTATTTCAGTTACCGTAGAGATCCTGCCAACAAAGCATTTCCAACTGCAGAACTGGCACTGGATATTTTAAGGTTTTTTCACACCACACTTCGTAAACTCTAGAGACTGTTGTGTGTGAAAATCCCAGGAGATCATCAGTTTCTGAAATACTCAAACCAGTGAGTATTTCAGAAACTGATGATCTCCTGGGATTTTGCTCATCTAGCACCAATAGCCATGCGACGGTTTAAGTCACTGAGATCACATTTTTCCAGATTCTGATGTCTGATGTGAACATTAACTGAAGCTCTTGACCTGAATGTGCATGATTTCATGCACTGTGCTTCTGGCATATGTGATTGCTGATGAGCTTATTATATAATTGGATGAATGTGCAACCTTAAATTTGTCGTACCACTTATTGAAAATAACTATAATAATAATACCTCAGTAATAATACTAAATCAAAGTAGAGAGGTGTAAAGTCTGTGGAAGAAAAGAAATTGTAAGGTTCTATTTGACTTTTTTTTAATGTTATAAATGTGCCTAGCATGCTACTGAATGCTATGTGAGGAAAAAAAACAAAACTTGCTTTAAAGTATAACAAATATAAACTTAGTATCCGTGTTGCATTTATTGAGGACCAATTCTTTATGGCTCAGTGTCTTACAATTACAGAATTACCAAATACAACAAGTGTCATGATTCCCCCCTTGGAGCAGAGTGCTCTACCACTATGGCACGAGCACTTGCTTCTTCTAGGTTGGCAGCAGTGACATTTCGACTCGTGCATAACCACGTGTCTTTTGTTGTTGTTGTTGACGTCATGTCTCCGCCCCGTCCTGTCATGTGTTGTCTAGTCACGTGTGTTTTTGTATTGCCCGCAGCTGTTAGCAGTTGCAGGGCTAATCATGCATGTGTATCTATACCGGGTGCCATGCTACACTCATAGCGGATTATTAGAATAGAAGAGTACCTTATAGCATAGCATAGGATTAGCTTAGAATATAGATGTTAGTTTCCATAGTATTTGTTCATGTCATGTTTCATGGTTCGTGTTCATGTTCATAGTCACAGTCATAGTCATAGTTAATGTTTAGGTTAGTTAGTCTAGCTTACTGGTTCTCCGCTACCAGTCATGTTTCTTGTTTCTCTGTTGTTTCTCGACCTTGCTTGCTGATCACCGAACCTCTTGCCTGTTTTTGTATAACGTGTTGGATTACTATTTGTCTCCTCTCCTCTCTGAAAATAAAGAAACTGTTCGAACTGCGATTGCATTCGTCCTGTCTTCCCTTACGTCACGATTCGTGACAACAAGGTCCAAGGTTTTATTAGTTAAATTTTTTTAAACTTCATATAGCAGTAATAAAAGCATTCACAAGAATGTGTGAAACTTGAATCGAATTAATGATAAATTAATCAAGTACCATTATGTTGGCTAAAGCTAACATAAAACACATAGCCTCAACCTAATCTTTGCTGTTGCAAGGTTACATCATTATAAATATACCAAACTTATAGCACTCGTGCAAATCCACAAGCAAATCATACACTCGTGCATATCACCAAACGTTAAGAACATTAGCTACATCAGGTTAAACTTAGCTAAGATTCGCCTTAAAGGGAAACTACTTCAGTGCTAATATGACCACTGATCTTGTAGATCGCTGGCTAGCTGATCCGAGTCTCTGCTGTAACTGTGTCATATACAGTAGCCGCATTACATTTTGAACACTGAGTCCAGAGTTTGTACAGAGATCTCGAACATATTTCAGCATTGGGTTTCTCATTAATACCACTTTGAACTTTGCTAGAAAATGGTGAGTGAGAAAAGATACACTTGCTCTCTGTATTTTTATTTTAGGAACTCACAGCAAAACTCGAGCCGTCATTCCTTATGTTTGAGATTAGCTATGTTTCCATCCAAGTTGCAAATTTAACTTGTGCAAAAAACTGGAATATCTCATAAAACATTTACGAATAAAGTTCAAGAGAACAAAATTGTCACTTCCGGGGAAACTGGCACATCTCGCTGAGCCAATTATCCAATCACATGAAATTTTTGACTTTTTGATGCACATCAAGGAATTTATTCGGTAAATGTGTTTCCATCGAAAATTTTGTCTTCTTATCAAATAAAAAAAAAAAGATCCACCTCAATTGAGTGCATACGTTTTTATTCACATATGGTGTTTCCATCTAGCATTTTTTTTAAAACAATACTTGGATGGAAACAGCTATTGTTGATGTATTTTCTCCTAATAAATGACATGAGTGTCAGTCTGAGCATAAACATATTTAACGTGTTTCAGGGTCTAGTTTTAATTTAATTCCTATATAAAATCCTTCAAAAAAAGATTGCAAATTTTCAGAGCTTCACCTGAGAAATCTATTTCTTGTTTTCTTATTTTGTTTTTATATTCAAATGTTTATTCTGGCATTTTGGGAGAAAATCTCAACAACAAAGGCATTTTGAGGCTTGCCATCACCCTCAAAGCCCTGTCTGGATTATACTATGCATATACTTCAAGATGTTCACAGTGGCTGAAAGTCAGAAATTCACTTTTAAAAGCACTGAAGTTTGCAGAAATTAATATATTATATATATATATATATATATATATATATATATATATATATATATATATATATATATAATTTTATTTGGATTTGTCAAATGCTTTCTGGTGCTTTATTAGAACTGTTTCTTTGTTGTGTCTTTAAAAGGAAGCACCAAGGCCATCTGTTTTCTCCATGTAGCTTGAGCCAGTTTAATTAATACTTTTCAGGTATATTTCAATTTTAGGGTCAGATTTTCCACTTTGTTTTTTAAAAAGACCTGATATTCTTCAATAATAATGCCTGAATAATAAATGTTCTTTACATATATTTTTTTTATCAATTATGTAAGAAAAATAACTATAAACTGTACACACATTGACCATATTCACTATATAAACAGTAATTCATGATAAAAAAAAAAACATACACCCCAGTACCATAATGTCAGCGTCCTCTAAGCTGGAACATTGCCACTCTACATGCTGCTTCTATAGAAAACGAGAGCTAATTCTGAAGCTGGGATGTGCAGCAGCTGGTGGCTCGAAGCGCATGAGTGGGAGATTTTCAATGGGCTCTTTTTAGCATCTTTGTGCACATGTGCCTCACAGATGTGCAGTGAATATGAAGTCTGCTGTTCAGAAATCTCGTTCTCTCTGCTGCTTCTGCTCCTTGATGCTACTGATGAAATACTGTGGGTTCTGGTAGAGCTGAGAGATTTGAACAGAGTATCAGTAGGAGGTAAAGCTAGAGAAGAGGTGAATACAGATGGAGACAGAAAGACTGGAGAGAGATAGACAGAAAGAGAGAGAGAGAGAGCACAGCATACAGTACACATTTGGATATCTGTATTGAAATGTACAGTATATGACTGTGTATATAACAGGTGAGCTCCTCATTTGATCAGGTCCAAAGTGATATTTTACCAACACGGTGAAAGTTTTTAACATATACTTTGATTAATATGTTTTGAGGGATACATCAGGGAAATTTTGTCTTTGTTTTTTTTTTTAATCTGTAAATCTGAGGTGTATCTCACTATGATTAATGTTCTTACACTTTTGGTTAGTGTGCATGAATCTTTGTTGACAACTTTTTGATTTGTCAGTAGATTAGGCGATTTCCCAGCGACCAATCACTGATCACCATTGTTTACCAAAGGCCAATCACTGATCACCATTGTTTACCAAAGACCAATCACTGATCACCTTTGTTTACCAAAGACCAATCACTGATCACCATTGTTTACCAAAGGCCAATCACTGATCACCATTGTTTACCAAAGACCAATCACTGATCACCATTGTTTACCAAAGGCCAATCACTGATCACCATTGTTTACCAAAGGCCAATCACTGATCACCATTGTTTACCAAAGACCAATCACTGATCACCATAGTTTACCAAAGACCAATATGATCACCATTGTTTACCAACGATCAATCACTGATCACCATTGTTTACCAATACCAATCACTGATCACCATTGTTTACCAGACCAATCACTGCTCGTTTACCAAAACCAATCACTGATCACCATTGTTTACCAAAGGCCAATCACTGATCACCATTGTTTACCAAAGACCAATCACTGATCACCATTGTTTACCAAAGGCCAATCACTGATCACCATTGTTTACCAAAGACCAATCACTGATCACCATTGTTTACCAAAGGCCAATCACTGATCACCATTGTTTACCAAAGGCCAATCACTGATCACCATTGTTTACCAAAGGCCAATCACTGATCACCATAGTTTACCAAAGACCAATCACTGATCACCATTGTTTACCAACGATCAATCACTGATCACCATTGTTTACCAATGACCAATCACTGATCACCATTGTTTACCAATGACCAATCACTGCTCGTTTACCAAAGACCAATCACTGATCACCATTGTTTACCAACGACCAATCACTGATCACCATTGTTTACCAAAGACCAATCACTGATCACCATTGTTTACCAATGCCCAATCACTGATCACCAATGTTTACCAATGACCAATCACTGCTCGTTTACCAAAGACCAATCACTGATCACCATTGTTTACCAATGACCAATCACTGATCACTAATGTTTACCAATGACCAATCACTGATCACCATTGTTTACCAAAGACCAATCACTGATCACCATTATTTACCAAAGACCAATCACTGATCACCATTGTTTACCAACGACAAATCACTGATCACCATTGTTTACCAACGATACACTGATCACCATTGTTTACCAATGACAAATTGATACCAATGTTTACCAATGCAACACTGTTGTTACAAAGCAATATGAACATTGTTACCAAACCAATACTGATCACCAATGTTACCAATACCAATACTGGTACCATTGTTTACAAAGACCAATCACTGATCACCATTGTTTACCAAAGACCAATACTGATCACCATTGTCACAACGACCAATCACTATCACAATTGTTAACACAACACCATTGTTTACCAACGATCAATCACTGATCACCATTGTTTACCAATAAATATTATAAATGTTTACCAATGACCAATCACTGCTTGTTTACCAAAGACCAATCACTGATCACCATTGTTTACCAAAGGCCAATCACTGATCACCAATGTTTACCAATGACCAATCACTGGTCACCATTGTTTACGAAAGACCAATCACTGATCACCATTGTTTACCAAAGACCAATCACTGATCACCATTGTCTACCAACGACCAATCACTGATCACAATTGTTTACCAAAGGCCAATCACTGATCACCATTGTTTACCAATGAACAATCACTGATCACCATTGTTTACCAAAGACCAATCACTGATCACCACTGTTTACCAAAGACCAATCACTGATCACCATTGTTTACCAACGACCAATCACTGATCACAATTGTTTACCAAAGGCAATCACTGACACCATTGTCCATACCAATCACTGATCACCATTGTTTACCAAAGACCAATCACTGATCACCATTTTTTTTACCAAAGACCAATCACTGATCACCATTGTTTACCAATGCCCAATCACTGATCACCAATGTTTACCAATGACCAATCACTGCTCGTTTACCAAAGACCAATCACTGATCACCATTGTTTACCAAAGACCAATCACTGATCACAATTGTTTACCAAAGGCTAATCACTGATCACCATTGTTTACCAATGACCAATCACTGATCACCATTGTTTACCAAAGACCAATCACTGATCACATTTTTTTTAACAAAGACCAATCACTGATCACCATTGTTTACCAACAACAAATTTTACCAAACAATCACTGACACCATTGTTACCAATACCAATCATGATCATTGTTACAATACCAATCATTGATCACCAATGTTTACCAATGACCAATCACTGCTCCGTTTACCAAAGACCAATCACTGATCACCATTGTTTACCAATGACCAATCACTGATCACCAATGTTTACCAACGACCAATCACTGATCACCATTGTTTACCAAAGACCAATCACTGATCACCATTATTTACCAAAGACCAATCACTGATCACCATTGTTTACCAATGACCAATCACTGATCACCATTGTTTACCAATGACCAATCATTGATCACCAATGTTTACCAATGACCAATCACTGCTCGTTTACCAAAGACCAATCACTGATCACCATTGTTTACCAATGACCAATCACTGATCACCAATGTTTACCAACAACCAATCACTGATCACCATTGTTTACCAAAGACCAATCACTGATCACCATTATTTACCAAAGACCAATCACTGATCACCATTGTTTACCAACGACAAATCACTGATCACCATTGTTTACCAACGATCAATCACTGATCACCATTGTTTACCAATGACCAATCATTGATCACCAATGTTTACCAATGACCAATCACTGCTTGTTTACCAAAGACCAATCACTGATCACCATTGTTTACCAATGACCAATCACTGATCACCAATGTTTACCAACGACCAATCACTGATCACCATTGTTTACCAAAGACCAATCACTGATCACCATTGTTTACCAACGACCAATCACTGATCACAATTGTTTACCAAAGGCCAATCACTGATCACCATTGTTTACCAATGACCAATCACTGATCACCATTGTTTACCAAAGACCAATCACTGATCACCATTTTTTTTTTACCAAAGACCAATCAGTGATCACCATTGTTTACCAATGACCAATCACTGATCACCAATGTTTACCAAAGACCAATCACTGCTCGTTTACCAACGACCAATCACTGCTCACCATTCTTTACCAAAGGCCAATCACTGATCACCAATGTTTACCAACGACCAATCACTGCTCACCATTGTTTACCAAAGGCCAATCACTGATCACCAATGTTTACCAATGACCAATCACTGGTCACCATTGTTTACCGAAGACCAATCACTGATCACCATTGTTTACCAATGACCAATCACTGATCACCATTGTTTACCAAAGACCAATCACTGATCACCATTGTTTACCAAAGACCAATCACTGATCACCATTTTTTTTACCAAAGACCAATCACTGATCACCATTGTTTACCAATAACCAATCACTGATCACCAATATTTACCAACGACCAATCACTGCTCGTTTACCAACGACCAATCACTGCTCACCATTCTTTACCATAGGCCAATCACTGATCACCAACGTTTACCAACAACCAATCACTGCTCATCATTGTTTACCAACGACCAATCACTGGTCACCATTGTTTACCGAAAACCAATCACTGATCACCATTGTTTACCAACGACCAACACTAATCACCATTTTTTTTACCAAAGGCTAATCACTGATCACCATTGTTTACCAAAACCAATCACTGATCACCATTGTTTACCAACGACCAATCACTGATGATCATTGTGCCGAACAGCCATACACTGATCATTATTGTCCCTATTGACTATATTTACAAGTACATTAATAAAACTGAATCATCCTGTCTGTAACTGTCTTTGTCTCTGGTTCTGCTGATTTTGTCTTTGTTCTAGATAAAGCATGGTAGAAATATATTGTGTAAATACATAAATAGTTTGTTTGTGGTGCCGTGGCCAAAGTTATTATCTATTATCTATTATTTTCTATTCTTGTAAAGCACTATTATATTCTATTTTGTTCTCTTTTATTCTATTCTAAACCACTCCATTATCTGTTCTAATATATTCTACTCTATTCTGATAACACTATTCTATTCTATACTGCTCCATTCTATGTGATTCTATTCTGCCCCATTCTAATCTACTCCATTTTACCAATTCGAATGTGTTCTATTCTATTCTCACAAAAGTATTCTAATTATATTCTGTTCTATTGTGATAAAACGTTTCTATTTTTTCTATTATTTTGTGATGACTCTTTGCCAGGCAGGCAGGCAGGTATGCAGGGATTTATTAAACATGGCAATCAAAATAGAGAAGTAATTCAGAAACAGAGTCAAGTTGCAGGCAATGGTCAGGAGATCAACTAACAACATGGAACATGCAAGTCGAGAAAACCTGAAACAATCAAGAAACAGAATAGCAGTCACTTTAATAAAGGCTTGGTAACGACTGGAACAAAAGGAACACGGAGTGTACACTTCATGAAGAGAAGGTGCTGTGAGGATGTTTAAATACTGTGTGTGAGAGTGAGTCCATGTGAGTGTAATCAGTAGTCTGGAGAATGCGAATGTGAGAGTGTCTGTGATTGCTGTGAGTTCTTGTCCACACTGTATTGTTATGACACTCTTCTAGTTTGTTCTATTTTATTCTCTTTCTGTCCTATAATTTACATTTACATTTATTCATTTAGCAGACGCTTTTATCCAAAGCGACTTACAAATAAGCAAAGCGATATATCACTGATAATAATTCTATTCTAAGCAACTCCATTCTCCATATTCTAAACTCTTCTATTCTGATGAAACAAATCCATTCTATTTTAATTACTTTCAGAAAATCTTCCTTCTTCATGTGGTACTTTTTGATATGCAGAAGATCATGACGATTCAGTGAATATGCTTCCGGTGACTTCTAACAGCTTTTAGAGCATGTCCCATATCTCTCCTGCTTCCAGCACACAGGCAAACATTTAGTGAAAAAATGGAGATTCTATCCCACATATTTTTACGTGCAGTGTGAGGACAGAACACCAGATTACATGGGTGCAATTGCAGTGCGCTACATATTCATATCCTTGTTATTTTCCTTTAGTCTGGATTCAAACACATTTAAATAGCTCCATACATTATTGCATTACATTCGATATCACTTTTTAGCCTGGGTTATCAGGTTAGCAAGCAACCAAATCAATGGTCTAAGCAGCTAATTGTAGCATTCACTTGCCTACTGATGATTTTATCATTTGTTCTAATCCTGATTCAGACTGTTAAAAATAATAAGTAAGCATTGAGTAAAGCGTTGTGGGTTGCAAAGAATCCAGAGAAAAACACAGAACTTGAATGTTCTGGGAACCACACATTTCTAAAATATAAATAAATAAATGCTGAAAATGTTTTTTCTGTACCTCGGTGCATTGATCCCTTCCAGGACATGATTACGTCCATCTATAAGCATGCCATTTCATTTGCTTTTCTGTGCTCATTGATTTCTAGGTCGGACCTGCTCATATAGAAGCACCATCGGATTCTGGCATTGCTGCTTAATTGTGGTGGTTTGCAAAGCCAATGTAGCACTCATACCCACATTCCTGCTGTGTGTTTCCAGGAAATGTGGCACACTGTTAGAACAGTGCACTCCAACAGCGAGACAGATCCAGACCCTTATGCATCTTTTTAATTCGGTTTTCCATTCCTGGCTGTACTGCTTCTGCATTGGCTTCTGTCAGGTGGCCACTTTGATGTCAGATGCTGGTGTGTGTGTGTGTGTTTGTCTTCCTGCCTTCAGAGCTGAGCTGCCAGCTGCTTGATGGTGGCATTTCAGAGCATCATATCATATTAATATTAGACTATTTTTGTTTGGGGTTGAAAAACATGCACTGCCTTACAATTAAGAGTTATCATTTATACCAAAGAGAACACCGCCAAATATGGACCTAAACAAGCTTCACTAAAACTTGTTACAAAAATTCTATGGTGCTGTCATGATGCAGAAGGTTTACTTTGGACAGTTTTTTAAAAAAATGACTGTACTACTTTCCATCTCTTCGGGAATTGTGCCTGACATTGTGAATGTGAATGTGGGATAATTCTAAACCCAACACCTATGGTTAGGGTTATGGACTTGTATATTTCATTCAGTAAAAGTTACTTTTGGAATTTTACAATACAAACATATACACAGATATACAGTATTTACAAATACATCGACATTCACAAATCTACTAGGTACTAGTATCTACAATACTGGGTATTATGACCAATCTGGCGATTTAATTCTTACTCATTGGTTTTGATTCAATACCGATTGTCAATATTTCATTAAACATCTTAGTTTTGCAGACTTGGAAACTATATTTTAATATAAATGCTGGTGACTCAAACCCTCGTGCTTGGCTATATTACTACAATAGACATTTACATTAACAATAGGGCCCACACAGTTAATGTTTCATTACTTTTTTACTTTTAGTAACAACCATTGTAACAAGAAATCATAAATATGTGCATTCGATGCAAACTGCACATTACTGTAAAAAAAAACCCCAAACAACATTATAAATGTGCAACAGTGAAATTCATTAACAACTTGAGACATGTTTAAGAAATAATTAAAAAATTCAAATCATTTTCAAAACAGAACCATAAAGCCAATTCAGCATTACTGTGGCGTCTGTTATTTTCTTATTCTTACTAGCCATTGCGGTCCAGAATCACAAAAACCAGATAGCTTGTCAGCGTGTCGTCTGGTGGTTTGTTGTGTTGTTGTAGAAACTTGCAAACGACAGTGGTGTTGTCGACCTCATCTCTACCGTCACTCCCTTTGAACATGAAATAGTTCCACACATCAGACTCTAACTCTGCCCGCGCTGGCTTCAGTTGGCTACCGTGACCTTCTGCCATGATCCTCTGGCTTTTTTTTGTTTTTTGTTTTGTTTTGTGGAGCAACTCGAAAGACATCTTGAGAGGCGAAATACAGATAATATTCACATCCACTCAAGTAAAGCACGCATATTAAGAATCGATTGGGGATTTCCCGAATCGATATTGTTTCCTTAAATTGAAGATCGATTAAAATTGGAGAATCGATTACCCAGTCCTAAAATCTACGGAACACAAACACGGACACACACACACACACACACACACACACACACACACCCAACCATACACACACACTATACTAATAAACTGAAAATATACTATATCAATCTCACACAATGGAAAAATGTAATAACCGATTACATAATAATAATAATCTGAATGAAAAAGCCTAAAATAGCATGCACACTCTTTGGCTTATTTGAAAATGTAATTCAATTATTATAATAAAAAAATATATATAGTTCACAATATTAGCATACAGTGTCCTTCGATATTTCTCATTTGTAAAATAAATGATAAAAGACAAAAGAGGAGATTTCAAATTTCTCTCGAGACCCCATTTATAAGTAAGCGACCCTGAGTTTGGGAACCGCTGTTCTAATGCACATATTCGGACAATGCTTATTTTTGCTATATCGAAAATGATCATATCGAGACACCACTATATTGTATCATATAAAATCGTTAACCCCCCTATGTCTAATATTTATTAATCATTCAAAAAGTTTACTATATTAATTGATTGATGATGGGTTATAACCATGTAGTAACATGAATTTCATTCATACTTGTTATATGTCACATTTCACCTGCGCACCTGTGCCCCACATTGAATTTCATTATCTATGTTTCCATCCCTGTATTTTTTTGTGAATTTTGTGATATCGCATAAAATACACTGGATGGAAGCGCTGCAACAACTAATCGATAATAATCGATTATGAAAATTGTTTACATTTACTCATTTCATTACTTCTGTTCCGCAAACACGCTTTGGAGAGTAACTATTTTATTTAATTTATTTATATTAGTTTATTTTTTATGTATAAATTTATGCATTATTTTTTATGGATGCACAAAAAGCACAGAATTAAACTACAGTCCTATATTAATAATATATGTTCTGGTGTGTGTGTGTGTGTGTGTGTGTGTTGGGTTCTTTCCTGTTTTGTACAAACAGTTGTGTATAGTTTTATTCTGAAGTTTATATTTGTAACACTCAGTTTGTGGATTTTATTTAAAATGAACAAAAAAAGGGTACTGAAACTTTGTCCGCCCCATCCGATTAAACAAAAATAATCGTCCAGCTAAACAATTATGAAAATATTCGTTAGTTGCAGCCCTACACATAACTCAGCAAGCTGTACAAGGGTGCTGCACTTCCCTGTATGACTTAAACAAGAACTGCTTGGAATGGCTAAAGGATCCAGTCTCTTGGTGCTCTCAAGTGCATTTTAAATGGGATTGTAAGAGGACAGAGAGTGCAGAGGTCAGACTGCTGACCTTGATGCACAAATCAGGACTTCTAAATGGATGTTGGTGGGGATGATGAGGAATTAAGATAACACATAACATTATAGGGTCACAGGAACATATTCTTTCCTTCATTTTATTTTGCTGCCTGATGTGTTATTTGTTATGTGAAATGAGAGCACTGTTGCAACAATATGATGTGAGAAAATCGTAAAAGGTCTTAAAAGCTGTACAAGATTTATGTTTTCACATATTCATAGAGCTGCATGTTAAATCAAAAGACTGCACAGTGTAGTGTCTGACTTGTCTGTTGTCTTTTTATTGGTAATCTTTGTCTCACGCGAACACACACACACACACACACACACACACACACACACATATGCAACACACTGCATATGAGCA